>RAHM01000077.1:3141906-3478446 GCA_003713295.1 Parotia lawesii
AGGTTTATATTTCTCAGAATCTATTAAATAGAATTAGTTGGTTTTGTAGTAATAATTTTGTAAAGAGAACTTCAAAACATGTAGATGACATTTTTACACGCACTGGGCCTATGTCAGAGATCATACAAGCAGATTAAGAAAACCTGCAGTCAAAGGAAGAGTCTCAGTATGAAGACTATTGCTGTAGACCCTAGCTATCAAAAATGAGTAAAGGAACATAGACATTGATATAGCTAGCAAGTCTGAGTGGATATAATTCTGTAACTTTGTTGTGAAATAGGTCTCTATGGGCACAATGATACAATTGAAAAATTATGCTCCCTTTTTCGACTAAATGAGAGTATGGTTTTCTCTTTTTTTTTCTTTTTGTCTTTTTTGAGAACTGGTTACAGCTGTCTTCACCATCATCCTCTCCTTGTGTGCCTGTTTGAAAGATAATTAAGACTTTCATGCTGAAATATTTACATTACCAATATCCTTGAATATTATTATACAGTCATCTTTCATAGTTTATCTCTTTTCTTACTCTAGAAATATGTAGCATGAATTARCTATTGTTTAGGATGACTATAATGGTGACAAATGGGCTGACCAAATTAACCTTCCTACTGTACCTTGCAAATTAAGTAGAATATGTAGAGTAATTGTAGAAACAAGAGCTATATTCACATGCAAAAATAAAAATGGCTTTATGCTCTATTCAGTGTACTCACTGTAGACATTCTTATAATAAATAACTGAATTCAAACAACTGGAATAATTGGGAGTATGAACACTGGGATGTGAAAAACRTTCTTTTAACAAACAAGTATTAATTTCCAGTGAGATAAACTATATGAAATACATCTGAGTTAAGATCCAAGTCTGAGCAGTTTCAAATGTTTGAGCTCACTTCCAATTTTTAAAGTCTTATGCAGAAGACACTGAATTAGCAAGTCAACACAGTTTTCAAGTGGAGAGCAGTAAAAAGTAGAATGTGTTGCTATTTACTTTAGAAATCACCATTCTGTGACTTGACATATGTATATATATGTATATTACACAAAGAGAATCACATTTAGAAGGCTAGCATTGTCATTATCCAAAATAAAAAAACAAGACACATGTTCCAAGTCTGAATTTTTAATGCTTTTTAAATATTCTGAATTACATATGATATGTGTATAATTTTTTATTTGGACACAAAGCAATTTTATCTTATTTTCTAGCTATCTTAGAGGTTCAGAATTAAGTATGATATATGTATATTTTTTTTTTCTTYGGACACTAAGTAATTTTGTATTTTTCTTTAGCTGTCTGAAAGAAGTTGCACACTGAAAAACAACACCCAAAAATATTTCTGAGTGCTCTTCAGATGTAGAGAAACAGATAAAAGCTAGGCCACCTTTATTATTTTGCTTTCTTGTAATTTTAACTAGTCATATACATTGTTTCCATTAAAAAAAAAAAAAAGAAAGTCAGGGCATTGTGTCAGTCTGTAATCATCCCTTATGAGAAAAAAGGAAGAATGCCAGATTCAAAATGTGATTTGGAGTCCAAAATTAGGCATTTATTCTCCCCAGTAGATCCCAAAGGGATTCCAGGTGCCTTAGGAAAAAGTTTGAAGCAGACATACAGTGAGAGGGGACCTAGCAGCATGCAATCATCTGTAGCTGTCACTGAGCACAGCCCAACAAGAAAATCAAAGACAAGTCATCGACCCTCATTCTGTTCCTTGAATACATGGAGAAATTTCTAGTTATTTTGCAGCATCCCCCGGGGGTAAAAGTGTAACCTTTCATCAAGGGCAGTGGGCGTCTCACATTTGCAGCCCAGTTTTTAGATGGTGAGAGGTAGACTTCTGCCTTCTGTGGCTTTTACACCAATGCTCATTGCTTCATGGTTGTTTTGCAGTGGTATTCATTCCCTCCTCCACCTGCTGCCACGGTGTGCTGCCTTGGAAAGACAGGCATATAGGGCAAAGGGCAGGAAGAGGAGGATCATGATTTTTAGCCCCGTGTGTTTCCTCTTTTGGGATATGGTGGTATTTTTCAGTATTTTTCTGATACATGTAGCTCTGAAACCTGCCTGACCAGTGAAATTCAGCATTTTCTCTTTGCTTTCAACAAGACCCCCTCTTTCACAGGTATTTTCCAGCCTAATAGGGCAATTCACAGTGAAGTCCAAAGAGGAACATGAATTCAGGTAGTCTGGCCAAATGCATATCCCTCCATCTGTGCAGCGTCCTCTCACGCCATTTTACAAGGCCAGATTCTGATAGGGCGAAAGGAAATAGTTTTAAACTAAAACAGGAGAGATTTAGATTAGATGTTAGGAAAAAATTTTTACTGTAAGAGTGGTGAGGGAATGGAACAGGTTGTTCAGASAAGTTGAAGATGATATTTAAGGTCCTTTTCAACTCGGACAATTCTATGATTCCGTGTGGAAATKCATAAGGCATGCCCTGGGAACAGCTACTATATTAAAGCTCACTAGGCAAAACTGTGGAGAACCCTTAATGGCTGGATAACTCACTGATAATTTCCTGAATACTTCAAAGTCCTGCATATGAAAAGAAAATCTTTCATAGACCTGTGACACCTCCAAGGCTAAGCAGAAGTTACCACCATTTTTCATTCCTGTGGTTTTGATTTTAGAGACCTGGTCTTAGTTAAGTCTGCTTTAGCTACTAAATCCTATCCAAAAGTTTATTACAAGCTACTAGAACTGTCAGAAAACCAGGACAAAATCAAGAGTATTGGTCCAATGACAGACATATTTACAGTTTGCTCTGAACTTATATGTATGTAGGTTTAAAAATATTCAAGTTATTATAGCAGAGTATAAAATTGTACTCAAGCATGTTGACCTCACTGTAGTTCTCAAGGTGAAACAACAAATGAAATTGCCAACAAACATATTAGAGTTAGTGATTAAGTGGCTCTTTATACACACGTGGGAATACTGGGAAAGACAGTTCTGATGGGAAAGACATGATTACTTCTGATTACTCTGCACTGTCCCACTACGGAAGTCCGAGATCAGATTTCAGTGGAAAAATAATCACAATAAATAYGTGAAGTGTATATCGTGCAACCATCATAAGTATCCACAGTTACAATGAAATTGAATTACATATCGTAAAAATTACACATGGGATGTCCCTTTGAAACTTCCTTCATTTATGTTATAGATGTAAGAGTCTTCAGAGCTCAGGCATTAAAAAGGAAGATCTATTGAAAGGGGAAAAATATCCTTGCATGAGGCTTTTAAATATTAAATTAATCTCATTTTATCATGTTTTAAAATACCAAAACATGCTGCACACTGTTTATCAAAATGGGTAAATAAATTTGATAGCAGGACAGGTATGGAGAAGGTCTCTTTTTTGCTATCTTTACTGCTGGGATTCTGAAAAGATGGGCTTCTCCAAATTATATGCGAAACAGGGGCACCCTACCAGATTATTCCTTTCTGCATTTAAAGCTTGTTATATTTCTGTACTCACTGCCTGCATAGATTGAAAATGCATGGGTATGTACATGCAGTCAGTTCATAGAATCAGGGAGTAATATTTTGTAAATCACTATGATATGTTGGGATACTAGAATGGGTCATCAGGAGAAATAAATATTTGAGAACTGAAAAGTATGTCCAGAGTTCTGGCACTCATAAGACAAATAAGGAAAGGACAAAAATGTGTGACCATGAATTTTACAACTACAGTCTGTGCAACTATCATTTAGCGAATATTCATTACCATTATTAATAACGTGACATAAATGGGAAACAGCAGACTTAACCCATACACTTGGTAGATAGATGAAACAGCAGATGGCACTTTAAGTGGGATGGGGGGAATACCCAGCAGACACCAACACTGTCTGGCCATAGATCTGGCATTTATATAAATAAGTGAGACAAAATCTGGACCTAGTAAAGGCCTCACATAKATACACTTGTGTACAATTATTTTTGTGTCTGCTAGGCAGATCGTAATTCTGGCTACGACATTCTTTCCCTCTCATCTGGGAAATGTTTCAGCCATGTTCAAACTAGGGCTGCAGCAACACAGCCACATAAAATCCTGCTTGGGAACAGATTACAGCAGAAGATTGCCAAGGGTCCTGCCTAAATATGTGCTCCCTGCGACACGAAGGAACAATGTAGTGTTTGCTTGTGTCTTGAAGTAAACAACATTTACCTGTAATATATCACATTAAACTAATAAACTGTGTAGCATAAGCTTCATATTGTTCCTAAATAAGCATTTTTTCAGTGCACTTTGTTAATGGATACAGGTGCATTCATATGTGGGTGCACTTTGCAGTCACCTGTAAGCTGTCATCCACACAATGTAACCCATATAACTCTAAATTTATTCTGCCTCACGTAAGGCTTTATTTTACTCTGTCATTTAAGAGAAAGAAGAAAATTTAGAAACTCATGTGATCCTTTCTGCTGGTTGTATAATCTCATACGCTGCTGAAGACCAGAAGACGTGATAATAAGCCATTATTTTTCCTTAGTAAGACACATTTAGATGAAAGTACCTAAGTTATTTGTATGACTGATGTTCCACTTTGGAGAAAAGGCTATACTAATAATAACTTTCCAAAATTTAGACAGCTATGAATCCCTAGGACACCTTTTTCATTTCTTGAGAAAGGACTATTTCTTGACTTATTTTGATTATACTCACTAAAAAAACCTTCTACAATGTGAAAATTTCATAGGTATGTAACATAAATAGATACATCATAACATATAATTCTGATGAAATGTTGCTAGGCATAGAAAATATATATGTCAAGGCTTGCCTGAAGTAACTCCCCTATATAATCAAACTTAATTTTGTATGCACACAGCTGTCAAATTTCTGACTAATTTTGTAGGCACATTCAAAAAACAAACTTCAGAACTAGTGTTAACTTTGTACAAGACAGTGATGCCTATTCCATGGTACTAAGAACTAGAGCTTATTTTAAATGTAACTTTTTGACATTCTTACATTGGAAAACAACTGTTTCTTGCTTTTTTTCCCCCACTGTAATCCAGGATCAAAATACTGCAAATATAAAAACAACAGTTCTTTGCTTTTTAAGGCTAAAAATATCAGTATTATAGAAATTAGATTAATAATACTGGAATTTGAATTCATAGTATTCTCCTGACATTCAGTTCCAGGTCTACAAATTCTTTAATATTTTGTAGCCTGGTCATGGTTAACTGCCATCTTTGTGGCCACAAGAACAAAGATATCTTTGAAAGTGAATGTAGCATTTTGGGAACAAGTTTTCTCTGGGGGCTGCTATTATACCTGCTTGTCATGCAGTATGAAGTTACTTCACCCTAGGACAAATTTGGGTAGCAAATTCTGATGTAGGATTTTCCTTTGCTAGTAAGAAGAGAGAGAAAAAAAATCCATAGGCATTGTTGGTGACGAAAATACTTATTTTCTTCAAGGAACCGTTCTATAAGCTAACCTCCTGGCCTGGACAATAGCATGGGTTTTGGTGATAGAAAAGCACTCGTTTCTCCTTCACTTTGCTGAGAGATTTTCCTCTGTTAATTCTTCACCATTGCAGTGTCCTTCAGGAGGGTCAGCAAGTAGCCAAATATATTTGTATTTTAAATCCCTCTACGAACAGCRTAACTCATTGCCTCTACTTTTCTGAATGTGATCCATTGTAAGTAGAAGCACAGTGAAAGCAGCTGAATTCAGTGACAGTTACAGATCCTTGCTTGGCACACAAGTCATAACGTTTGTAAATACTGCCAAATGACCAGTGTTCAGAATGAAGAGAAGATAAACCTGAATAATGGCCCTGATTATTTAATCTTTGTAGGCAAGTAGGCATGCACAGTTCTCATCTTCCTCTAGTACTGTTAGGCTTTGGGAAGGATTTCTGTAAGAACAATGCACAATTCTTAATATTTTCATGGCTTAGTGTGAAATAATATTGCAAAGAAAAAAGAAGCTGCAGGATAATGAGAAGAGCTTAAGCTTGGAAATTATACATCTGATTCACAGACTTTCTTTCTCAATGGAAAGCTGTGTAATGCGGTATTTATTATTTAGGTTAATTTACCACATCAAATTATTTTAGCAATTTATATGTAACAGGTTCTGTTTTTCCTATTTTGCTTAATGCTACACAAGAAAAAGATACCTCTCCACCCACTTCTGCTGGCAGCTTTTAAGGCACGTAGTGGTGGGTGGATGAAATACTCTTAGGCAGGATGGAAATCAATTTCCACCTCTTACTCATTGGAAGAATACGCTCAGTATCGGATGGCTCAGAAAGAGACTTCTAGGGAAATAAAACAAGCTAAAATAATAGKTGCTAAACAGTCACAAAACATACTAGACTGAAAAGAAACCATTTCGGAAGAGACTTGAGTCTTAATGACTACCCCTTAGATTTGCATCCCCCTTGCAGAGCTCTGAACTGCAAACCCTCTTCAGAGGGTAGGTTCATCTTTCTTCAGGTGAAAAGCAAAGTCTCATTCCAACACCTCAGAGGTCAGAGCTACCATGCAGCACAGAAGAGACCCATTTACAAATCTCTGCCTGAATGGCAGGGCCAGGGGCAGCAAACCTACATCATAACTCAGGAAGGACCAAGAAAGGCAAGAGTCTGAGATTGATGCAGGCCCYAAGTCAGAGAGCAGAGCATGCATGGGTAAAGGCCTCAGGCGAGACTTGCCAGGGTACTTCACTAGTACCTTGGTGCTCTCATGGCCCTGACACAGAAATTTCTGCAAATGTCATGATATTTAATATAGAGGTCAAATAACTAAAACTGTCAGTTAGGCTACTAAGACCCTTCATTAATCTCAAGTGTTTTGGAACGATACTGTGTATTATATCTAAATTTATTTTTAAATAATCAGCCTTGTAAAAAATTTATCTTGAATGACCCAGTCATTACCTAGAATTAAAACAACAGTTAAAGGCATTGAAGGCATGCAAAGWGTGTCAGGTTTCAATTACCGAACAGAAAAGGAGGATGACAAAATTTTGACATTAGAACACACACCTCTGTCAAGGGGAGTTATAAGGTTTTGGACAGCAGGAATGGGCAGAGTTGAATTAGTCTGATTAATAGATCCTTCATGGAAGAARGGCTGTGTTGCAAGGACTGTGACAGATAAACCATTAATTCTGCATTRCCGTCTAATATCCACGACAAAAGTGCATATGTGCATGTGAATCACAGGGATCATTATTTACTTGTGGGAATTTGAGAAAAATATTTCATTAAGCAGTCAAAATGACAGAAAGATCTGTGAATTATGATGTTACTTTCTTCAAAATGTATGCAACAGTAGTGTACAGTAGGCAAGATACAGCACAAGCTAAATTTTTATTTTTTAAACTTTTTTAAGGTTCAGCCACAAAACTGCAAAATGTCCTGATGTTAAACCAAGCATAGTGTAAGTGACTTCTGACAAATATTTCCTCAAATACACCAACAGGATCAAGTACACCTAGAGTTATTAAGAGCACAAAACTACACCTACACTCTTGGAGACCTTTCCATTATCTTCCTCAATTATTAGCATTGACAACCAGCTTGAGAAGTTCCTTCTTCTTCAAATTCCTCCATAATTACACTTTTACAAGGAATCCAGTATAGCATAACACCTACTGTAAGAAGGTACATGTTTTCATTTTGAATGTCACAAAAAACCCCCTCAACCTTAAACTGGAATCAGGAAAGTAAGGGCAAAACTTTACCACTTCTTTACATCCAGCTCTTCTTCTTTCAAATTACAGATTATCTGCCACTGCTCTAAATTCTTCAAATAACCTAAAACCTTTTTTTCCCTGACTTTCTGAGATTAAAGTGAAAATACATATTAACAGCAACCACATATAGGAATTAATGGTTTTCACTATTAAGTTTACATAGAGGTGGCAGAAAATGTTTTCACAAATTGCAACGGTTATGTATTTTAAAGTGTTCTGGAATTTACCAAGTATCCATAATGTATTACCATCTATTCTCTGGAGGTGTTTGAATACAGTAAAACAAGTATACTATTCCTTAAATCATTTGGGGGAAATAAATTGACATTTACCTTTTTACCTAGTTCCCAAAGACTAGACTAGTGAAAACAGCAATATTTGAATGTACCWAGATCAGAAGACATAGACCCATTCTTTTTGTTTAATGGCTGATTCAGTTTCACAGTGAAAAAGCCCTGAAATCTTGTCCTTTATTTTACACTGGAATGTTGAAGATRCTGCCTCTCCCTAGAACTTTTGTACGCCTTAAAATCCACTGGATTTAAATACCTGGGTCAGTGCGATTAAGTCCAAGATTATGCCACTTCTGAAATGAAAAAGGGTCAAAATAAATATTGCAGACAATAATGGCTTTCCTGAAGAGTCTCTCTTCTCATTCTGTGTAGCATGTCTGTTTGCATAAATTTAGCAAAAGACTACAATTACCTAGACTGCTCTAACGAGGCTTATATGTACTGCAGGCTAYATAACAGTGTCTCTTGCAGAAATGAGTGTTCCAGCTTTATATAAGAAAAATGGTTATACATGTTATACGTCTTCACTAAGCTTAATAAGAAAAGAGATACTGCTAACATGAAAACAAGACTAAGTGAAAAGTATTTCTCCATAGTCATAACCATATGGTACAAAACAAGCAATAGAAGTACTATTTCATTATATCCTTCAAATGCCACAAATATTCAAATTGTTGGTACTTGGAACTTTGAGTATTCCAACTATTCCCTATGCATTCTCCAGATTTCTGGAATTAAACCTTACTCAGGTCCCTCAATTAAGATTCAGCCTGCATAAAATTTTATGTCCACAGCATAATTACTTGGTGTCTGATGTTTGCATTTGAGACAAAAAATTCAACAACCTGTTTTGAAAAGCCTGCCCAAGTGGAGGTCACAACATTCCCACTTTCTACAATGGATTCAGGATCTCATCTATAATGGAAGAAACATTTTATCTGTTTCAAACAGTACTGGAAGGGACTGTTACAGAGCATTTACAGAATATCAGAAAATGTGTTTCTGGGTAATAAAAATGAATAACTTTATCACAACCATTTTACTCATTATTTAAAAATGCATGAAATATACGAGCTACTTACACAAAAGTTTTGGAAATAGAAAAATTTTTATTTGATCGTTGCAATGGAATTCCTAAAAGGGGCGTTTTGATATTGCATTTTAATGAGAAATAAAAAGAGAAAAAACCTGGACACCTGAAACTAGTGTAACAAATGCCATCAAAAGAAAGCCAGCTTTTTCTAATGCAAAGCTGCAGACGGGTATAACTGTATCTTTCATGTTTGTGTACAAGGACAAGTACACTTTCACACTAATCACACAYCACTGGAAAGCATCTCTTGAGTATACGAAAGGATTCTGTAGAACACCATGTAGAGTGGGAGTGAACAAGTTAAGCTTTTAAACATTAAAAAAAAAATAGGGACTCTAGAGAACTAAGACAAGAAATATTTAATGTTGACATAACCGAATGTTTAGCCTTTTCAGTTAAAGAGGTCCCATACTCTTTGAGACATATGTCTGGAAGAAACCTCTTGACTTCACCATTGCTGATCATTAAAGGCTTGTTTGTTTAACCTTAGCACTTTATTCATGTGCAGTTTGTACATGGATTATATAATTTGGAAAAGGACTATGAAAAGATGATATATAAATGCTCTGTGTTTTTTTTGATTACCACTGTAGCTAATATCCATTACTCAATTATGATAATCAAATGCCTTTTCAGCCTCAAACAATGCATAATGAAATGACAAATGTTTTTTATTTGTAAAATTTTGATTTGGTTGAGTAAATAATTACAAAGCATATGTGTAAATATAAAATAAATCTTCCTTTATTTTACAAGACATTGCAAAATTTGAGAAGAGTCAAGCTGTACTTCACTAATCATCACGGCTTTCACAGTAAAAGCTCCATCACTGTGGATGATAAAAGACTGATTCYCAAATATGTCATTGTGGATCTGTTTAGGTAGAGGAATTTAGTCAACAAGGGATTCAACTGTCAGCTGAAAAAGAAGAGTAAATATGATTTTATCTTTTTGCTATAATTATACTAGGAATTTTTTTTATTTTCAATTATTTGATAAAAATGTGAATATGTAGCACTTTTGTGCATTTCTTCCACCTTTAWAATGAAATAAGGTTCTCATCTACTATACTAGAAGGGGTTTTTTTTGATTGAAAATATTAAAAAGGTTAGTGGTTTTAAGGACAGTAATGACAAAATGGAAATAATAACTAATACCAGAAAAAGATAGAACTGTGTTTACCCATAAAATATGTTATTAAAAAGTGGAGGGTACATTAATTTCTCCTATACTCGCTTCATTCAAATAACYTTGAATGAGTGTAGAAGAAGTTGAGGGAAAGGCACCCCATCTCACCTAACCTCAACTGAGAGGCAAACACAAATAGAGACAGACAGACAGGTACTTCCAGGTGTCAATTCACTCAGATTCTGGCTGAACTGCTCTCTAAAAGAGCACAGAGTGGAGGGAAGCATTGAGAGATATTTGACTTTAAGGCAGTTAAAACACAGTTATATGAAGTTGATCTTGTGCAGTGATACTGCTATTTGTCTCGAAGCAATTTGCATTGGGTTTCTTTGAATTAATAGCAGGACGACGTTAGAGTGTTATATGGAAAACACTGAAAAACATTGAAAATATGATACATGTATTCAGGTAGAAATTATATTTGTGCTTAATATATATTTATTTCTTTTCTAGGGCTCACTTTTCCTTTTGCTGACTTTTCACGTCCTTTTCAGGTGTTAAATCAATTCACCAAGATATATTTCAAAAAAGACCCAAGAAGAGTCTATTTCCATCAACAAGGCAACACTTGTCAGAATTTTCATGGGTAATCTGTGTCATACAAATTGATAAACTAAACATTATCATTTTTCTGTCCAGAATGAGGCACAAAAGAAAGCCAAGACCCATAAGAACACCATTACAGTAGAAATGATGCTGTAAGCTAAATGACTAAACCAGCTGCTAGTCTAAGTCACTCGAAGGGTTTAGGGATTTTTCTTTTTTTTCCTTGAAAACAGCAATCATTACGAAACTTTCACAGAAAAACAAGCTACTATTTAAAAAACCAAGTAATTCCCACTTTGAAGACTTGTGGGCACATCAAATGGTACATTATCCTAGTGACACCATGAGGTACAAATGCTAAGCAACCTGACACTCCAGCAATAGCAGGGAGTCTAGTGACTCTGGTGGTACTCAGAAGAAGACTGAGAAGCCTTTTTAAACAAGAATTAAAGGAACTGTACCACTCTCAGAATGCATCGTCAGATTGGATCCACTTGGCCTGGAATCTTGCTTATTTTGAAATTCTACAGCATAAATCTGTACACAAAAATATAAGTGACACATCTGTGAGACATAACAATTGAGCTGTCCAGAAATACACTCATGCATTTGAATTTTTTCCTGACATAATCTTTTAAAATGATAGTAAACATTTTTTAGATACCCTGAAACTGTCATATTATCTGTTTTATGAAAGATAACTAAGATTTTTCTTTTTCTCATCTTTTTGGGATACACTTAACAAACCAACAGCAGCGCATTAAGGATATCCAGGGAACATAATTTTGGACTACAAACATTGCAATGTCTTAAGATAAAAGAAAYAAATTATTTGGCTTGTCAACAAATAGACTGGTATCAGTTGACTTAAAATAGACAAAGTTACAACATTTTCACCCAAACCCCATAATCTAGTTACTTTTTTAAAAGACAAAACTAAAATAACCCTCTCAAAATAAGTCTAGTTCACTCTTCATGCACTTGCCAATTTCTGAAAACTTGGAATTCCAACTCAGCTCTTATAAAACATTCAGGAATAAATATAAAAATAGTTTTCTCTAATTAATAAACAGTGATAGACTGGTGTGTATAAATAGTGATAAACTTGGATCTAAAAAGTGTGGAATCATAGGATTCATATGAGGTTATTCCATAGACATGAATCTTCAGCAATGTAAACCCACACTTTTCTTTTTTTCCCTCTTGACATTCCACTGCAGTTGAGCCTAATTTGTGTAGCAGTAATCTTTGTGAAGAACTGCAGGGAGAACACAGAATTAGCAGTTTGATGGGTATAAAGGAGTCTTACTTAATTTTTATTGCTTTATTTCCAAGTAGCACACTAGTCATTCGAGAGATCTTTAAAAAAGAGTGAACTGTACCTAAACACTTTGCGGAGAGACAGCCCAGAACCACTGTCTAAAGAAAGTAGCAGCTCAGTGCATATGTTTAGACAGTCTTGGTGACAAATTAGTGCTGAAGTTATACTGCTACTGTGTTCTAAAGGCACTGATTCTACTAAACATTTTTGGTAGAAATTTTAAATCAACACACTTGAGACCTATGTCTTTGACATGAACATGGTTAATACCATGTGSACATAATTTATTATGAACTTCATAATACTTGAACAAGTATCATGATCCAAGAAACCYCGTTAAATATTTTTTGTAGAGTGACAATTTAGTTGTGCGGTGTATTGTCATCAGTTGAGATTAATCATAGTAATGACATGTTTTTCAATTAGAAAATTATTAAAAATTATTTGAATATGGGATAGGAGGAATGACTTTCTRAGTCAAATTATATAAACACTGAAAAATGGTAAAGAACCCACCTGAAAGGTAGGTCTTACATGGTTTCTGTTTGTTTGGAAAAGGGAAGTACTAAAATTAGGATGATGTCATGGGCAACTCTCCAACAAAATTTATTTACAGATATATATGTGCTCGAAAATTTAACATGAAAAATTGTCCTGTTTTGGAAATTAGAGACCAATTAAGCTAAATAAATTAATCTATTAATAATAAAAACATGTATCAAAAAAAGCTACATAAGTTATGAGTGGCTTTTTTGTGTTAAAAATAGCATTCCAAGTCCACATTTGGTTTTATCCAGAGCACTAATTAAAATGCAAATTTTRTTTTGGATATGACAGCACCAAAATCTTGTGACTCATGTAAACAAAAGCTTCTAAAATCAGAAGTATTGCAAATGAGCTTCCATACTTATTTTCTAGTCCTCATATTTGGCAAGATTAGATGTCCTTATAAGATTTTGCCCTTAGCCAGGAATTAATCTTCTACAGCTAAGGGTCATTTCTGGTTCAGCCTATATAGTATCAGGTTTTGATATGGGGATTAAAGTATGACCACCAGTATAGTAAGCTGGGCTTCAGAGGAACACTGAGTCAGACATTTTCTTCTGTCATTAAATAAATATTGCACTTTTGTATTCTTCCCTCACCAATGCATATAGTTTAGCACTGGAGCTCATGTTATTTTCACCATGTTAGCCTGTAGAAAAACACTGCTCCCATTCTTGGATTTTTCTCCTTTGGCCAAGGTTTTGTTGTAATTTGTTAAAAACCTAATTTATTTCAAATCCTATGGGATAGATTATTTTTTCTTTTTTCTAATGTGTTTCAGGCCTTGAGTCATTTTGTTGACTCAGCCTCTGTCACGGCTTCTGAGTCTGTCGCCAAAAGTTCATAGCCTTCAGGCTGCTTAGCTGCACTTCAGCGCCAAAAAAGGGCAGTCTGATTCAGAGAGGGCATAAGGGGAAAGGAGAAGCAAAAATTAATGCCAGGAGTAGAAAAGACCTGAAAGGATGAATTAAATCAGTGCCAAATTAATGACAGTGTCAGTGCACTATGAGGACAGGAATTGTGGAGGCTGTCCATGGGCCAGGCAGGGTGAACCTCGACAGCCAGGGCCAGTTCCATGATCTCTGGGACCTCAGCCAGGAAGGTCCTGCCCTGCCTGCCCCCAGCTGGCAACATTATCCCGAGATTAGTTTTGTAACATAGACCTGACAATTTTTTCTTGTTTTTGTAGGAAACTGAGGCAATTGGAAATGCTCGCAAAGGACCTGTTCGAAGTTAAAAGGTTTGACAGTAAGGGTAAGATTCATTTCAAAATGTCAGTCTCCTAAAAAGTTTTAGTGTTAAATTTAAGGTCACCTGCATTCCCTGAATAATCCCTGATACAGGACAGGCACCTCGTAAAAATACTTTGCTGCTCTGGATCATTGTCCTATAACTAGGATTTCTCTCCAAGTTGCCAACCTGGAGAGGTTGTCTTTGACTATAGAAGGAATTTAGAAGCTCACCTTAAGTAGATTGTGAACGCCAAGGTAATAAGCTAAATTCCTTCKCCCAGGACAGAACCGACCATTCTCAGTCTGTAGTGGTTGGGCTCTCTGGGCATAGGTGTATCTCTGCTCTTTTCCCAAGCAGCTGATCTAAAATATCTAGTTTGTCAAAGAGATAGGGTGACTCTCTTTAAAAAGGTGTCAGCAAATACAAACAAAGAGCTGAATGCAATACTAAGTCTCTTTCTGACACAGGGCACTATGATCAAGCCCAGGTTTCAAAGCAGTTAGGGTCTTTGAAAATATGAGCCATAATTCTATCTCCTTACTGTGACATAACTTATCTGGGAGGCAAACAAAAAACCTCAGAATAAAGAGGAAAAAAGTATAAATCATACTTAAGGGTGGAATTCCTAGAACTAAGAAATAATTATAATCTTGAATTATCATTTCTTCAAGGAAATATCAAGCTTCATAACTATGTATGTAACAAATAAGCCTTCCTTGTATATGTGCAGCCTCTAGATAGCTTACCTAAAATCCTAAACTCAACATCATTAGGAGAGTTAATAAACATGCACATTAAATAATTGTAAAATATATAAACCTCATTCATTCAGAATGGCAAATTTTGCTCTAGAAAACAACCATGAGATTGCATTTAACCATGTAATTGAATGGTATTCCTCATGTTCCTGATGAAATTATGAATGTGGCAAGTTAAGGACATGCCTAAATGCTGAGAGATGCCACAGAATTCAGTATATTCCAGAAACGGAATCTGAGATGCAGTGAAGAGTGTCTTTGACTTGAAATTTTACAGAGAAGTTAAGTGTAGCTAAACTGATTGGATGACATGTTCAGACAAATAAAACCCCATTGTCAGGCTAAAAAGACAAGTTTTAATCATTTCCTGACCTCTTCATATGTCTTCCACCACCATACCTATTCTCTAAATGCTTTAGAACATTGATACCACCATAATATGTCTGAAGCATCCCCCAGGATTTGTTGTTTTCTGTAAAGAAAAAAAAAATGCTTAGACTTCAAATTCTTTGAGATGGAATAATATCTTCAAATACAATTATAGACCCTGATGCTGGTTTTACCTTCAGTACAAATTAGAAATATTACTATAAGTAGCCCTACGTACTTTGTCTACAATTATGAAGCTGATGTTCATTTGAAACAATTTACCAGCCAATAGGTGGCACTGAAAGTATTTAACATTTATCTAAATCTTCTATTTTCTTTTAGGAGAATTCAAGTTTCCCTCACGTAAATGATATGTTATGCTCACAAATTAAAAGCTGAGGCATATATTGAATTTTTTTATTAAAAATAATAAGTACTTTCAAATAGTTGGAGAACTGTTGAGAATTTAAACAGTTCCCCGGATATATGAACAAGTGCATTGTACTGCTTGTATCCTTGTCAAAACCCAATCTAAAGCAGGAGATCCTTTTGAGATTGTGGGACCATCAGCATTCCAGAGAGTACCTTACAATGAAGTTTAAACTGTTAATATCTGGCAAAACTGTAGTGTTCCAGGAACTGGTTTATATTGCAGTTTTTGTATGCTGCAGGTCAATTTATTTTCCTTTCTCAGCTGCTTTCATTTTTGTAAACCTGTGAGGAAAGAAGGAGGATTTTGTAGTAAATATAATGTAATTTTTTGTCACTAGCATTCATTGAAATTAAGACAAATTTTACAAGAAACCTCTTCATTCTCTGTGGTAAACAAGTTCATAAACTATTCTATGAATAGAGATAATGAGACACTTCAGACAAGATTGCCATGTGCCATAAGATATTCATAAAGMAACAACCTTGACATGTTACTTTTTTGCTAATTTTAGTATATTGCTTGAGCAAATGTGATTCAGAAGATGTTAAGTATCAGTATTTTGGTTTATACAGTCATTCAGTCAATCTCCATTCATTGACTCATGTTACAGTTCCTCCAAGCTTTTTATTGAAAGTTATGCCAAGATGGTGAAGCAGGAGTGACTTGGTCTGAAAAAAATATAATATTTTGATACAGTACAGGACCTAAATCTTCCCTTTTCACACTACTTCTCTGGCACCTCTGTATAGAAACCTGTCTTAAGAACAAATGTAGGCCACAGAGGTCTCAGCTATACCAAATAAAAATGTTTAAGGATTCACTGTGCTATCATCAACCACAGTGTTACAGGGGACAAATGAATAGCATTGAAATAGAAATATGTCCAAAACTGGATGGTGTGTAGAGAGAAACGGATTTACTCAGCTGTACCAATGTGTCTTAATTACAAGGAACTAAAAGCTTTTAGTGCATTCCTGCCTTCATCATTTCCTGCCAGCATGAAAATTAAAGTACATCCAGCTTGCAAAGCAGTAGAAAACAATAACTTAATGCTATAGCTCCAGACCTCAGCAAGGTATAAGATTTTCTAACTTCACCTGAATTGGTTCTGAAGACTTATGACACCGCAGTTGGTGGTGAGAATTAATGTATCATATGAGAAAGTAATTCAAATTAAAACTTAAACCATTAATTTAAAGTTAGGCATTGTTTTCTCTGTTCAGGAAGCAAAGCAAGGAACTGCATAAATCAAAGAAGACTAAGCAAAGATGTAGCCTTTATTAGCAATACAACTGAAAATGTCGTCCTTCTCAGGTTACTGGGAATATGAGTGGGTATGACAAAAAGAAAGACCAATATTCTGGCTGTAGATGTCTTGCCCAGTTAATTCCTTTTAAACAGTTTCTATAACCTAATAGTAAACAGAGGACTGAAGTTATTGCCAGTTCTTGGATATTTGTGCTAAAATAGAAGTCTTCTAGCTAATGAAGGAAATCAGGTCTTGCCACAATGAGAGAACCAACAAGATGCTGCCTAATGGTGAGACTTGTTCAAACTCTCATTGAAATGTCACCTGCTGCTGARTGAACAGGCTTGGCAGGCGTGAATTAGAGACAGTAGCCATTGTAATCTGCCAGGGCTCTTCCTAATGGGATGATCGTGCTCATACAGTGACCTACTAAGGGCAACTATTGAAAGTCTCCAAGTAACTGCCAAAGATGAGACTTCACCTTATGCTTCAGTGCATACAGTTTTCTAAATAGTAATGGAAAAAATTCAAAGCAATTTGAGAATCTGTTGAAATGCTGACAAATAACAAGCAAMAAATGGATTGTTCACACAAAGAGAGATGAGGTCAGCAGGTAAGAAGGCCAGTGCACCTTAAGCTGAGTCTTTATTTTTACAGAATCAACAATTATTAGGGAAATGGGGGGACTTCCCAAGACTGCAGTACTTCACTGCCTGGCACTGTTCCATTAGTTTCCAGGCACACTGAGAAGGACACAGTTTGTGGCAGACACCAGTTGCCTCATCTTCCTGTCTCCACTTCACTATTTTCACCTTCTCTTCACTGGCCTTCTCTTGATATTCTTCTGCAATGACACTGTTTAACACTGCAGAGCAGAAGCTGTGACATCTCAATCAGAAAATGAATACTACAAGTATTGGTTAGTTTAAAGTTTTGGAAGGAGAAAGGACCAGAACAACCTACTGTGAATGGTACCAAACAAATGGAAAAAAGGACATCACACATGGTGTCCAAACTTAAATGAGAAAACAAGTAAAGGGTAAAAGAAAAGAAAGTAATCATTCTCCTACTTTTGAAAAAAGCCCCCAACAAGCCTACAAAAAAACTAGGAAAAGCCCTTGTTCTCTAAAATATAAATTATTATAAAATTATTCACTTKAGTATATTTTACCTTTGAATTATAAAGCTCCACAATATTTCTCAGTTTCACAATGCTCATAAAATTCAAGAGTTGCAAAATTAAGGCCTGGCAAGTTGGGAACTGCCAGAGCCAGTCTCCCACTGGAAGTACATTTCAATACACTTATCCTCGTAATGATCCTGCTTAAGACAAGACACCTCTGAGGGGCTCCATTCTTCAGTGCATTGTTTCCTACTCTTGGCTGAAAGTGGACAAGCAGCTAGGCAACCAGCTAATGAGTAAGCCAAGACTTAATCTCAAGTTCACTGTTCACAGTTTTGTCTGTGAAATTTCCAGGAAGTCAGAAAGGTGCTTTGAAGAAGATCTCATGGATCTCTGTGGGCCTCAGTGCAAGCCCAGACTTTTCTTGATTGAGAGTCCAGACACTCACAGGGATCACAACTATAAAAACACAGTCTCATTGATTTGCCTAAAATCACACTATAGTTCTAAGGCAACCAGCATTAAGTACTCTTCCTGTGCCCTGTCTTGTCACTACATATCTTCTGAGTTTAGTASTGTTTCTGTGTGTCAGGGTTCAGAATCACCCTGATGATTCACCAGTCTTACCAGAAACACTGAATGAAAGAAATATCCCACCAAAACAAAACACTGTAAGCACACAAAACAAAATACTCTCCTAATATATATGTATTTGGTTAAGGCTGCAAATAAACATAAACCCTATCATTTCCTAATTTTTCAGCACTTGACTTTGCTGTCTTGGTGATGAACATGCCTTCTGATTTAAAATAATAAACCAAACAAACATCATAGAATCACTAGACATACTCCTGATGTTCAAGAGCATTGAAGAAATGATTGGCAACTCATCCATGACACAGCCTCTGCTCTTGGACATAATACACACTTCATAGAACATATCACTGACTTTTCATCCAGCATATTGATCTGCCCTACAAATTCAATTTATGCCAGTAGGTTTCGCAGATACTTGCTGGTAAACGGCACACTCAAAATGCAGTCCTGCTCTGGTGCCAAATGTCAAGTCACCTTTTCCGTATTGAGTTACTAAAGCTTGACAGCAACATCACTGCAATTCTTTTACTTGTTTTTAACTTGAAAGAAAAATGCAGTTTTCTTCAGCCTTGTACTAGAAAATGGCCATGCACTGTTTACTGATGATTTCCAGTGAAATTTAGGCTAAGACAAGTCTTTCAGATGGAAGGTTTCATTCCAAATGCCTAGAAACTGGCAAATGTTTGTGAAACTTAACTTTGTAAAATATTTCAAGACTATTTTGTGTCCCAATTAAAAACTGTATACACAAAAATAATTTAGAACCAGAATTTTYATTTTGTTAATTTATCAACAGCTTTTTTTCAGTGGGAAAGTGTGTTCTTCATGCAGATTTGTAGCGAAATCCAGAATTCCCACAGTACTGTTGGTCAATAGAAACAAGTAAACCTCCTTCTAGCCAGTCCATAAGGAAACTGGCACATAGCAACATCCATTATAAATAATGAATGGACCAATTTCAAAGTGTAATATTACATCAATATTCACACTTTTTGAATATTGATGTAAATTGGTTTAAATTGACCAGATGCTCTGAAGATGGCATAGGCAGGTGCAAATTATTTTTCTCCTGTTAGAAAATCCCATTAGTCTTTAGAAGTGATTCACTATAAGGGAAAGCAGCTGTTTGTTCCCCTTAGGGACTGCATAGAAGGCACCTCTAAAGCCCCCATGGAATTTCATAGGAGTGCTGAAAATGCAGAATAAGCTTGAAATCAGATCTTTAATCAACATTTTACCTTGAATGACTATACTTTTTACTATCCATTTCTCAGTACAGCAATGCTGTCACAGGATTATCCATGCTCTGTTCCCTTTCTGAGGCCTGTGATTACATCTACAAAAGAAACTAAAAGAGGCTGGGGCAAATTTCTAACTCTGAAGTCTCATGTGGCACAATGCTCTAGTTCATATTCATCTGCTTAAACACTCTCCTTTCCAAAGGAGAGAGAAGCAAATCTACCAAATTTCTGAAATATTTCTATTTCATTCTAAATCCTGCCAGTTAGTCATTGTGCTAATATGGAAATTATACATACAGTCACACACTAGTGCTTGATTCCACAAGGTAATTCTGTTTTATTTAGTGGTGTGAGCAAAGCATCCAAGAACATTGAAGGCTTCCTCTTGAAGTCTTCTTCAATTACCTTTTCTGATTTGCATCTGCATACCCCTCCAACGGTCTCGTCCCCTTTCTTTGTGAATCAGTGAGTAGCTTTCCAAAACACTCTTCTCCTTTTTTCCGTGATTCTACAGATGACCCTACTTAAAAAGCAATCTTCTTTCTAGGTGTACTTTAGTCTTGACTGTAAACCCAGAATAAAAACCTAGTTGTAGTATGAGTAGTTATGCAATGTAGCTATGCTTTTTGCTAATTTTACAATATTCTTGAAATAAAGTAAGGATTGCACTGTGTGTAGTGTATGTGGATAGCTGGAGTTTTAAACAGTTATATGTAAGACACTACATGGGCCAGGGAAAAGAATAAGTGTGGGGTCTGCTAGAGCAAGAAACAAGATCAGGATCGACCAAACAAAGGGATCTCTGAGTTTTTATACAGCTCTTGCTGTGTCTCCTATTGCCTGGTCACCTGGTCAGGCCACTGGTCCCCAGTCCCTTTGTTATGCAAGGGTCAGGAGTTCATGGACTCTTGTCTCAGGCTCCCAGAACTCAACCTGCAGCTCACAGTGCAGCTGTGCCCTGAGGTACCTGCACTGAAGGCACCACTCACCAGTAGAGAGTAATAAGGTCTGTTCTGAGCCTTCTCCAGAATAAAGAACCCCAGCTCRCTCAGCAACATAAAATGTATTTTGAATATTAATTTCTAGGGCATTGTGCTGGTTTTAGCTGTGATAGAACAACTTTTCTTCACAGTAGCTGATATGGAGCTGTTTTGGACTTGTGCCGGAAAATGTGGATAACACAGATGCCTTTGTATTCCTGAGCAGTGCTTACACAGGGTCAAGGCCTTTCCTGCCTCTCACTCCACTCCACGAGTGGGATGGGAGTGCACAAGAAGCTGGGAGGGGACAGACAGGACAGCTGACCCCAACAGACTGCAGGGATATCCCACAACGTGTGGTTTCATGCTCTGCATATGAAGCTGGGGAAAGAAGGAGGAAGGGTGGGATGTTCAGAGTGATGGCCTTTGTTTTTCCAACTAACAGTTATGCATGATGGACCCCTGCTTTCCTGATGAACACTTGCCTGCTCATGGGAAGTGGTGGAAAAATTCCTTGTTTTGTTCTGCTTGTGTTCATGGCTTTTGCTTTACCTATTATACTGTCTTTATCTCAACCCACGAGTTTTCTCACTTTTACTGTTCTAATTCTCTCCCCCTTCTGAGCAGCTGCTGGTGCTTAGTTGCTGGCTGGGGTTAAATCACCAGTCAGTTTTAATCCTATTTTGTATGCAGGGTTTGTTAGATATGTTCTTTTGATTCTTTTCTGAAAATCCATGAATACATCATACAGAAAACGATCAATTAATCTTTTCTTCTTTTTACCTCCACATGTGCTTGTTCATGGCAAAATTATTTCTTTACTTCCCCTTTGAAAACAAGGCTGTCCTTAGTCATTAATAAATGCATGCAACTTCTTTTTGCTTATAGATGTCTATATATTGTCTGAAGGCATGCATACAACATATACACATGGAAATCAGCTTCCAACAATAATCTTACCATTTGCATCAGATTGCTAAGGCTTTTGAAGCTTTCCAATTTGCATGACTTAGTGGAAATAGGGCATAAATCAGTTCTTTGACTTTGTGTTGCTGTTCCGGAGTGTTATGGGAAGAGCAGCTTCTCTTCTGCATTCCAGACCAAAAAAAAAAAAGAACGAAAAAGCCAGCTCAGTAAATGAAAGAGAATATGACTGTATTTCCAAACCATTACAAATGCACAGGATAGATTCACCCTCCCACCTTGCTCAGTGTGACTCTGATATTCAGACAAAATCAAATATGAACAGCTACTACCACAGTAGACATTCAGCTTCGTAAATGCTCTATTTATGTGGCAAAGAAATGGGCCAGGCTTTACAGGAATTTTACAGAGAAACAGAAATTGCCAGAACTGGCAGTGTAAATTGAAATAGCAGGAGGTAATGCTATGAGAATAAATATTGGAAAAGCAACTAGGAAAGTGAGTGCAGGCAACTAATTTTAAATCCTTTCTCCTCTGCAAATATAAAATCCTGGAGTCACCCATCTCTAATGTACATAAGTTAAACCTTCCCAGTTACTCGATACAGATGCCATTGGAAATGCACTGTGAAAAAACAGGTGATTCAGAAAGTAAATGTGAGAAATTACGTTAAATATTTTGAGATAGACACATTTCTGGCAGGTCAGATGTCAATGCTAGYAACTGGCTTTACCCCAGTAATCTAGTGAAGTTTGAAGTTCCCAATTTCTCTAAAAGCTACGATCCCTTGGATCTTCTGACGTTCTTCTTTGAGGCACTACTACCACATCATTTCCTAGTCTGTGTGATCTGCTGCAGTGGGTTGAAGGGAATTAAGAGGGAAGGAGGGTGAATAAGACCTTTTACACCATGCTACCTGCCATACTAAAGATGCTGCAATTGGCCACAGTGATGAAAGCATATTTTAGTTTCAYATCCAACAGATTGCAAAGGCTCATGTAACTATCATTGTGTTCAGAAGTATTCAACATCCCTATCCCAAAAAATTAGGCACTTCTGAATCTATGGACGGCAAGAATGTAGAGTAGGACTCCACTCACATGGGACGAATCCTTTGTGAATCACTGGAATTTCTAATTGTAATGGCTTAATGGTTCTTCCATCATTCTTGTAAGTGAAACTGATTGTAAATAAAATAAAATGCAAAATAAACGAAACAAAGACATGCAATGCTATCGGTAGCTCCCCCTTCACAAATTTATAAGCCTTCTTCTGGCCTGGAACCCAGTGTGATCATTCATAAGCAGTCATTACAAAGATGCACCTTACTGTATGAAAGTATTTCAATGAGATCTGCTAACACAACTCCCTCCTAATACATATCAGGTATGTTTCATACTGGGTGAGATCTCCATTGGTGAAATCTTCCACCTGAGATCATTCCAACTGAGATGCAATCCCACATGAGGGAGTGAAATTCAGATATAAATACTGAATGTTCAAACCAACTTTAATTATAAAGAGAAAAAAATGTGGAAAGAGAAGTTACACTTCAACAGCTGTTTCTATTCCTGCTCGAAAGCTTGGGGAAAAAAATGCAAGGCAAAGGGAAAAAAATAAACAGTGTTAAGAAAAAGTCTCATTCACTAGATGACAACCAAATATTGCACACTACCCTTCTTGTGTTTAAGGAGAAAAGGATCACAGTTTTGTAAACTAATCCAGTCATATGATCAGACATGCAGTAGAATAATATGATTGGAAAGATTAGGATCCCCTAATTTTAAATTAAAAATAAATAGCAAATAAAATAAATAAATAGCAAATGAGGTAAACCATAGAAGAAATCAAATAAAAAAATCCAAAACRTCTCTTCTTTGAAAATTCATCATTTATAAATATAGTAATAGCCTCCTACCCATAATAAGCAGGCAAAACAACCATGACGGAAGAGAGGAAGATGACAAGAATCAGAAAGAGTAAGAAGTGTGCTGAATGGAAGTTTTGCAACCAGAAGGAAGAAAAGTGTCTTTAGATATGACAACATCCAGCCCGTCAGACAATCCACAGTTACCCAGGGTAATAGCTTTTGTCCAAAACTAGAGTGTACACACTCCTGAACAAAGAGAGGTGCCTATAGCAGTGTGCCRTAAGTGCTCGGTTAGACACAGCATGAATGGGAGCACTTCAGCAGTGACACTCAGGGACTGCATTCAGGAGCCAGGAAAAGCTACAGCTGAAGGCAAATTACAATTTGAAGACATGCCCACTTGCTCCCTTGGCTCCAGCTCCATGATCCAAGCTGTGAGGGAGAATTGAAATTAAATAGAAGACTCACAAGCCAAAGGTACAAGTGCTTCATTAGTTTTTCAGGCAAACCCAAGTCTCATACTAATCTCAAACACTTCCTGTGAGAGAAAGGATCTTGWACTGGCTAGAGAATTAAGAAGTACAATGATGTGGGTTTTTTTGAAGCCTGCACTTATTACCCACAAAAAGGGTGCATAATCAAGGTCAGTAAAGTAAAGTGCAGGGCTGAGAGAGCCAGTGCACTGCAGGAAGTAGTACAACATTAAACAGAAATCTGTCATGAAGACAAACACCTACCAGAGATATCTAGCACACAGAGTAACTGCATTAGCAGCCAGCTCTTTGAACGGATGGAATTTTCTTTTTCCCACCTACAGTGCCTTCCATAAATAACTTCCTCGTGATGTTAAAGCTGCCATGGAGCTGCACACTGGGAAGCTCAGCCAGAAGAAAGGATAAATTGAGATAATTCTGTACTCTTTTAGTATCATTGCTCTGTTTTAACACTGGCATTTGATATATGCCTTTTCCTTTTGACCTTCAGACTAGCCACATGGGTGTCAGGGCTCAGCAACGGATGGCTGCTCCCTCAGGGCTGAGAAGTCACAAGTGATATTGCTCCCAGTGGCTGCTCTGCTGTATATTAGGGTTGCTAATAGGGTCTTCAGACAGTCACAGACAAAGCAAGTGAGGAACTAGGGCTGCAGTCTGTATAGGGGATCCAGCCAGGAGACAAGGCCAGAAGAAAGTCTTGGCACAAGCACAACTATGTCACACCTTAAATCCAGATTGCCAGCCTGAGCTTAAATGAGAGTCCCGGGCAGGGCGAGGGTGAAGGGCCCTAGCTGAGGTTGGCTAGGGTGTCTGAGACCTCCTAGTGCTCCCAGGGGCCTGACAGCACCTCTAGAAGCTTAATAATAACTTGCCAGAGGAAGCAAAGATTCGCACATTTGAATTTATCACAGCTTTAGACCAGCCAGGGCAGGCACCAGATCTGTGGGGMAGCTTACTGTGCTCAGTCCCCTCATATCTTCAGACTGCTTCTAGACCATATGTTCTTTCACAGCTTCTGCAGTGAGTCATGGGCTCAGCAATGGGCTCATATAACCCAAATGTAAACTAAAGATATGGAGTCACTAAATGGAAAGTCAGATTTTCCATTTAGCAATTTTCACTGTCAGGAAAGTARGAGTGGAATTGCATAGATGCTAGAACTGGAAAAAATAAAAGGGAATCTGTCTCTTCACAGATTGTCTGTGGTACACCCTGCTTCTCCAGCCCACAAGAATTATGGAGGAGGAAGTCTAAGCATTGACCTAAAA
Source organism: Parotia lawesii (assembly GCA_003713295.1). NCBI lineage: Eukaryota > Metazoa > Chordata > Aves > Passeriformes > Paradisaeidae > Parotia > Parotia lawesii. The sequence continues at coordinate 3,167,168 of RAHM01000077.1, forward strand.
GAGGAGACAAGATCCAAATCCTAGGCTCATCAAGGAAAAATGGGAACAAATAAATGGATGATAGAGCAGATTGTGGTACAGCTCTTGTAGAGAAGAAAACACGACTGAAAATTATCCTAAGTGAAATAAAGAAAACAAGGAGAAAAGGACTGGCAATTAGCAGGGCTTCAGGGAATGGAGCTGCTGAGCTGAGAAGAGTACATTTGGTAATGAAACAGAAGAAATAATTTCGGTGCTGTCAGATTAGGTTCATTAGAACTGGACCAAAAATTAAGGATTAGACTAAAAGTCAGAAACTGGGCAGCCTGAAGGGGAAAGTAATGTTGTTAGGTGTTAATGTCTCTAACTCTGTTAATGTCTCTGAACAAGCAGTGGCCCTGAAGGGATGGTGTGTGYCATTGCTCACTCCAAGTTCTCATTTTCCCAAGTACATATCCAAGAAAAGATCTTGTGACAGACCAGCCACACCTTGGTTTCCCTGACAGAAAACCCAGCCATGCTAGAAGGGCAGAAGCTGCAGTGGACAAAACAACATTCTGTGGCCTTCACAGATCCAGGAATCAGCCCTGAACATGCAGCTTTACTGCAGGTAATGAAACTTCTGTCCTGGACTAATTTCTAAGGTAAACTTCTGTATTTATGAAGCAAGCTACAAATATTTTTCTAAGATCTGAAAAGGAAGAGGAAAGGTCCACAGCTGTCCTTGTATCTAAATTGGCTCTCCTTGTATACAGACGTCAAACCAGTTTTACAAGAATGTTCCAGAGGTGCTGCCTTGCAACACTAAGTTACACATTACTTGCCCTTCAACAACCCTTTACAAAGAGACAATGCACACTACTACATATTTGCTCTGTGTCTCGTTGCTCAGCACCTCCTCTGATCATTTTGGTCTCTAGMTTTTTCTTTTTTAGAAGACAGGATCCACCTCTTTCCTGTCTTCTCTTGATGAAGGCTATGGAAATGTTTTCCATTCTTTATACGGTTGTTTTTGCTTATCTATCACCTCCCCAGAATAAGGCAAAATTCCTCAAAGGTTCCTATTTTTTTTTGCCCATATTCTTATGTTCTATTTGAATTTCAATAACATACACATAAACTCAGTTCTATGTTGTTAAAAAAAATTTTATATTGGGCCTAGCTGTCTCTGCCTATCTTTATCCTCTCTCCATATATATGCATATATATCTATACAGCACCCCCCACCCAATCTCTTGCAATATTTAAAACAGCGTGCAGCAGAGTTACTTCTGGCTAAAGAATTTAATGATCTGATTTCTGATTTCATTTGAACAACACTGGAACAGGTGAAAGGATCAGATTCAAGGATACTACTCTGCAATTTAACCACAGACTTAGCTGACCTAAGTTTGTGTTTAATGTTTGTGTTTCTGGCACTACCATATGTAGAAAATTACAACCAGAAATCAACACAGAATAAAGTCTGTTGTTCTTAAACACRGTATAATCTGTGTCAGAAAGATCTGCTTCAAAGTTGTTATAAGGGCAAGATATTAATTACAATCACTATCTTTGGCAGTTTGATTTTATGTTTTGGGTTCTGCAGTGACAGACCGTATTCTCTGAGAGAGGTCACACCTCGTGAAGAATTTTTTCTGAACARGCTCGCCCAGCTCCAGCATCAGGCCTGAATGTCTTCCTACTTCATTTCTATCCAAAGCTTAAAACAAGCTTCCTGTTCCCACAAAGTCTTTTCCTCTTCCATCTCTGCTTGTAAATCATACGACTGAAACTGAAAGTTTCTAAAATTCAGAAGCCTTTTTTAACTTCTTTTTTGCAGTCGTCTTTCAAAACTCATGAACCTTTTCTATCAAACCTGGTCTCCCTCAGGAAAAAAAAGCAACACGTCCTTCCTTGCATGCAGTAAAACTAGAGATCCTTTTTCTGCTTTTGCACACCACTGCTCAGTCAGTCCATGGTTTGGAAACATATGCTCAAGTCTCAAGTGATCATTCTGCCTCTGTGCAAGTGTGCTCCTGAGGCCCTGCTTACAAGCATCAGGTGACAGCTTTGACTGGCACTAATTGAATTTCAGGACAGTTGTCTTCTGCTGGAATTGTGTAAGAATGTCAAATTCCTTGTTTTGATGGTATCTGTTCCCTATTCTGAACTTTCACTTATTAAGAAAGGCCCTTAGGAAAGCAATTGAATAGGCAAAAACTTTCCCCAAAACATATATTTTCACAAATTTTTGTACATAGTTTTCTTTCTATAGGTCAAGGAATCACTTCTACCGTATTGACACATCCTACAAGACACTTCTTAGTTGTATGCTTTCTTTAGTCCTGTATTTGTTGTTGTGTTTTAAATCTGCTACATGAACTGATTTCAGAACTTACCGGAGTGTCTAGTTATGTTCCTATATAATTTCATCTTACCATATACTATCCTCTGCATTATACCTTAATAACCTGAACAGTTTCAACTATTTATATTATTTGGGATTGTATTTCAGGTACAGAGATAAGTCCAAATGTAATCCAGCAAAGCCACAGTTCTCCAAGCCAAACAAACTTCTTTTTAAAGAAAAAAAATTCTCAATAAATACAGAATATTGAACACATGTATTTTTACCACAAAATCTCCTGTTCAGTAGCTAGGGGATGATTTTTTTTACCATAGTTGGACAAATTCCTTGTGATTATCTCCTCCCAGTGAAATCTAGCTACTGAACTTCCTAGAATACTGAATGCCACAGATCTACCGAAATTATCATTGAGAGGTTTTTTTTGAGCATGGCAGGACTATTTTTATTACATGTGTTCCAGGTAAATTAGGTTCTCTTCTCTGTTTCATAATCTGCTGATACATTACATCTTCTATTAATGATGTCTTGGAAAGATATTTTTATCTCTCTAAGGATTTTTGTCCTACAGTATAGGAGCTTTTTAAAAGAAACGCAAAATCCAAAGCAAAACATGCCCCTCCCCACCAGTCACCCAAAACCACAACCAAAACATACGTACCTGATCTGTGGGCCTTCGTATTTCTTGTTCCCAAACAATTATGAAATAAATCTTATCRAGATCTGATTTATCTTCACATCTAGCTAAAATCATTCAAAGTAGGAATGACTCCCCAGGTTCCCAGTCTGAATCTTTGCATGTTGATCAAGACCAGRGTTACTCTTCCCATTTCTTTCTGTTGTGTCTACAGACAGAACAATAGGTTGCTTTCCAGTATCTACGTACGCTCGATGTAACGTTCGGTTTTGGAGATGCAGCTCTCTTGAGTAATCTCTGTCTGTAAATTTGTGTTTTCTCCTGCTGCTGCTCCTTCTGTGCAGAGCAGGAGCATTTCACTACCTTTTAGATAGGCGGTGAGTTCCACTGAACTCTTGGGCATGGTGCTGTGCAGCGCCAGGAGTTGGACTCGATGATCCTTGTTGGTCCCTTCCAACTCAGCTTATTCTGTGATTCCGTGAGAATTTAAGCACATCTCAGCTGGCTCTCCAGTTGCCTATCATGCTTAATAGGCAGAATTAAAATCATGCCACTCACTCCCAGCTATGTGTTTAAATAATCCATTACAGTCTGACTTTCTCATTTCTTTTCTCTTTTACGTCCACAGGAATAACAAGAATGGCTGAATTTTAGGGAAAGGGTTGAAGAGCCTATTCACCCAGGAAATCTTAAAATCTATTATGAAGTTCATACATTCTGTGTTTCATCTCATATGACCATCAATAATTATCTCCTTAGATGGACCAAATACCAAGTGAATCTAGACGTTGGACACTTCCTATTATTTCCTACTCCTATTTCCTATTTTTCTTTACCTCCTGAAAGCAGGGGGTAGATATCTAGTTTAAGACTAGACCCTTCTCTGGGAAGGCTAAATTTTTTGTGTTTGAAAGAGAAAAAACCCAAAAAAATAAATGAAAATTCAAAGTGTGTATGAGGCGAAACTGATTTCATAGCTTCAAGCATGTAACTCCCAGTTCTGCTGCATGTCTTCTGTTAACTGCAGTTTTTAAGGCCTTATTTAATGATAAAAATAGCAGGAAAAAGTAATCTAACCCATATAAATGTAAAAATCTTTCTCACACATTAATTCCATGAACAGTTGGGGTTAAAAAACAATCAATAAAACAAACAAAAAAGCCAATAAGCCAGCACCATGATTCAGATGGGACATACAGTCTAAGATCAGGAAACAGGAGTTAGATGAGCTTATCTACAATATCAGACCCCATCCTCAGTAAACTAGACCTTTTCTGCAGATGTGTTTCTCCCTCTATTTACTTAACATGGAATTTAAATTATTACTTTATGGCTRCCTCAGTATATACTGGAGCCTTTGCATAACATGCTGTTTTTATTAGGAAGGCAGAAAACTGGATAGCAATTTTATCATTAAACACTATCTCAAAATCAATGTATAATCTAAATAAGGTTAAACAGACAAACAGAACTGACATCCATCAATTTTTTGAGTGGCCAGCTTTACAATCTTCAAAACATTCTCTTCAGTAATTGTCAGTGTGATACCTGGAATCTCTCAAGGAATTTTGAAAAAAAAAGTTATTTCAAACACTGAAAGATAAATAAAATTACTGTGGGCTGTCTTAAATGTTTAAGGTGCCTGTTACTTATTTGATTTAGTTAAAATACAAGTAAAGTTACCTTGAAGAGCACTGCAGAAGAAAGAAGCACAGTAAGCTGCCCCTGACTGGACAGAGATATTGAATCTAAAAGATTTACATGTTAATAGTCAATTTTGGATAAAACCTATTCGTCTAATTCTTTTCATTTTCATGAAGTCTTGGTTTTTGCTCCACTACCACTTCTATTTCTGACATCTTCTCTTGCATCTCCACTTCTGGCATTCCACATTTGCTTCAGCAGACCCCTGGAGATTAATTTACATTGGAGTTGTGAACATCCCTCTCAAGGAGGATTAGTTACTGCTAATGTATTAGACACTGCTAATCTTCTCTCTGCTGACCAGGATAGGACCCAAAGGAATGGCTTGAAGCTGTGTTGGGCAGAGGGGTAGGGATGGGAGGGGCAGTTAGATTGACAYGAGTAAAACGCTCTTTGCCCAGAGGGTGATTGGGCACTCAGACAGGCTCCCCAGGGAAGAGGTGAGAGCACTAAGGCTGACAGAGTTCAAGAAACATTGGGACAACACTCTCAGGCATGTGGTGTGATTCTTAGGGTGGTCCTGGGCAGGGCCAGGAGCTTAAATTTAGTTATACTAGTGGGTACCTTCCAACCCAGCATATTCCACGATTCTATGAATGATTTATCCATAGCACCCCTCACCAGGTTAGAATAGCTGGAATCAGCTAGAAAATTTGCCTAAATTAGTATGCATGCACAAGTGGCTATGTAGACAGGGAATTAGAATCTGGAACACGTTGGGTTTTTTCTTTCAGGGCACAAAAAGCAGTGTGCAAGAAAAGTCAGTAGAGCCCATGTTTCTCTCTTCTCCTCACAGCCGCTTGCCCAAAGGAGAAATAGTTGCTGTCATATGTGAGAAAAGAGGGTAAGAGTGGGGGATCCTGAGACATATTAAATTTAAAAACCTACATATTGCTTTGAAGAGGGGTGTGGCCAGTTCCTATTCATTATAGTTAATCTTCTGAAAACGAGTGATTACTGAAAAGATGATATTTACAAAAGATTTTTGCCTTTTATAGATCTGTTGCCTGAACAGGCTGAGTTCATCAATACGAAGAGGTTGACTGAACTACAGTCTACAGTGTATGCAAGCTCAGTTTCATAATGGTGTAACATATCTTGTTTAAGAGTTTGCTCTAATGTAGATAAGTGATAAAACATAGACCCCTGACTTTGTCAAGTCCTTCATTTCCTGAAAGGGCTTTTCAGAAGAAAGCCTTCATTGCTCAAAACAGATAAATGAGATTCACCACAGAGTCTGGGCTTTCTATTCCCCTCTTTAATGCACTGCTGGTTCCATTTTATTTTGATTATTTGATTCTGATCACACATGATGCACAATCAGACCAAATGGATCACCTAATCTTTGATAACCTCTAGAAATGACTCCTACACTACACAAGGAAAAGCTAATTCAAAGGAGCAACGTGCACATTCTCTCAGCATTCACGCTTTCCCTGGAGGTGCCAGCAACGAGTTTCAGTTTGCTGAGACTAACTCTCTTTATAGTACTCCTGATTATTTACAAATCCCTATACAACCATGATCCATTTTATTTTAGCAGCTGTTATCACCCTATTGTCCATGATGATACACTCAATTCTGAAGACTGCTAGTCTGTGGGTAATCGTGAAAAGTAATCTAAGTTCAGCAGGTTCCTGGATTTTAGTTTCTGTTTTTTCTTCCATGATTTAAGACCTTTAGGATTCTTTCTTTGTCATAAATAATAAATAATATTTGTCATCATTAAAAGATTTTTAAACTCCAACCAATAAATGTTTAATTCTGCTGAGTTTTCTTTTGGTTTTGTTTTGTTTTTTTTTTTTTAAGTAATAAAATGTACTATTTCAGAGTTTAAGAATACTCCCTAGTTTTAATATTATGTTCTTATTCCTTAGGTGCTATTGTAATACATATACAATGTAAACAAAGGCCTTAACAGGAAAAAAAGTGCATATTTCTAAGCACCTGTTTATACAATTTAGAACCTAAGACAAATTTTTCATAAACTGTATGATGTCAAAACCCACTTCCTTCTGCTCATACTTGCTAATGGTTAGGAAAATTATTTATTAATGCCTTAATAGTAAGTCATATCTGTTATATACTTTAATGAAGCCTAAGTACTGGCTGAACTTTCTAAATGGAACAATAACTGAAGATAATGTAAGCAATATGAATTCAAAGACTATTTATTCCAATAGGAAACTTTGAACACGTCCATGTTATCTAAAAATAAACAGAACAGATTTTTCTTTATTATCAACACTGAAAAATGCCATTAAGGAGTTATCTCAGATTTAAAGATAGTAAAGAACAAATAAAACTTCAAGATCAACATGCAGCACAAAGTATAAGCACAAAGTATCCATCCATATTAGCAATGGATACTGTGAACTCAGGAGTTTACAATTTTAGGGTGTGCATATTCTTCTGAGTGTGCTTTTGCTTCACTCAGAATTTAAATGAGAGATGATGTTACAAACAAGAAAAATATAAAATATTTTTTATATTTTAGGTAAAGTACATTTGATGAGTAGCCATTCATTAAGACAAAAAAGATCTCAATGTTAGGATTAACCTGACTTCCTTTTCTTRTGAGTGAGAAAGGTGTTATTTAAATACTGATGTTGATAATGTCCTACTAAATAATGAATGATAACATGGGAAGGTTATTTCACATGAGAAAGGATAAACACCTAGACTGTGTTATGAAAACTTTATTCCAAAGGTATAAGTTGTTGAGGATGCAAACTTCATGAGTTCATCTGGGACAGTGGACTGCATATTGTGGTGTATATGCAGTATTATCCAGATTTGAAATTATGGCACTGTCCAGAAATCCTGAGTATCCCCAGACACTGGGAGCTGGTAATAGTTTTCCTGTGTAGCACCAATATTCCAATCACACAGTTAAACACTGATAACATCAATCTAGCTCTACAGTCAGCTCCCTAACTACACATGTAGAAATATTGTATTATTATGCAGTCTCAGTGGTATGGTTACAAAGGCAATATTTAAAAATATGATGTTGGTGGATTTTATTACTATTTCAGATTCACACTCTCATCCACCATGCACTTCAAAAAATGTTGTGACAAAATGTGATTTAAAGGGTTAATGGTTAAGATCTAGAACTCTGAAGGTTTTGTATAGAGCCAAAATAATGTCTAAACATCTGTATTTTCTGTTTTCTCCTTTGATTTTCCTTTTTTTCCTCCTTCTTACAGTCAAAAGTTTTAACACCTAGGGCTATTCTCAACTATTTATCTTTATTATTTATTAGTTATTGTTAATCATAGTTGTGCAAGTTCAGTAGCTGTTCCTGTAAGTAGAAACKGAAGATTCATTTTGTAATTACCCTGCAGCATGAAAACACCTACCTTGTATCTTATGATCCAAACTGTGTGGCAATCTCTCATTTCATTTTCAAAATGCTATAAATTTTCAAAACTTTGGCAAACTCATAGTTAGATATTTTTTTTAAACAGCTTGGTTTTGGTTTTTTGTTTTTGTTCTTGTTTTTCACTGTGGAGTCTCTTTCCGAGGTAAAAATTAGAGCATTATTTTGTTAAGAGAAAGGAACAAGGAACTGATTTGATTTCAAGCTTAGAAATTTTTTCCTAAAGGAAACCTTGTGTAACAATTTGAACAGTGAAATGTTTCTAAAGATACCCCTTTTTGATGAATCATGTGTTTGTGACTTTCCTTGGATATATTTATTCATGGTTCCCTACTGCTTTTTATCAYCTCATCAGTAATCATGTCTTGTACAATGTCATTGCATGAGTGTAGCTGCTCCAGAGATGAATGATGCATTTTCTCTAACATTTATTCTGGTTTTGCTTCCACAGGCCCTACTGGATCCTTGATGAGTTATCAMAGTCTCTTTTCATATTTTGCTGGGTGACTGGTGGTTTGGCAATATTTTTCTCTCCCGAGTCCCAGACTTGTAGGACAAACACAGAACAAAGCTATTCACTTTTCCTATACAAAACAATGCCACAGACATCTCCCAGTTCAAAAGGAATCCATTAAACTACGTTTTACTTTTGGGCTAAACTGTCTGCTGAAATTCTTGCAGATTCTATTCTTGATCTTGTTCTCTCTGGTATTCACAATGTCTCTGTTTCCTACTGCTTAGTCCCAGGACACCTATAATCACTGCCAGCAGCAAGCACTACAGAGAAACCTTTTTGTCTGTCATCTCCTTCAGATCCCAACTCCAGGGCTTTAAATCAAGAAAGCATCTTCTGACCTTACCTTATTTTTCTTACTGAATCCCGTGCATTCTTTTTACTTTGCTCTATTCCACAAACTTTTTCATGACCTCAAGAATTTACGACAGCTCCTAACAGCTACATAATCCCCCTCCCTGTTTCTCCACACTCTGTGTAAAACATTTCTTGGCAACTTACCTTGGCATGCAGTAAAATCGTGTTTGTTTGGATCTGAGGCGTGTGGTACATAACAAATGTCTGACAAAAATGTCTGTTACCAGGATCTAAAATATCAGTACAGTCATGTTCCTTTCCAGAATATTTAATCCAGAGACTTTCAGACATCTGAAAGCCAGGAAACAAGGAGTTGGTGCATATGTAACTTAAACTTGTGAATATCTAGAAAAAGAATGCGAAAATATGCGAGTGAAATATTGACTGTACTGTTCCTCTCTTGCTGGCAAGAATCCACATGAATTTCAGCTGGATTCACTGTGCTAAGTGCAGTGGTATTGAATGGTGAAGGGATTAGTTGGAGAAGCTTGGCAGTGTAAGGAGATCTGGGTCTGAGCCTGTACTGGCTTTATTCAAGGAAAGGGATATGTATGTGTGTCTTAATCCAATATCAGTGCAAAAAAAAATTCAAGCCATCTCTTGACATTGATCTTTCAGTGCTGTGAGAGTGAAAATCCTGCAGAAAAATCAACTTAATTTATGGACATATATAAAGGGATTGTAAAACTTTGCCTATTTGGGGTTACTTCCTAGTTGTAACCCACTGTTACAGCTGTTGGGGATATCTTGAACCCACTAGTTCCTTTAGCCACACATTTACCTTTGAAAAGGTAAAAAAAAGTGTTAGATATCATTCTGTTTGCTCTCAAATATGACCTTGGTGGCTAAGACCCGGTGTGAATCTGTATAATTTAGGACTTTTAAAGACGTTGCTCAAAGGTGGCAGATTAACAACTCCATGTCCTACAATTCAGAATTTTCTGATTTTAAAATATTACATTTCACTGACCCTAATCCTTAGGTAAGGCACAAATACAAGGGCAACTTTAACCCAGATTTAATGAAACCCTTTCTTTTGTCAGAGAATGTCTGCATTGAATTGAGTGTCCTTTTAAAAGACAAACATGGCACCTATTTAATAATAATTGAAGCTGCACCTGCGTATAAATGCATCTGCAACAAAAATGTGGTTAGGTAACCCTTGCCGTTCTTCCTGTCATTCAAACAAATAATTCCATTAGGAAATCTCACCACAAATTTACAATGAAAACAGATTGTTGTTTTAACTTTATGAAGAAAGGAAAATGGAGCAGACACCTGTGAAAACCCACAAACAGAACTGTGAGTAGATTTCAGATTTCTAATCGTTACCCAATACTACTATTGATAAATTTCATAATGATTTATGCTCATTTATTATTGCATCTGCATACTTAAAAGATACAGATGTACAGTAATGGGAAATTTGGATAGTACCAGAAGGGGTGTGTGACAGAAATCACCTCTATTCCTGTGGCATAGATTATACAGACATTAATTAAAATTTTCAAGAAAAATATGGAAAAGGATTAGCTTAAAATACATAAACTCTATCCAAATGCCCAGATAGTAGTAACCTATCTTTTGCACTAAGAACATCAGATGGAAAAATCATGGGATTTCACGGTTTGTCCAAAAGAGAGGATCTCATTTGTGGAATGTTTTTTTTGCTTGAAGTCAAGGGGTCTCTGATACTGACGTTAGAGCAGAACCCTTGGAAGTATTTTACAGTCTTGTCATCTAGATCATCTGTCTCAGAATCAGCTCTTATCTGTTTGTTTCAGGGGTCAGTTTAATTTTTAAGGTATTGCAAGCACATTTTTTGCATAAGCCAAAATTTGCAAAAATAGTCAGAAAAATATTACCTGAGACCTTTGTAAAACACCATTTTCCTGAATTGTGGACTTCAGTGCTACAAGGTCCCCATCTGAATTTTTTGGTCAAAATACAACTGAATATAACATGTGAAACCTTGTACTTTGACGGCTGATCCACTGACATGCAAAGCAGGAGAAAGTCCAAGGGTTTAAGCAACAAGATACATTAGTATGGGTTAAACAATGCTCAGATAAGCAAGTAACCAAATTGGATCTCTCAAAACACCTTTGGATATTCCTTCATTATATTGCATAATTCATGTAAATCTATCAAAGTGTTTTCAGGGGAGAAGGCATCTTTATGGAGGCTCTATGGCATATTTCCAGTGGTCCTAGAAAATGGGCTGTCAGTCATGTCTGACYACATTTAGATGTAAAAACAGAAAAATTAAAAAAAAAAAGCAAAATATTGTATTGAGTTTCTCGTAAAATACTAGATGAATTATGCCTCTTGTCTTTCAACTGTGCAAAGGACCCAGGGAAAAATATAAAAAAAAGCTTGGCAAATATCCTTGCTTTATGCACAATGCTTCTATTTTTCCACCATGTTTTGTTTTTTTTCATAGAGATGTATGAAAAATACTGATGTACAGGAACTGCAAGTGATTAATAAGCTGCAGGTAGTGCAAGACTGAAGGGATAAGTAAGCTTCATGCTGCCAAAGGTGCTGACCTGACAAAACCCTGAAACTTCTATTAGTCTTGTCACTCAAATCCACACACAACCTTTGGCCAGTCTCTCTTTCATTCCTATCTTGTCAGCCCAGCCTCTTGTAGTATGTTGAGGATGCTTTCAATCTTTTTAATCACAACTGTATAATCAAATAAACAAGAGATTAGTTTTCAAAACCTTGTAGCAAAATTAATCCAAAATTCATACTTATGCAATTCAACTTGGACCAAGCCATAGTTGGTGAATGCTGCAAACTGTGCTCACACAAACTGATCATTGCAACAACTTTCACGCTGTTTCTGGAAATTAATTACTTTTTTCCCTGTTTGACACCGAAATCTCTCTCTGTATGAGAAGTTCCAAGCAACATGACGTAATGCTTTTAAATGCATTTCAAAAGCTTGCAAGTTTAGCTTTTTTATTCCGCAGATTATTTTTAGGCAGAATATTCAACTATGAGTAAAAAACTGCCAAGCCATAAACTTTAACAACATTTCCCCTCAGTTTATAAAGTTGGATTATAATGGCAGAGATGCCATCAATATTTCATTACTATTAAATCCAAGTTCTACTGCCCAGGATCAAGGAACACATTTCAGTTGAAAGCACGATGTTCAAAAGCTTAAAACCATTGGTCACTTCCTTCACTTACTATGATGTCCAGATTTTGGACAGTTTTGTTTTCTGATTTGCTCCCTTGCCTCAGATAAGGCTGTTGATTGTAAGTGTTGATTAATGAATGACTTATTGCAATACTTTGAGTTTCTTGAAAGAATTCTTCACTTGAGAAGAAACCCATCAAACCGCATTTCTCTTTGCACCCTGTTATCTTGCTAATCCTGATGGCCTTGATCATTGCATAACTCAAACCTTTCCCTGTTGTACCATTCCTCTAGATACCATCTATAAACCTGCCYGCTTTTCTACAGATACTGTATCTAATGAAGTCCCTGTAGTCTCCAGTACTGTCGACAGGAGACTCACACTTCACCTCACAGACAGCCTTGAAATTCTCAGTTGAAACACAAAGAAATTTGCTATTCTGAATCTGGTTACCCAGAATGGAATTTAAATAAGATGATATATCAAAATATGTTACACTATGATGTCTACATAGAAAAGTTTTTTGGAGCCTTTCTGAACCCTAACATCTTTCTTACACTTTAAAAGAATACTGCAATAATCCAGTGGGAAACTCAGGGTTGAACTGTATTATTTACTTTTGCCTGAGGACAGGAATTAGGAACAAGAAAAAAGGAATTAGCGAATTCATTCTATGTCAAACTCTTGATATAATTCTTAATTTTAAATTATTATCATAAAAATGCATAGAATGCGAGATGGAATAGAACACTTTACTGCTTGAAAGATGGCCTAGTCTTCATTTATGAGAGATAATAATAACAACAATAACAGTATTTTGATAAAAATTATTTWAAAAAAACCTCCCAGTGCCTTTGGCTTCCATATCTCTTATGGAACCCAGTGATATTGCCAACAGATGAGGCTGTTTTTGTTGAAAAGAGAATTTTAAGGAAGCCTGATATCACTGGCTGTGACTGCTAACTAGGTTAATTTCATACTGGTCCCCTGGGAATCTCATGATGGAAATAGACACTCTGACACCCCTATATTGTCTGTTGCCAGTGTAGAAATCCTCATTAGCATCAGAGTTACTCCTTCTATTGATAAGGAATTTCCGTGAGGGAAAAAAAACCCAACAAACAACCCACTACAAAACAGAAAAACAAAACCACAAAAGAAAACTTCATAGTCTAAAACAGATTTCTCTGGAGCCACTTTTTTCCCTCTGTACTTACACTCCTAATACAGTATATGGAGTTCTGTCAAAGAATACTTTAGCTTTATCAGCAGTAAATTTACTCTATTACAATCCCTTCCACTCACTAAGAGAGAAGCTGCTACAAATGYAAATGTCTTCCAACAGTCCCAGGCCATCTAAATGGAAAACTGATTTAATATTTTCCCTGTAAAATATTTATTCAACTGTGTAAACGCGTAATGTTTATCCTATCAATTGCAATGTTTTCTTGTGAAAGAAAAAGCCACCAAACCTTTTTAGAGGAATGTACACATTCCTCTATAAGAGCAGGTAGACACAAAACCCAGTTGCTTAGAAATTTTGCAATTCCATGTAATCTCTATGAGTATATGGCATTCACCATCCAGAACTGGAAAAAACAGAAGAATGACTTTCATGATGGCAAAAGGCTGAATATTCTATGAGGCACAGTTTATCCTCTGAGGTTATACCTGCATGTTTCAAGTGGTTGCCTGTCTTGGTTTCCAGAAATTCTGTTCATCTGCAGTAACTGCTCTAAAATAACATTGATGTCTAATCCCTGCAGCTTGATTTTCTGCCTCATTCAAGCATATGCTTCCTAGAGTCTCAAGTGTGGAAGGAACATAAGGATATCCCTTCTATTTTACTTCTGTATCTCTTCTTTGGTCTGCTTCTGAGCTGTAYACATAATGATTCCATGGTTACCTGAAAATATACTGCATTCATTTCTTTGACAGCCTTTTCATAGAAAGGAGAGATTATGAAAGATTGAAGAAGTATATAAAGTCACATTGCAAAGAGGACCTTGTCACCGTAACTTAATATTTGAAATAGTAATATTTTCACTGTAAAGAAATGTTCTTGTAATCATCATAAGTTTGTACATTGAGTCTTTTGATGCAACAAGAATTGCTTCCTCTATTTGCAGCAGTTATATTATTTCATGATTCAAATTGGCAGATTCAAAACTGTAGAAAAGTATATTTGAATATATGTATGCTTATATATGTATGAATTTGTGTATGTAAGTATCTAACAGAAAAAAAGACCTTGCAACATAAAAACTAGGTAATACTTGTAAATCACATTCTGGTTGAATATTTCTAGGGAAAAAATGAAAAAGCATCACTTGGAATGGAAATAGGTCTCATATTATGAACTATTTATTCATGGAAATGTCATAATAGACATAAAAGTAATACCAGCATGCTAAGAGCAAATTATATTTAGGAGCAAGTCTGACCTTATTAGTCACAGACTCATTTTTCACTTTCAATTTTGGCAACAATAATTTTCAGAAAAACAGAGGCAAGACTGTTGAATTGATATTGTAGTTTATCAAAAGCTAGGGACCTGAATATTTTAAAGACAGCTATTATTTCCTATTGAAACTACCTGTGCGTCCGATTTAGGAATATGTGACAGAAGCAAAGGTTTTTAAAGCAGGCACCATTCTTTTGTAGCAGGAATGCACACACACCTGCACACCCACACCCACACCCATACCCACACCCACACCCACACCCAYAGACACACAGCCCCCCACACCCCGAGACGACAGGCAGACTACATCTTTCAGCTGTTTAACTGGCTGTTTAACTCAAGACCAGAGCTGTAAACTCCCTCCTGAGGGAGAGTCATCACAAATTATGCTCCTCTCTTGCCTGTCCTTTTCCTTGGAAGGAGAAGAGAACATCTATGAACCAGCTTTTGTTCATGGCCATGCTTGTGAAGCACGTGTATTTCATTATCCTGTAGAAATGGAGCAATCTGTCAAGGACAGAAAGAAATTATTAGAATTTGATTTGTAAGGGCAATTGTCTGTTTAACAAAGGACCTGGGAGAAAACTGTTTTGGTTCAACCTGCTTTTTAAACGGGAATGTTAGGCGAATTTGTGTGATAGGAAGTTGAAGAATGCTGGCCATGCATAGGTTATATGGGTACGAAAAGAAATGCTTGAAAAATAAGTGGGAATGTCAGGTGTTCAGGGAAAATTCCTAAAAAAAAAAAAAAAAAAAAGCCAGAGAAGGTTTAACTATCCTGAACTTATAAGATAAAGAAACTCATCATAAGCTATGCCACCCAGCCATGTGATGGCCTCTTGACAAAGCACTGAACATTGGGAGGTTGTGGATAAACAGACTGAAAACGATCATTAGATTAAAGAATATATCTGATATTTACTGTTGATGTGGAGACTTTTCGGAACTCTCCTGCCCTTTGTACATGCCAGGTGATTGTGTTAAACATAAACATCTCCATGCAGTTGCTTCTCTTCATATAAATGATTAAATATTCTTGCTTGAGAGAAGGAAACTAACTGTTTCTGAAATTAAATTCACTCTTGTGAAGAACCACGGTAAAGGTGAATTCTCTGCTTCAGTTATTATTTGTATCTAAGTGGAAAATTAATTGCAACAGGAGATGTGAAGACAGACCTTTTCTGCTTGTACAGTTGTCTCATGTTTTGGGTATTAATTTGAGAGAAGAGGAAATAAGGTTTAAAAAATATTGGTAATGAAGCATGAACAGGTCTCMCCTTGGACAAGAAAAACATTTTCATAAGGAAAAATCTAGAATCTATGTTATTTTGAATGATTTTGATTGATTTGAACTTGGCAATAAACTTTTTCCTCAGAAGGATCTTCTGTTCTGCTGAGTGCCTGAAAGTTTAATTCTGAATTCATGACAGTTCACCTACTTCTTGGAAGAGAAAAGCATTTTTATTTCTTTTCTTTGTTTTCTCTAACTCCAGTGTTGATGTCCTATGTAGAGACACTGTACTAATAATTTCACAAAAAAAACCCTAAACAATAGCACTCTGTAATGGCATCAAGACAGAGAAGTTCTGGAAAGAACAATGTTAAATAGGGCAAACTTCAACTGACAAAACTTACAACCAAATTTGCTGTGGAAGGCATTTTGTCTCATTAGAAAGTAAAAGTGYAAGACATTTGTTAAGATGAAAGATAATCTCCTACTTAATAAAAACCAAATATAATACTTGCCATATCAACAGGGACACTCCAAGAGTGAAATTACTACATATTTCATACTTCTAATTCCAACCCAAACATAGCTTCTCTTTTATAAAATGCAAATCACTGTACATTTTCCACAGTTCATGCTGGATACAGGTAATAATAATGGCCTGGAATAAAATAACTCTTACATTCATTGCCTAAGAATAAAAAGATAATGTTCATTAATTCTACTGAATAGTCTTCTGTATCTAAATCTGCACTTAGTCCTGATACCTTTATTTTCCTCCTTTAATATATGACTGTGCTTTCACTGAACCACATCAAACTCCTGAATTTTTAAGTTGGACTTGTCCTACTAAACATAGAAAGTTCAGGTTTTCCACCTTACTGTCTTGTGCAAAAATATACAAGAAAAGGCATATTTATGCACCTCATTTCACATCAGCTTCAATGTTAAGCAAAAAATAGCAAGAAGCAAAAACATGTAATAAAGGCACATGGAGAMAAAAATGCTTTTCTGTCCAAATGTTGCAAGGTGGTATTTATGACTGGCAAACAGCTGACAGTGAAATACCTCAGTGTTTTCATTAGGAATATGCAAATTGTTAATACAAAAATGTTCCAGACCATTAAGCATGCTAGAGTCAACAACAATTCTATTAAATCATCCCAAAAACTGACAAGAAGGTTATGCAGTGTCTGAAGGCCAAATCTTATGTGCTTACAATGGGTGAGCAGTGTCATGAACAAACTATACTGGAAATGGATTCCTCAGGTAACAATAAAACTGGAAATACCACAGCCTTAACTGATAAAACCATGCAGGAAAATCCTATGCACATAAACAATGCAATATGTTGGCTATAACTGGCTTTGAACCTTAATTACAATCTTCACAAACAGTTCTTTGCAGTGAGACTTGGCACTCTGATTTTTTCAAGGGTAGGAAAAGCATGATGGTTTGCAAGAAAAC
Organism: Parotia lawesii; assembly: GCA_003713295.1. Classification (NCBI taxonomy): domain Eukaryota; kingdom Metazoa; phylum Chordata; class Aves; order Passeriformes; family Paradisaeidae; genus Parotia; species Parotia lawesii. Next base: position 3,184,402 of record RAHM01000077.1, read on the forward strand.
TGAAAAAGTATTTCACTAACTCATGACCTGTTAGCTATTATTAGTATTTCATGTGTTCCCATTCCATTCAAATCATCATACTCCATCGAAAATTTGTTTTCTTCTGTAATTACTAACGTCTCTTGAAGCAGTAGAAGCTTTGAAATAAGCATACATTGCAGAGAGGTAAGCAGTGTATACAATATACAAACTCTCCTCTCTCCTTGCCAGTGCTAGCACTAGATGTAGTTTTGCATGCCCAACTGATTGTTTTGGGGCTTTTTTGACTTTTCTTTTATATACTGCTAACTAGTTGATTTCTCCTCAGTTAAGGGTTTCTATGATAAAATAATGGCCAACAGTCTGTGAGAAGTTAGGTATCTCAGAAGTGAAGTGAAAGCTGATCAACCTTCCATCACGATAGAGGATTTCTTCAGAACAGTGTTGTAGACCAAAGAGGTGGAAGACATACGTATGGCAGAAATAACAGCAGCACGTTACTGTAGCTGAGTTAGACACTCTAAGCCATCTTTAGAATTGATGGATGAAGACACCTCAAGGGCAACTCATTGGAGCAATTTTGGATCACTGTGTTAAGGTAAACTGAAATTTTTCTGTAGCATCTATAAGGTGGATAGCTAAGACTAAATTTAGTGTCTAATTTTCAAACACTTAATTTAGAAAAAACACATCAATCCTAAAGAGCAATCTGGAATATACTAAATTATTTGTCCTTTTGATAAAAACATGCCAAGCACATGCTCTGGAAATCATATATCTGAAGGGAAAGCAATCAGAATTTGAAACACAAAAAATCTTAAATTTATTTTCCACTTGTCCTAAGCAGGTTTTTACCTCTTATTATGCCATACACCCTTCTCCATGCTTTTTTAGAGTTTTGGAGGTTTCTATGTGTTTGTATTTTCAGGAATTAATAAAATATTTATTATTTRCACATTTGACTTTTACGCATTAGGATATTTATGTTCCCTGCTTTGTTCTGTATCAAACTCAGATTGCCAGGGAACTGACCACAAAAAACTCCCAAGATCTCTTTTCACGTGGAAACAGTTGCACTGATGCATGTGATTGTATCTATAGCTAAGATTATTTTTCTTTCTATGTGCATTTCTGTGCTATTATCAGTGTTGAATTTCATCTGCAGTTTTTAACATTCATTCACCTACGCGTGTGAGTTTTTATTGTGTGGAAATACCTCACAAAAAAAAAGTTTTGAATTTTTCATTCAAATGCAGTACTATGTAAACATTTATTTCACAGATGTTTCTATCCAAGTACCTGCCCCTTGGTTTGTTGGGTTTTTTTGTTTGGTTGGTAGGGTTTTTTTGTTTTGTTTATTTATTTATTTATTTAATTACACATCCGGCATAATGGTATTTTTATTATTACCAAGTTCCATTACCATATTACAAAATATATTGACAAAAAGCTGTACCATGAAATATATAGCTTAACATGAAGCTTTACGTTCACCAATTTTACAATATATAATTATTTCATTAATATATCTTATAGTGATAGAAATTACAACCTTGGAAATAGACATTGTTAACTTGTTAATCAGAAAAATCAAGCACTTCTTGGATCTAAATTACTGTTCCTATATTTTTCAAAATTTATTCAATAAGTGTGGGTTTGTCTGTTACTGATCCCGTACATTTTTTCTTTAAAGATGAAATTCAAATTTGAATTACAAAATAAGGAAGTTCTAGAAGATAGTGTTAAATTTATTATCTCTGAGGGGAAAGATCAAGGCTATTTGTAGAATGTAGTTATCTTACTGAAGAAACAAACAAAAGCTTTGCCTTACATTTCTGAAGTCAAGATGGCCATTCCTTTATTTACTGAGAGACATCCATTGAAATGCTTTCCTTGGGTATGACCATAAACTATAAAAAAACCYGTGATGTGTGACAGATAGTTCAGCTGATTTACTAGCTACCAAAAGAAGGCCACAAGAATCCAGCCATGTCAGCAGGTGACAGTTATTTTACCACAACTACTTGAAAACTAGGTATGAAACATTTATGTCATCCTGGAAAACATCTGCATTCAGATATTCATTCCCAGTAACTTGGAAATAGGGCAGTTTCTTAAATAAACTACAGCTACTGCATAACTAGGCTTATTTACACAATTACACATAATACCAATTTCACCTCATCAGTGTTTCTCAAAATGGGATTTCTGATCTTGAAATGCAGGATGAGACACTTGTTTTAATTTCTGCCCTAAATCACATGAAGGACAAYGTTGAATATGTCTCTCTGCTTCTCAGAGAATCATCTCTCTGATGTTGAGCTGTTCCTTTCCTTTTTATTAATCYGATTTTTCTCTCTCACAGAAATGATTCACACTTGTCTTGATGAGGGGTTCTCAGAGTCTCCCAAACACCCTGAATCAATCTGTTGTATGAAGTGCATTCTTTCTTTGATGAAGAGGACTAATGCAAACAAATGTCATCAAAAAAGCTTACAGCAACCCCTTCTAGTCCTTGTCAATGCATTTTGGCCTTCTCGCTTCATCCACAATGATATTTGTATACTTCATCTGAACATGTTCCCTGCCTTTTAAGGTACAAGGACAGAGAAAGTACACTGTCAAATAKTACCACCTGTAGGGACTGCCTGATTACAGTCTCTCTTGCTATCTGAAAATATCACATCAGCCCAAAAAAAAAAAGAGGTCCGGTGGCAAGTTGTTTAGTTCCGAGATGGATTTCTTTTGTATAAGAAAAAAAAGAGATGCTTTTATAGTTGTAAAGGGCCAATATTTGTCATTGGTGAATGAGGTGGAGAACTGTACACAGGTGAGGAAATTAATTTAGTTTCCTCAGGATATAGGGTGTCCAGAACAGCAACTCACAAAACARAGCAAGCAGAATCTGGACAAAATCCATGCTCTTAATAAATTACTTGACTGGGTGGCTAAGGCTGATCATCATCATCTCATCTATGCAGCTCAGAGATCTTTTTAAGCAAGATAGTTTAAAAACCTTTTAATACAGTATACGCACACAGTACTTAGATGAAGTTTATTGGGATTTGTGCTTGCAACTGGCCATTGGAAGAAGTAGTACAGCATCTTTTCTCCTACCCATGAAGGTGACCTGGATTTCTCAGGCTCATCAGTACGTGATTGCAGCCCTTTGGGCTTTATTCTGAAAGAGAAGTCCTTACAGTACAAAGCCCTTATGATAGATTTGTTCTCAGATCTTCACCTTTAGATGGTAATGCAGAGCATAGAGCTGTCATTCAARCTTTTCCCACTGTCATCTTTGCTAGTAAATAAAGTACTTGATTCAGTACCTTTGCAGCTTTATATGGCTGTCAATGCACTAAAAAATCATAGGCTAGTGCTCCTGCCTGAAGTAAGAGAGAGTTATAGTGTGAGGATCATCAAAGGAATCAAATGTGTTACAGTTATGTCTTATCCCTCCTTCCCAGCTTGGGATCTTGACTTCTCAGCAAACATTTCTTACAGATTTGCTTATCCCCTTGAAAAATTAGAAATAATATTTCTCAGAGAGACACTATAAAGCCATGTCAGTGAGATTCTAAAACCAGCAGGCTGATGATTTACTTTTCAATGACAAAAGGCTTGATCAGCTCTTCTTCACTTCAGGCCATTATTCTGTGAAGTACCTCTCACTCTAAGTCTCAAAAATCATACTGGAACTGAAAGGTAAAAGCACTGTGTGGAGAATGACCTGCCAGTTCAGCCCTTCACAGACCCACATTTCTATTGTAGTCAATGCACTTGGTTGAGGATGTAGTCACAGCATTTAATTTGTCTTATTGAAATAAATAGTAGAAGCATGTAACTGATGATCACCTATAATGTTTTTAAAAGTGATTAAAYGTTCCTTTAAATAACTACATCACAAAACCAACAGTATGGAGTGTTGTGAGGAAAATTATACTAAAGGAGATTTTTTCAAGAAACAGCAACAGTGTTCTGCATTTTAAAAACACTACCACAATTGAATTGTAATATAATTACAATTAATTGAAATTAATATAATTAGAATTTTTTTCTCCGTGTATTTGTTTCAGAAACCTGTCAACTGCAAAATCTTTTGTCATTTCTGTTGACCTTAAGGAATGGACTACAGTGATTTTCAACCAAATACTCACAAATGATACTAGAGGTAGGAATTTGAGTAATTTAGAAAGCTACAAAATCARCATTGAGAATTAAGTGATAATATAAAAACCCATAAAGAATGAAATAAACTGCCATATTTTTGTGTTTATATTTTGAATGTATCTGCATATTTCTTATTTTATTGTAATTTATAGACATACTGTCTCAAAATATTTCAGAGGATGACGCCTACTTTAATAATTTTTAAGAGAAATAGATTTGGGTACCAGGGTTGTCCAAAGATGTATCAGTTCCTTTTTAGAATTCAAGAAGCTGTTCTGCTTTACTGGCATATCTCTAGACTAATTTATTACTTGGAATTGCTATTTAAAACAAATACCTGAAAAAAAGGTGATACSATAGGAATGATGTCAATAGTCCTTCCAAAGATCTATTGTGGGCCTAGGATGAAGGTGTCATTGCAATCTGGTTTTATTTATGAAAGTCCTGTTTAAGACTCCTCTTTATATTCACTTCTGTAGTTGAGTTTATAACACATTCAAATTTCTTTCTTTGCACCTCTGTGATCTGGTTTGCTCTTTTACTTTCCATTTCTGTTTTGGTGTCCCTAGCATTCCCATTCTAACAAAATCCACTAAATACGTATGCGTAGTAGAGGGTAAAAGAATAGTTTACGTCAGCTTTGAAGGGGAAAACCAAGAGTTTTGTGCTACCTTTGTCCAGTCCTTGTTATTGAAACCAGCTGGATGTTATCTGCTTCTCCTTACCTACTCATGTTTGAACATTTTTTGGATTAGGGGAAAATGACCCCAGCAGTAAAAACTTATCTCATTTGTCTATGTCTACACTGCTGAATAAAGTAAGACTAGAGAGCAAGCTCAAACCCTGAGCTCAACCATTCATACTGCTTAATGATTAACATAATCTCTGGCATGTTTTTTACCTGTACCTTCTAACACTCTTCTGGAAAACGCTTGGCATTGCAAGAACCGAGGGCCATTCCCCCTCCCAGAGCTCTCTCTACCCTGCTATCCCCTACTAACCTGCTACCATCTCCAGYACTATTCCAGCAAGTCTTCCACTTTGAATACACCCCCAAGTCCTGTCTGTGACGCCTCAGAGCCTATAACAGGTTCCCTCAGTAACAAGCTCTGCAAACAACATTCTGGGCTTAAACTTTCTTTCATTATTTCAAACATATTAACTGAAAAACAAAGAAAATGAAAAGTCATAACTATATCTTTGGATCCAAGGATACTGTCCCAGGCACAGGCCCAAGGCTAAGAATATTATTTGGCTGTGGCCAGTCTGTGTCAGTTGTCCTTAGAGCTGAAGAGTGTTCCCTGGCTGTTAGGAGTACAGGTATCACCAGTTGTTGCAGGATGAAGATGCAGGTCAATGCTACTGCTGATACAGAAAGTCATTAAACTTGTCAAGGCTTAGCTATTCCACATTCTCAGTGAGGAAGTCTGGAGGGATACAGAGTTTATAGTTTTGGGAGTTTTATTTAATCTAAAGAGACTTCACTAAGCAATTTGGACTCAGGTGCTAAATTCTTTCCTTAGGCTAAACACATAAACAATCAAGAAGGGCTCAACTTTTTTAAAGCATGTCTGATGCTACCTACCCTCTGAATGTAGCTCATTATACAAATGTGTTGCAGAGAATTATGTCTTTCCCTTCAACTCCAACAAGCTTAAATGCACAGCTTTCATATCTCAAGCCAACTGCCTCCCAATAAAGCTATAGCTTAGCTTGAGGCTGACAGTGATATCCAAAGCACCCAGCTAGAAATGTTAGTTTTGGATAGGCTCCATAGTGGGTGAATAACATTGTTGGCATTATTATTTTGTTTTAATCCTACACTAAATGTAATGTGCATAAATTATCTAGGGAGAGATGATTAAACCTATCTATACTGCCTTCCACCAGAATGCTCCCACCTCTAAGCAGTGTGACAAGTGAACGCACCCTAGTAATCACATCTTTTTCCAAACAATGGTTTCTGAAGGAAGCAGTTGTGTCTTGTCATAGATTGAATTCTCTCTTCCCAGTTCATGAGACTGTCCAACAAGCAGATTCTAGATTGGATCTTTTGGGAAATAGTTTTTAGGCTTCTAAAACATAATGGAGTTCAGATGTAGAGAAGGCAGTGCTTTGCAAGACCAAATAATTCTGCAATCATATACGTTACTACAAAGCTTTAGACAGAAAAAGAGGCGCTCATGACATACAGACATCACCAGATTCAGTATAGCAGTAAGTGCCTTCTGAAATATTTTGATCMGTTTCAGATATGGAAAGCATAGAACTGAAAATTCAATCAATGTGCATCACAGAAAATCACTTTTAAAGTCACTTAGCAAAAGATATTGCTCCATAAAAATAATATAAAGACTACTATCTGAATTAGAACAGCTGCAGGGAATAGGGAATTCAGTGCTGAAGGAGTTAAGAATTATATTCTTGGTTTGCGTAGGGAGCTGAAGGGGAAAAAAAGTGCTGGGGGAGAATCTGCCTGGTCTCTGCAAATGCAGCAAAAGATTATCAGCTTTGGAGAGAATAACTACTAGCCTTTTGGCAAAATTTTTATGGTGTATTTCAAAAATAGTTCTGTGTATGAGTCATCCCAAGACTATTGTTAAATCAATGATTGCCTACTGTTGTGAATGGCCTCAATTAAGAACCAGGGTAAACTCCATAGACTGATGAAAATGCTTGTATTAATACACTTCTTAATGGACAGCTTTATCTAACTACATAGTGCAGTGAAGGAAAATATTTCACTCATAAATTTACATCATGAGTTCTTTGAATGAATAAGTTTTATCCTTTCTTGAGTCAATACATAGYTAATAGGTCAATAATTACAGGGAGCAACTTGAAGCTTGAATAAAAAAAGAAGACATTCAAAAAGATAATTCAGAGCTTAATTTTAAAACAATGTCAAAATAAGGTAAAGATAAATGTGTAAGTAAGGAGAGTAAACAGAAACCTTGGATGTGGCTAATACTGTATCTCATTTCAGTAGAAAGAGATCATAACATCTATCGGGTAAGAGAAGCTCGAAAATCCATCCACCTGGAGTGAGGAGCTTTGGGAAGAAAATATTGAGGAACTCTGGGAAGAAAAGTTTATTTTAATGTAGGTGTCCAAATCTTAAAAATGATTGTAACAGCATAGTCAGAAATAGCAGAAAATGGAACTTGATTGCCAAAAATGTCCTTYGAAATCCTCTTTCTGAGACTTACAGAAAACAAAACTATGATAGTACTGTGCATGCACACTTCCTCTACAAAAAATTTTAGGTTCTCAGTAAGACACTTTGATGACTTCCCTAGAAACTTCAAAACTGCATAATCAAGAGTAACTTTAGTTTAAACAACTATAATTTACGTAATTCATGTTCCTTCTCTCAAAAACAAGTTTCTATAACACTATTAGGTTAAAATGGCCTCTTGTTTTCTCTTACTAATTTGGATTTAATTTAGGCTCTAATCTCATCCACAAACTTAAACCATCAGGTTATGAAGAATAAGTGAGTACTTATTCTTAATTTTCTGTGTGTAAGTGTGTATGTGAAGGTGGGAAAGAGAGAAAGAAGACTTTGGTATTAAGGAGGTAATAACATGGCAGGAAACAGGATCTGTTGTAATTCTGATTGATGTCCCTTTGTTCAGTCTACAAAATACTGAGATACATGGCRAAGAAAACAAAATCTGTCCAAAAGAGTCAAGGAAGTCACTACACCCCATAAGCAGAGGAATAGAGAGAGCTACTGCTGTGTTTGCCCGTTGCCCTTTTTCATACAGTCACGTTTCAAATTTGCAATGCATCAGTATTTTAATTTTTTTCCTGAATCTGCATTTAAGCTTTTCAGTTCTTGAAGTCAAACATTTTTATTCTGTAAGTCCAACACTTGGTGCATTTGACAAACTTTCCTGTAACTGCAGTAATTTAGTAACAGGATGTAAAATGAAACGTACAACATATCAAACACCCTTATTGTGCTAAATGTTCCCAATGGTCTCTTTTATTTTTGCTCCACCTTCAGCCATTGAAGGACTGCAACTAAGGCTGGTGACAGGTGAGGAGACATGAGTAGAGATGATGRTGATAATGCTGATGATAATTTGACAAAGTATAAATTCTTCCACAAAAGGCATTTCAGTCACTTCAAAATGATGTGAGTGCTAGCCAAATGTGCTCATTACCAGAATTTTCAAAATTTCATTACATACACACAAATGTAGGACTATCATTATGCCTGTTTAATCTAGTGCTCCTGATATTCATGCAAAATATGGCAGTCCATAAATAAATTCCCAGATTTCTCACAGATCCTAGGTTAGCACCCTAACTTCAGGGTACAGAACAGAAATGAGAGAGCATATTTAGTTTTAACTCCGTTGTATTTTATTAGTGCTTTTAAATCCAGTGGTTCTTGAAAGGTTTTCTGAACCCCATATTATCAAGCTATTGCTCTCTCTGACTCAGTGATGATGTCTCATATAAAATGGAGTACCCCAAACATGTGGATATATTATCCACAAATTTCCCAGCCTTCAAAAGCTCCACATCCAACCTGCTATTGGTACTTGTCTGAACTCAGGTTTGTCCTCTTTCTGATTGAGGRTAGGAATCTGAAACCGTTTATTTCATAGTTTAAATTATTAATTTCTCCTGAGGCTATAGATATTCTGACAATAATGCAGAGAAGAAAGGAAATGAGGCTTCTCTAAATTGTGCTAGAATTGTCCTCTTTTCAAAACCATTCAAAACTTGGCATTTAGGATTAGAGAAGTTTAAGATTTAATTCCCATAAGATGAACTGAAAACTAAACCTAAGCTGCACAGTGCGGATGTATGCACTGTATACTCAAACAGAAAGATTTGGCTTTCTCCAGCAGCTTTGTCTGGACCTGGTCCATCTTCTTCTTGGCTTTTTCTTACCTGTGCTTAAGGAAAATTGTTTATACAGGCTACAAAACACTTTAATCTCAAACTAAGTGATTTTTTTTCATCACTCTGGGACTTAAAGTGAAAAAAAAAAGTAAACCAACCACAAAACACTGGTTTCTCAGAACAAAAATTATTTCTATTGCTTAATACAGAAGCTAAATTGAAAAATCAATTCTTTGCACAGCCATAACATATAATCAGTCTCATTTACATAAATGCACTGAAGTACACAAGTGAATTGAAAACTATATTCCTCTGTTATTGCTGAGATCTGTCACAAGTAATTTTAGAATCACTTATTGATCTTTCATTATTAAGATTTAGAAAAGCACTCATTTGCTAATCTGAACACTTCTGAGTTCATTCACAATAAAAATAATTGCCATACCACCATCAAAATGAAATACTCAGACAAACACCAATAAATTACCCCAAATATTACTCCAATATAGGGAGAGATTTTCTCCATCCAAACTTTTGTTTTCGTTAGGGGTTTTTTTTGAGGGTGAGCTGTTTGTCTGGATGGGGTTTTTTTTACTTTTTAAGGCACACTATCTTCACCTCTTTTGTTCAGGATAATGACAAAAATGTATGACAAAAGCACTAAATAAACATAAAGATTAAAAATTAACTGTAGTCATATATGCATAACAAAACATGAGAGTTGTTTTATAAACAAGAAATCAGTCTCATTGTGTTCACTCAAAATATGACTATAATTTTACAATTTTCTCTTCTTTAAAAATTCTCACTGAAAAATGAAATTGAATGCATTATATTTATCCAGTTTTCTCCCCTTTAAGTGTCATTGCCTTATTTTATTTGATAATTCTAAATTATCCATATTACTACAAGAAGAATGGTAGGCAGAGATTTTTAATGAATATTACTTCTTTTACTGTATGTTTGTAATTATGGTTAGCTAAGTTTTTGATGAGGTCTATAAGAAAGAGAGAATATAGCTCTCATACATGGGAGAAAAAACTCACCAAACATCACTGTTTCCTATCAAAAAGAAAATAGCTGAAAATGGAATATTTCTACCTGTGCCAAGTCTGAACATACTCAACAAATAGATGTTGCACACATCAGAAAATATCTTCTCCATGAATATCACATATCAGCTGCCAGCTGAGGGCAGGTCTGTGGTAGCTGCATGGCTGGCCTGGGGTCATTAGCCGTAGCTTTGGGCTCGTCAATGAGTAAAACACTCCTGTTCCTGCAGAGCTTTATGGGGGTTCACACCATCTGTAAGAAGATTCTTTATAACCTACAAAAAATACGAGTGCAGAAAAATTGTGCCTTTTTTTTCGCTTCTGTTGGGTATTATATCCACACTACAGGACCCTTTCACAGCACACTTTTCAAATGGAGCACATTAGCAACTTCAGAGTACTTTACCAACCTGCAGTTAAGTGAACTTAGCAACAAATTATTAAGTCTTTATGTTTAGGTGCACACATTGGTGGGCAGGCAGGACAAAGCTGAAATTTCTCTTATTGCATCTAAAATAAAATCAGGGCAGACATCGCAATCCTCGTCTTCTCCATTTTTGTCATTGTTCAGTGTTGGAGACTGTAGAAGGAAGTTATTACTCTGGAAATTCATTAGTGTGCACACATAACATGGCTTTTTGATTTTATTTTCTTCAGTTTAACTAATAATATGCTTATCTAGTGCAGAAATATCACCCAAAATTTGAAGTCTCTGATAAGTTATTGTACTACAGGAACACAGAGTGAATATAAGGAGCTATTGAGCAGTCAAAAATCAGCTAAAGACAGTATGATATATCTGAGTCCACTGATCCCTTTTTACATGAAAGAGGATGGTGATATGCAAATGATGGAAAAGTTAGAAATAAAGTAATTTCATTTACGTTTAGATTTTTAAACTGCCACTGTTTATACTTTCACTAGCACACTGGCTTATCTTTGTAGTCAATAGAGACAAATGGGTAGTTCCAGAACACAATTCCATTGACCCATTTTAGACCTTTTTGATGAAATTGTGTCCTTCTGATGTCTATTTCTAATCACTGAGAATAAGCCAAGATGCTTTAGCTCCAGTGTAGCTACTACTTTTCAAGTTTCATTTGGTTTTATGAATCTCACATAAATTAACTGAAATTCCAAATGGCACTGGCAAAGGCTCCTCCCCGCGAGGGAACTCTTTAATGTGGAGTGTTTGCGACCTTGCTGACCTTTCCTGTGACCTTCCTGCACACACAGAGCACTATAAGCCCTTTGGAAGGGACAGCTATATTTCACTGTGTCTGTCACCACAACTCATCACTGTTTGAAAGATAAAGGACAGGAACAGTAGCCTGCAATCAGAGATGACAGGTCCTCTTAGCCATTCCTTTGCCCTCAGCCAAGAGCAGGTATATTTTCTATCAGATTTGTCAAATTTTATTTTCCCATGAAAGTAGTTAAATGATTTTATGAATTATTACAGAGAAAAAAATAACCATACTAGGAAACCTAACTCTGTGATGTTCAGCTACTCCAGATTTGTGAATAGGTGGGCTCTTGAGAATAAAAATCCTGACAAAGCCGTATTCAAATGCTTTGGCCACTCTAACTGCAGTAGTTGTGAAGTGTTCCTACATTCCATTTTATGGCCATGATTGTTTTATATAAAACCTGTACCCATTATTCCTATACCCATTATTCCCATTATGTGATTTGTATGGGACAGAAATATCTGTAGACCTAGATGGTTAATGTGCAGGTTAATGGGAGCTACAGGGTAACAGTCTGCTCTTAATTCACTGACTTCTTCAAAGATCCAGGTCTCTGTGCAGCCCATTAATCTACTAATAAGTCAAAACATTTCTAAAGTATACAGGCATCAATTCCAGACTTGAAAGAATTTGTTTGCATCTCACTGGTTTTCTTCAATGTCAAAGCACTATCTACAGCATCAAGCTAGTTTATTTTAAGAAATGCTTGCATAAAGGATGTCCTTATCAGGAAAGACTTTTTATTCAATAGGAAAAAAGTATACACAGTATACAGCACAGATGAACTAAAATTTAATGAAAAAAAATTCTATTGACATAAAAAAAAACCCCAAACAGTTTGTTTCATATCCAATACCACACCACATATTTTCTACAGCATATTTTCATATTGGAAAATTGAAAATGTTTAGAGGAGTGGTTCTGACATCATCTATATCCATAGCTAATCCTGATACTTCCTACACAGAATAATGGGGAGGGTTGCAAACAGCTGTGGGTTCTCTGCATAGGTCTTTTTGTATTGCATTTCTTTTCCTCCTTTTTGAGCTATTTAATTCACTGTTTTTCAATTGCCAGATCTTTGTGTCACGGTCTGCAACTATTCTGTAAAGCATTAATATCCTTTATATAGAGAATGGGAAAAACAATCTTTTCAGCCAGTGGTGATAACACAGTTTACACATTACATCTGAAAAATGCAGTTTTCAGAGAGAAAMGGGGCTTTCATAAATAGTTTTTGTTTGTTCAAAAAACAATTAAAGCACACAAGACACACCAGAGTATCCTAACTAGCCCACACGAAGAGTGGGTTAGTTAGGATACTAAAAACAGTATAGTTAGGATAACAGCTTCTAATCTCCAGCCAAGGAAGGTAAACCAGGATTACCTTTGCATAAACTGTAATGTGCCGGTGAAGACGTGGCCTCAATTTAATGGCCTCACAGTTACAAAAAAAAAAAAAAAAATTATGGGGTATATGATGTATTTGAAGGCAAAGATTGTTTATGATGTACCTAGTATAAACAAATTTTTAGAACTAAATACATCTTAAAAGCTAATATTTTTAAAATACKTTGGCTGTGTAATTTCTATTTGAAAAGTTGCACAAGAAACTTCAAGTACTTTGTTTTCAACTAGCTGTTCTAGATCTTTTTTGGGTATGTGAGGTTCTTATATAGCTTGTTAGTTCTATATTAGAGCAGCTAATATCTGAGATTTAAGTCCTCCTCCTTTTGGCCTCATCTTCATCTATTCAGGCATGCTGGCTGGCTGCCACTGCTCTGCAGCTGTCGAGGCTCTGTCTCTGTAGCTGGGGCAGTAGCCACACTGTGTAACCTTAGTTTGACCATAACTTGGATTGTGTCATTTGCTATTGCTTTCTGATCTTATTTTATGGTTGGATTCCAACCTGCTCCGTAGTATATTAGCTGGAGATTCAGATTAACCCAATGCTCTAAAAAGCCCTGTGGTGTTGGTGCTATGAGAAGCAAAAGTCTCTAGGATAAGGAACGAATGACTTTCCACAGTAGACAGAATCACTACAAAGGAAACAAAAAATTATGTTTAAAGCAAAGTATTTTATTCACATGGAACTGTAAGTAAAGTAAGTAAGACATTTGGACACAAAATTCAGAATAACCTTCTGCATCAATAAATGCAGCGTCAGATTATTTCAGGTTACCAACTCAAATAATCCTGTTAATATCTTAAATGCATTGAATAAGCCCGAGAGGTCCAAGAACTGTCATTACTTTGATACACATTTTCAGAATAAAGGCACATGAAGATATCCAAGATTGCTTTACCTGGCCAATAGCTTTAAGTACTGTTGTATGATGTGCATGAGTGACAGAAAATGACAAGTGAAGATCCAACAATTTTACTGAATCCTGATTTGTCTTTGGGAGAAACTCAAGAAAGTTCTTTTCACTATTTTTGTCAGGAACTTAGTGATAACAGTATAGTGTTTTTCCAGTTTCTGGGAATTTCATCCTCTAGAGAGCTGCAAGACAGAAACTGACAGTACATTTTACACGATGCCATAATTTTTCTCCATGTTCAGATGGAGCTTAGAGAGCAACTCAGCTCCCTCTGAAACACATGCAAAGCAGTTCATCAGCAGACAGGGCACCGAGAAGGGTCCACAGATTGCATTGACTCTGTTGTCTAGAGCAAGAGGTTACACATATAGTTTACACCTGAGCCCTTCCATATAGATGCCTAAGATGTCTCAGTCCCCACCTAAGTCTCACCCTAGACCACAATAAATTGTTGCAGAATTCAAGTTATTTGACAAGAAGTAGATATTTGAATACCACTTCAGTATTAGACTTATGTCTCCAAAGACATTACTGACAATGAGACAACGACAGACAGTAAAATGGAAACTTTAAAAAAGATATTGTTATTACTGATTTTGTGGAATAAACAGAATAGTGTGATCCTGAGGCACCAGCAGAAACTCCATCAGGCCTAATTGTTAAAGTATAAGAAAGTCACCAAAAAGKAAGAGGACATGTGAACACCTGCAAACAGATTGCCATGCAACATATTTTTTGGGGAAAACTTTTAGGGTTTGGATTAGCAGTCTGAGACCTTCCCCAAATAGAAAGTTGACTTCTCYTTCCTCATACTTCACTTTAGAGCCACACACATAGAGCACAAGAGATAATGAAGCATGTCAACTTGACCACAAAGAGTTTCTYAATACTTCCTCTGTTCAGACCACTTGTAGTAGTACCTAAATCTCAGAGAGTTATATTGCATGAGCCTGAGCTGAACTATTTACTCTCCACTTTTCCTGTTGAATCTSGATCACAGCACAGAAAGACTGAAATACTCAAAGGATTCATAAGAGAATTTACAGAGGCACACAACTAATTCATGCCCAGTATCACAGTAAAACAAATATTAAAACAGTACATAAAAAATAAAAACAGCAGTTACTTTTTAAGATTTACAGAGACTGTTCAAATGACTCACATTATTTCTGCAACCAGCAACATGAACACATGCAAATTTTGTTAACGGGTTCTGTGAATTTAATATGTAGCTTTCCTAGTTAGTATTATAACCGTAGCAACTAATACTCTAAAAAATATTTGATGTATGTGTTTTGCTTTATGTTCTTTCAGTGTAAATGCAGAGAATTTTTYAGACCAAATTCTTGTAGACAGATTTTTAAAAGCATCTGTCAAAGTAAATTGAGGAGCAAAGTATTTTTGTTTTGTTTTGTTTTGTTGGGTTTTTGGGTTTTGGGTTTTTTTTCTGCTTTGTTCAGCTTCACAAGAATTAATATTACACTGGCGTCAGTTATTCCTGTGRTCCAGCTGAGTGGTTTAACAAAATAGACAGATGTCAGTGGATGAATTCAAGCACTTCTCTGGTGGAAAGATGCCACTTCCTTTTTTGAAAAAGGCCAGAAACTTCTTTTCTGTGCTCACTCTCACAAAAATATCTCATGCTATCTCCCTACAAGCACTATAGTTCTACAAGAGATCAGAACCCAGCAAGAAGAGTTACCAAATGGTATCAGTTTCCTTGCATGTTCATGCAAGATTTCACACTTTCTATAGTCAAAAATTTGAGAATCATGAGAGTGATTTGAACAGGAAGATGTTTTTTAGGACTCTTTTAAAATGGAGCTACTTAGATCAACACATTCTTTTACTTATAGACACTGGCCTTTTCCCTCATTTCTCTGTGCTCGTGGTAGAGAAACCAGAATAGTTCCATTATTTTAATACAAATATAAATTACAGAAAAAAAGAAATCACTCGCCCCACAGACAACTGTGGTCAATGTGGCAGGAATACTACTGGTTACATGGCAGTATAAACAAAGTAGCATGGAGGGTAAAAAGGGAGTGTAACTAGTTTTCTATTTCACCAACTGTAATTTAACAAAGGGCCACGTTGCTCCTGGGATTTTGGTCACCCGTCTTTCAGCAGTACAATCCTTCTTCACTCTGTTGCAATAATGATTTGTATAACTGAATGTGCCAAACTGTATTTCCAACAACAACTTGAATATTACTTCAGAGCTGACAGGCATGAGTTGCCACTGTATTTTAAGTGATATTAGACAAAGCACTGATCTGGGAGTTGAGTTCATCAGTGACCTACCTGAGTTGTTACCTCCCCTTCTAGAACAGAGGCTTATTATCTCTCTCAGGTTTCCAGATGGCTTTTCAATTATCTATTTATCTTGTACAGTTCTACTGACTAACTGCTTCAGCCGATAACTGCCAGCTGCCTCAAATTCTCTGTGATGCCTGATAGAGATCTTTCATAGCCGAGTCTGTTCCTGTAGTTACAATGTGCTGTGTTCTGTGTCACCGTGAGCTGCAAAAGAAAAGAATTTTATTGGGCCTAGAATAGACATCATTGATAGTTACAGAAAAAATTAACCTCAATGGAAAGACATGATTTGTCTATATATTATCATAGAATTCTACATTCTAATCATATTTATATGAATTTTATCACAAAACTTGAAGTACATGTATCTTTTTCACTGACAGGACTAGGATTAAATTTTATGCTAGTGACAGAGCTATTTGTGYGTATGAATGAGGGTGGAGTGAGACAGGCTAACAATTATTAGCTGTTGATATAAAGCTTACAGAAGGTGGCCTAGATGATTTGCCAGTATAGCATTCATTATATTATCCTGTGTATCACTTGAAGATGAGAAGAATGCGCACCCCACCAGCCTGCTTATGAGAGAAGTCTGAGTTGTGCATTTATGGAACCAAAATCAGTCCAGAAAAAATAGAACATAATCAGAATGTAATCCGACGTAGGCCAGAACGACACATGATCGTAAACATGCACCCTTTAGATTCAGACTCTGTGACAAGAAGACACAACCTGTGATGTAGCAGAGAAGATCTAAGCTTAGAAGAGGACCTGTAAAATTCTGGATTCAGCTAAAACTGTATGACAAGTGGCATRTGGGAAAAAGGGATTGTTCCAGTAGGGGACTTACCCAAAAAGTTAGTGTAGAGACTTACAGAATATACCATCAGGTATTCAACGTTTGTAGCATTTTCTTTTTCTCTAGTGAAAAATAATACTTAAAAATCTTTTATGTTAATATCACTAAAAGATGTCAATCTGTTACAACCAAAACAGGATAGTGTTTAACATGCAACTTCACAAAAATCTATCTCTTAACGGGACACAAAACTGACAACCAGACAGGTGACTCTTTTCATACACATATGATAGATAAGTTGATTTAATTTCTTCTTAACAATTAGTTCACTGAAAAATACAGAATGCCACACTCCCATACACAGACACACAGACATGCACACAGAACTCTGAAGGTTTAGTAGCATCTTAAAACTCACTCAGAAATTATTAATTGCTATAACTCAAACATTTTTAATTCTTACCCTTAGAGGTAGTTATGAACATTTTTACTTTGAGTAATGGGTTTCCTACAGCAGAGGTGCACCAAGACTGGAAAGATGCAGAATGACAACAGGGTTTTTTCCAATCTGCAACTGAGAAYCAAATTACTTCAGTGCCTTCACTCTACAGACACTCACAGAGGAGTGTATTCACTTAAAAACATGATATCACTGCAATAAAAGTCAGACTAAAAAATTAAATCATACATCAACTTCTAGTCTGAGGGCTCATGGCAATTTTTATGTCTTTAAGCAGGTCACAGGCACTTAACAACCTGTATCTGAACTTGTGCAGACTGCAGGCCAGAATCCCACACTGTTGCAACTGCAGCTAGTTTATGATCTGACTCTGCCTTGGACTAGAAAACACCAATGCAATGAAGCACACAGCAACAGTAAGTCAATCAAGATCACCTTTCCTACAGGGGGTGTTCTGAAAAGAGTTATTGAAAGAAGCTGCATGAGGCACATAGGTATATACAGAAGATGTATATGTCTGTAATGGTTAACATAGGGTAATATAATATGCTATTTCTATATGGATGTTACTATATCCAGTATAATATAAATACAAATTTATTTATAAGCACAGAGTACATCAACTCGTACTGTATGTAGCACTATGTTACCTACAGCTTGCAGCATGTACTATGTAGCATAACAAATACTGCCTAAGTGATATACCTTATCACAACTATCCGCTGGGTACAATTTATTGTGTATAATATATAGGCTACATTTATAAATTGAAAATATATATTTATATCCATGTAAATACATATTTATTTTAGTTAGGGCAGATCAGTGGAGGAAATAGAACTCTATGCAATGAAAAACAGGTATCATTTCTATCTTCATGTATTCATTTTCCAGTTTCCTTAGAAAATTACTTTTCTAACATTACATCAAACAGCATGTAAACTGTACTATTTCACTGTAAAAGGTAATGTAGAGATGCTTTGCATTTTACAGGAACTGTCTGAGGTTCTATATGGCCTACAATTTTCTTCAAATTATGAAAAGTGTTTGAATAGGGAAGAGAGTTTTAGACTACTGTAATGCCAAGTGTACAACTTTGATTTCAGCACTAGCAGCTTTTTTTACAAAAGATTTTATGTCAGATTTCATCCTAATTTCAACATTTTTAAGCCTGTTATTGTGGGCCTGCCTGGAAGAGTTTGKCCATGGGCATCAGTACCCAAACTTTGTTTGCTTGCATGCCCAAGAGTCATGGCTTAGTGTTTGTTCTTCCCTCCAATAGCCTTAGTGGGCCCCACATGGGTCCTTGGTCTTCCAAAGCCTATAGTGCAATCTTCTGCCAGGAGAGACACTGTAACTGTGAGGATGCCAGGCACAGGCTCCTTTGGAATACTTGCACAAGATATTGCTACCTAAATTAACGTAACTGTGAATTCCACTAGCTGCCCTGGCAGTCACCATGTTTGTCCCTAARAATACCCCTGGACTCAAGAAACGTAACTCAAGTACTACTCAGGTTATGCAACGTCACAAAAATGACTCCACACTGTTGAGTTTGTTTCGGGAAGAACAGTGTTTGCTGTCTCTACCAGTGAACTACTTACTGTTCCTTACGAGTACAGTGACAGAATCTGCCCAGAGACTGTAGAGACCTGGCTGCTTTACAAACATGTGACAAAGTATTCCCTCCTGAATCTGGAAAACTTGCTCTGGAAATGGGCGATACATAAATAATAACAATAACATCCTAAAGAATGAAGGAATGCTAAAATGTTACATTACTGATATTTCCAGGTCTGTGTCTTCTGATTTTATGGTTACAGTTTAAAACACAGAAAAGTTCCTAATACTTCTCACATAAAAGCAAATCAGTTCATAATAAAAGGAGACAAAGAAAGCTGGTTTCTATTAATTTGTGCTTCAGACAGCAATCCTCCATGGATGGATTCTTCAATGTAATAGGTATTGCCATTCATGCTGCTGTTTTTTTGAGGGCTGATATCCTCCTTTCCAGATTATTTTTCAAAACTTTTTGTACATTGTGGCTGATGCTAGCTAAGGGATTCATATGTTATTAACAGAAAATAAACCGACAAAAATAAACTGCAAGTCCTTCCTTCCTTTACTAGCAGGTCAGCAAACTAGAATACTCCCAACTACAACCCAAGTTCTTCTGTCTGTACACAGGCAGTGTAGCTCCTAACATGCCTGTGAAGATCCTGTTTATGAAGCCCTAACAAAGTGCTTGCAATCGAGTTTTTAAAAAATTTTGATATTAACATTTCGTTTTATACATCTTGCAACACAATGTCAACAGCTAGAATTAATCCAGTCTCCTCGCAGTACTTAAGTATTGCACATAATGCGCAACCTTTACACGAGAATAGGCATGATGGTAAAGGCTTTAATTATGCAATTATATGATTATGTTTATCTCTTTCCCTACAGGATTTTAGCCTTAAGGACAGGATTTCTGGATAATTTAGCGATCACTTTCATAAATACGTTCATCATATGTTCTCATAACTTTTTTCCTTAAGCAGACAAAAAGGCAGCAAATGCTGAGGTGACTAACCAAGATTTTCATCAGCGACTCATTGCTGACTGGCCAAATTTCAGTTCCTGTTTCAGAAGACGAAGGTCCTGCGTTGAGCACAAAACGAATTCTGTTAATTTACTTTTATTTTTCYCCTAACACGAGGAAACTGATACATCGTTTTTTAACTTTTCGGTGGACCGGACAGCGCAAACTGCCTTTAATGTGAAATACTTGCCACCCTCAGTCCTGAAGARGAGGCGATCTGAGTGGAACGGGGGGATGGACACGTTTTGCGCTGCCAGAAGTGAGGTGAAGCGCGCTACACGCGGCCGTCAGGGCCCCCGGTGCCCTTCTGTGCCCCGGCCGCAACTCCGCGCAAGGAGGCTCCGGGTGCGGCGGGGCGGGAAGGTGGGCGGGGAGCCGCGGGCAGTGAGCGCTCACGCCTGGCCCCAGGGGCCGCGGGGACTCGGCACTGCCCGCCCCAGCCCTGAACTGCGCGGTACATCCCGTCCTGTCCCACCTCCCGCGCTGGCGCTGGCTCCATCCCCTTCTCCCCGGGCCGGGCGCCGCGCCCCCGCCAGCGCCGCGGAGCCGGGTTGGGCAGCCCGGGAGGCGTCTCCGCCGCAGCCCCCGCCCCCCCGCGCCGGTGCTGAAGCGCTTCGGCCGCTCCCCGGCAGCACCCCCGGGACAGCAGCACCCGGGCCTCCCTCCCTGCCGCCCGGCCCGGGCTATCCCGCCGCTACTCCGCTGTCGAGGACACCTCATGGAAAATAAATAAATTAATTCCCCCACTCACTCCCGCGGCCGGGAGAAGAGCCGGCGGCGGTCGCGGCATTAGATCCAGTCCGAGCTAGAGACCAGGTAATGTAACCTACCCGCCAGGAGGGAGGAGGAGGACGAGCAGCGAGACCGCTGAGGTTGTCCCCACCGGGGAGGGCTCCGGGGGACGGAGAAGTGGCTGCCGCAGCCGGGGCGTGCCGGCGTGGCCCGGCGGGCTGCGTGCGAGCGGCTGCCCCCGCGCTGTGCGCGCCTCCCTGTCAGTCACACACACACACGAACCGCCGCCCACGCAGGGGATGGATGGATGGATGGATGGATGGATGGATGGATGGATGGATGGATGGATAGGATGGATGGATGGATGGACGGACGGACGGACGGACGAATGGACAGACGCCGCGTGGGACGCAGCTGTCGTCCCCCGGCACCAAAGCAGCCACCGCAGGGAGACGCCGCACGCCGCACGCCTCCCACGCGGGCGGGCAGCTGGCTCTGACAGCGGGGCAGGGAGGGAGGCGGGCGGCGGGGCCGGGCTGAGGCCGCGGCTCTCGGGGCAGCGAGGGGCGATCCCGCCCCCGCGCCGCTGCGCGCATCCCCGCGGGGCGGTGAGCCTGCCACCGCGCCCTGCGGCAGCGCCCACCCCGGGCGGAGCCGCGGGCCCGGCACCCCGCCCCGCGGAGCTCCGCCGGGAAATGTGGGCGGAGAGCAGCGGAGCGCAAGGCGTGCGGCCGCGCTTGCCGTCATCAGACACGGGCCTACMAGAAGCATTGCGGTCGAAGTGACCTTGGGGAAGGTGGATCTGGATGGAGCCACTATTGCTCCATGCCGGCTGCAATTCCGCGCTCTGGGCTGCTCCGAGTCCCTTGCATTATTATCTCAAAACACTGCTGGCATGAGTTAATGGTTGTGTACAGAGGTCCTGGTGTAAGTAGTACCAGAGCCAGGAAAATAATCCTCCATCATTCTCTTGACCTGTGCCAGCACACAGTCCTTGAAGGGAATGGTCTGAAGAGTCTCCCTGGCAAGGAGCAATAGTCCAGGGTTCATCATTGTTGAAGTGGCCCCTAAAAGGCAGTAAGTCTTAGGAGAGACCAAAAAGTTGGCCCTGTTCACATTTCAGAGACCAAAGTGTCCCTGGTACTCCTGGGAAAGCACATTATCTTTCAGTCCTGCAGGGTCACAGAACTGACTCAAGTTCTCCACTGCTTTTCCAGTGAGGTCTGTAGGAAAACAAAACAAAACAGAAAAACATTTGCAGATACCTGGATTTTCCGGTKCCAGCCTGAGCTTTCGATTAAGGAGTCTTACTGAAATTGTTGTTGAAAGCTGTTTTGGGAAAAAGAGAGAAACTAAAGAAAGCTGGTGCCTCATGAAGGTGTCCATACTTGTTTTGTTGATCTCCATAATAATCGCTCATGTTTCCATAGTGGCACCCATCTGTGGCTCTCAAGTTACTGATTAAATAGTAATGAAATAGGTGCTTACAGCTTCCACTGCAGGAATGGGGCCATAAACTTAATCACACACCAATCGAGCCAACAACTCAAGAGCCTTAGTTGTGTCTAGATGAATCATGACAGAAAAGTTAGTCATTGAGACAGAGGGATATAGACTTATATTTAAAAGAAGGGAGAAACTGACAAATAATTCAATAAAAGTGATATATACTTCTATGTACAAGTATTAAATATGGGAATAATACATAAATGATTACTTTCTTATTTTTAAATCAGCTCTCTCCTCTCTCCTTGCATTTTTGTCTGCTAATTGAATATTGTACTCAAGCTTGAGTGCTGAACTCCTTCTACATGATGGAATAAATTTAGAGAAAAGGTTATACTCCAGATGTTTCTATTACTTGTGCAATTCATTACAGAACTGTAACTCCATGTATGTGGAAGGGCCCAGCTAGCTTAGTTTGCAGCATAGTATTTACAGTGTAAGTGGCTTCAAAGCAAAACAGCTTATCATTTTGAATAGGCAGAGGGGTGGCTGGAGGTTATGGGGTTTATTTTATTGCAGCTTTAAATAATTTTGGTTAACAAAGACAACCTGATTTTATCTATATGACGGAGATGTAGAATAGCCTGAATACAAACTGTGGTCTTCATGGAAGGTCTTTGTGGGTGGTGGAAAACCAAATTCACACATTTTATAGATAGGAAAACTCTTTGGATTGTGTAGTGATACACTGATCTGAACAGGTATTTTACATGTAAAGGGTGAGACTTTGAAATATTACAGAAGGAAATATCAAAAAACTCCCAGAGTGTAGTTAAATACTGTGGTTCTGCAGCTGCAGTAAGGAGTGAAGGAATTCTTTTTCAGCAATTTTCATTGTAAATAAATGCATTGTTAATAGTATATTTAAAAAGCTTCCTTCCAGCTCTTTAACCTGTCATTTCTCTGTAGTATATATTATATTTAGCTCACTCAGTTCTTGCTATGGCAGAATTCTCATTCTAGAATCCAAGTTTTATCAGGGCAGGAGGTCTTTGGGCAGCCTAAATTTATGGACAGGCAAGTTAAAGGAGAGAAAAGAACATTTCTTGAATCACTAGCTGATCTTTTAAAAAAGATTTTTCTTTCATTACTCTTCTTTCTTGGATGTGGTTCACTGCATCATACTTCTGTTTCTTTATAWTTTTTTTTCTGGCACTCTTCTTTTTTCTTCATTTTAGAAAAGCATCCTCTCTGGTATCCTTTGTTTCTTAAGTAAATTATCTTGTCCTCTTTTTACAATGAGCAGGTGGCTTTATTTCCAGTAAATATGGTTATTATTGGACTCATTTTATTTCAAGGAAAGAGGCTATGCCTCATCTTATTTTATTTCCCATTGTAGAATCACATGATGCTTTTGAAGAGTTGCCTTTTTCTTGAGGAGAAGTTTGCTTTAGCAGGGATGGTGTCTGAATATAATTCTCAATTAATTGCATCCCTTAACACCATTGCYGAAATTAAAGTTGTCAATTTTCTTGTGTGAGAATCAAGAAGAAGGTTCTTGGGCCATGCTGATAATCTGTGTTGTTAAATGAATTTTATGTTTCAAGGTTGGTATAATTGCACAAATGTGATTATCTTTTGAGTTTTATTAAAATGGTTAGGTCATAGCTATAAATCATTGATAGAGGATGTTACCGGTTTCTGTGTCTGTTTGTGTAATGTATATATGGCATAATGTTTGCACAGCACCAAGGAGGAAGTTAGATAGGAAAACATGATGTTATTGACCATTTTATGTGTCAAATGAGTACGAGAAACTGGCCGAGTCCCCTGTATGCATCTCAGTCCAGACCCGCATTCCTTGACTTGCATGTATTTGTGATTTGTTGGGCCAACTTTTCTAATTTTGTTGTGAATCCTGGAACATTTGAAGAAAAGTTTGCAGTATTCAAACAAAAGTAATTTGGCTACAGGAGTAAGGAGACAATATTCCATGACTTAAGGAGTAGAAGATGTTGGACAAAGTGACTGTGGATCTCTATTTGGCTTTACAATCTATCCAATATTTTTTATATTTCTTAAGGTCAAGCAATCAAAATATTGTTCAACTCTTATTGAAGAGCAAAGAGCTATCTAACTAGGTCACAGTGGCTGACAAACTAGAAAGATTTTTAATTCATAATATTTGTTTTGGGGAGGTGGGGAGAGGTGGTGGTGAGAGGGCCGATTGATCATCCTCAGCTCCTTTCGTAGATCTTAGTTTTGGTTTATGTGTTGTCTTAAGTTAGTTTATTTGTACCTTTTCAAGGTCAAGCTTCCAGTTCCATGCTAATATTTTTTTATTTTTGGGCCACAGTGCTTTTCTGTCTTATGACACTTATAGTAATATGTCATCTGAGGTTTCCATAAAGAGCATTTGCTGATAAAAATGA
Organism: Parotia lawesii; assembly: GCA_003713295.1. Classification (NCBI taxonomy): domain Eukaryota; kingdom Metazoa; phylum Chordata; class Aves; order Passeriformes; family Paradisaeidae; genus Parotia; species Parotia lawesii. Next base: position 3,208,809 of record RAHM01000077.1, read on the forward strand.
ATGAGCATTTCCAAGAGAATATGGACATGACTACACCACTTTAAAAGGTTCCCAAAAGTGAAGGAGGAAAATAATGGAGAAGAATTGAGCCTTATCACAATATACTCTTCTCCTTTGTAGTTGTAAGACTTAAGATCTTAAGAAATGGAATTAATGTTAATTCGTAAAAACAGGAAGCACTAGAGAACAAACTTAAGCCAGTTTATTTTTATTTAGTGCTGATGCATTTTCTTTCAACTTTGTGTCATGATTATTGAATGTTAACTATTGAATGTATTTCAGTTCCACCCAACAAGAAAGCAGTGCTTTGAATAATAGTGTAAATCATATAAAATTGACTAAGAACTTTAGACTGTAGGAAACTTGTACTTTTAAGTCACCTGTCAAAAACCACAGGATGCCCAAACATTGGAGAAGTTGGAATATTTGAGAATAGGTGGATTTGACATTGTTTTCATATGGTTATTATGAAAGATAAAGAAAGCATCAAACTCCACAAAAACCAGTCAAAGCATAAAACTCTGCAGACTGGAGTTGCCCAAACRTGCAAGATTGTTTAAACAGTGTTTGTTCTCTTTCAGTGTGAATATTTGTATCCTCCAAAAGAACACTTTCCAGCTGTTTTGATAGCAAGCTTGGTAGTTATTTCACTCTTATCTTTCTTTCAGGTTTTCCAGTGGAAGACTCAGGTGTAGGTGATGATCAAAGTTCAGAAAGCATGTTGCACAGAAGGCAGCTCAGAACAATTGTATTTCATAGCTTTTCTTATTTACATATTTAAAAAATTCTGGTTCTTCAGAGTAGCTGATCTTCCCCCACCTGCAAGCAGACTCCTGCTGCAGCTTCAGGCATGACTGTTGTGTAGTGCCCTTTCATCATGTGGCCTCAGGATTAGCAAGCTGTTGGCAACACTCCCAAGTTTGGCACCTAGGGATAGCACATAAAAGAAAGAGTTGTAATGGTGTTCAAAATGTGCTTGGCATCAAAGAACTTTAGYATTTGCAGTGGTGGTGATGACAGTGCAATGAGGTACATTGCGTCTTCCATATGTTCTACGGTTTTCCTAATAAAAATTAGTAAAATCAGTCACAAAACAGCAGTACATCATCCCAAAAGGTAGAAATTTTTTTTTTTCCTTAGAAATAGGTTAATTAAGGTTTTAACATTCATACTTGCCACTCAGCACTTAGAATCTCTTGGAGTCTATGGTACAAGCAAAAAAGAGACAAAAAGAGATGAAATCTCAGTTTGTCTCGTGTGAGTTTCAACCTCATAGTGTCATCTTCAGAACTGTTTTCAGTGCTTGTGTTATGAAATCAAGAAATACTGAGAACAAGTATGTATTTTAAAGTACTAAAAACATGTGAAGAAAGAAATGAAAAAGAACTCCCCATTTTTGTGCTGACAAAAATGGAGAAAGCATGTATGCAAAATGCGTATTTGATTTTTTAAAAATATAGCTAGTTCCTACTGCAACGTATTTGATTAGTATTTCAGACAGAGCAATGTACTCACTTCCAGCATATGCTTTTGTAATTAATTGTATTAGAGTGGTTTTTCAAACATTAAAATTAGATGCTGTGAGGTATTCTTTCCAAATCTCTGGGATAACAATATAAATATTTGGCAGTGAAGATGAGAATTTTTGAAGTGATACAAGACTATGTTCAATCTACCAGCTTTAACAATTTGGCTTCTGAGAGACATAGCTGCTTTTCTCTGCTAACCTTATTGAGAGATGAAAATTAGAACCTAAAAATATGGGATGTTTCAACAGTTACCTGTGCTATTGAATTAAAATGCCATAGGAGTTGTCATTACTAGAACGAGCTCCTATAGTTTGCATTCTTAATATGGCCCTCAGGGCAGGTTCACAAAAGAAACCAAGAAAAGAACAACTTAATGATACAAATAAACTCTGCTTGGTAATGTAGGTGTCCTATTTCTTAACAATTGAAATTTTATGTGCTAAATTCCTTGACAATTCAGCCTTTGCTGAGTATACTTTCCACTGAACAGATCTTTTCTAGAATTTAATTGCTTTTACATGCTCTGCCGGAGATGGATTTGGGTCGGAATCTGGATAGTGGACCCTGTGCTCTCAGCAGTTCTGCCTGCTGATGTTAGAAATGAAAATTGTTGAGATATATACTGCAAACTAGAATTGAAGACTGGTTTCAAAAACAGAAGAAAGTGCGCCTAGGACAGACTCAAGCAGGCTGAGCGAGGGGCTTGCATGTGGGAACAGGTGGAGAGAACCAGGTAGACTATAGAAGGAAATCAGTGCTGGAAGCTGAAGGCAGCAGTGGGCCTATCATCCAATTACCAGCCCCCTTTTAGGATCTGCATCTTTATAATAGTTTGTACATAGTGCTAAACTAAAGGATTCCTTTCTGCCCTGAGGAATTTGTAAGATCTCTACTCATTTTATCACACAGGGATCCCAACTCCTTATCTTCCATTCGGCAGCCTCTTTCCCTTCTTCTCACCAACGTTACAAGAGGCAAATCAGAGGAGTCAATAGCCCATGATTAGAAACCACAACAACATATTTTAGCAAGGAATGAAAAAAGCTTTTGTATTTTTTGACCTCTGAGTTGTATATATAAAGAAAATAGGTGGAAAAGAATATGCCATAGTAGCCTGTATTTACAAAGCATGAAGTATGCTTTTTATTTGTGAAGAATAAAAAAAAAGAGAACCTGTTTTCTTGTTCTTGTGCAGATATAATTATGTTGGCTAGAGGTAAGGGTTTTTTCTCATGTTTTTCTTATGTAGTTATTCAAAAAGAGATGTTTTGATGTAGTTATGCTGGAAATAGGGGTGCATTATTTCAATTTAGTTAATTTCCTCATTCATACATAACAACACTAGAACATTATGAGTGCCATGCATGGCCTGTGGTCTGTTTCAGTTTTAGCTCTATGAAATAATGGAAGTGGTTTATAAGCTAATGAATGTAAGTGCCAAGCTCACATAAGGTAGAGAAATCGAGGAAGGGCATTTTTAAGTGACACCTAAAAGCACTATGGTGTTTTCTCTCAGTCGATTAATATGTCACTGTTGCTTGATTAGCATTTCCTCTCTTTCTATGACTCCAGGTCCACACTTGAACTCCCTTCCTRTGGTGTAGTTCTACTGGGTTATTAAGGATTACTTATGGTTTACACCCAGTAATGGAGAGTCTTTTCTTCTTAAGGCTCCGTTACTTTTGGATTGCTTGCTTTGACTTTCCTGATTAGGTTAAATGGAAATTATTTCTCCTAATGATTATCAAAATGATGTCTCTATTTCCAAATAAATTCTTTAATGTGTCCATCTTCTTTGCTATTCTCTTCTTTATTTTGGTGAGAACTTTGTTCTTCTCCCCATTTATTAGAATAAAAAACCTCAAGATACAGTAGCAAGTTAGTATTCTGCTCTGCTCATCCTGCTGGCATAATGGGTTTTCCACACTAAAGCTGGAAACTGTCAGAGGCAGTTGTCACTTGTAGGGCAGCTTTTGTATGGCACAGATGATGCTCTTCCATAGTAACCAGTACTGATGTTTTACCATGCTATTTTTATATTTAGSGTTACAAATGTTTACATTCTTTATCCTTCTGGTTTTTAAGTCTGCCTTTAAAGTGTCGTTATTAGGGTACAGAAAAAATGTAGCCTTGGAAGAATGACACGTAGAAGGTGAAAACAGAGTAGATGGGAGAACACATTAACCTGAGGAAATATTGTTTTGAGGAGTTTCACAGAGGCAGATATCTTCAACCTAGCAGAAGTGGAATGACATGTCATATTTTCAGTCAAAGCAGGTTTTAGTTGTCTTCTGATTTTTTAATTTTTTTTTTTGAGAAAAGGAATACAGAGAATATTGGCCTTTGCTTTTATGATTTCTTTATTCTAATTGTAGGCCATAGGAAGGTTTTTGTTGTTGATGAATACTACCATAATAGGATACAAAAGCCTGTCCTTTCCACAATTAAAATGGATTCTTCTTCTGAATATAATAGCATAGACAGGTGTTAATGAAACAAGATGTTGTTGCTTAATTGGGTAATGAGCTTGCATTTCTGGATACACTTTAACATTGCTGAAATATTGTATACATAAAATGATGACTTAAATTGTATCGTTCTCAATGAAAATGTGTTGTAGCTATGAAGCCGTGATTTTTTTTTTCTTGTATGTATTTCCTGAAAAATTAGCAAAGTTATTGTAGCTGTTACATCCAAGCTTACTTTGGAACTATTATCGTTAAACTGACAGTTTAATTGCACTGAATAATAATGTTTTATTAAGTATACAGGGTATGTTTTTAACTTTAATGAGTTAGTTACAAATTTCTTCCTTACTGTTTTTTGTCTTTCTCCCCATTTACCAGTTTTATCCCAGATGTATAAATGCAAGAATTTTTGTATGCAGGGCTATACTCTTGTGATACCTAAATTAGCCACCTAAATTAGGATCTCTAATTTCTGTGTTACTGAATCCTGGGTAAGTAGGTTGTTATCTCTTAATAACTGAAGCTTAAATCCTACTTTTAAATCAGTGCCCTCTACTAACAAACATATACTGGTTGAAAGGAGAAGTTATAACTGTATGCTGAACAGCCTGTTTTACAAGTACTTTGAACAGCAGTTATAGCTGTTTTATATGCAGAGAATCTTGCATTCTTGGAAGCATTTATTTTTCAATATGGCAGCTGAACATACATAAGTGAGCGGATAGTTTTCTAATAGTAATAATTGTATGTATATATACAAGTACACAAGGTGATATGAAAATAGGAAGAAATATGGAACATGGTACATACTAGGAGGTGAAGTGGGGAAATGAAGAAAGCCCTGGAAGAGTGTGGGTGTATTGCTTTGATGTTTTGGGAAGTTCTAGTGTTGCAGTATGGTATTTATAGCCTGTAGTGAGCAACCATAGATACCATATGCACATATGTAGGTATTTTCCACACGATCCTGTTGACCTCTTTGGAACAGTTCTATGACCAGGTGAGTAGAAGGAGTAGTGGGTACTGATGGGTGATGTTGGCAGTACAGGAGTGTGAGGAAATGCAGAATTTGGACCAGCTATGAAAACAGCAGAATCAAATGCTTGGAGGAGACATTTCAGTGCCAATACTTTGACTTGGCACGTGAACTGTCAGAGTTGAACGGATGATTCTTTAGTCAGCAGTTAATAGTAAATTTAGCCCCTCATTTTAGAATGAAGGACTTCTGTAATCAAGGAAGTTTTTACTCATCCAACCAAAGCAGAGCAGGTTCTGTTTTCCTGTGCCAAGTGGCTAAGGCTGTTTGCTTCATAGCTATTCGCACTGCTCCAAAGGGGAGTTTGAACTGTTTGGTCAATCCCTGCTGCGTTCATTAACTTGGTGTGTTTGTTTCTGTTACCCCATTGAGAAGGGAATGGTTTGTGTTTGTGTTCCTAAAAGTTTGGACCTGATTTATTTAACCAGACCCCACTGAGCACAGAACCTTTTATATTTGGTTGAACTCATGCTCCCAGGCGCATTTTATTCTGCTTTTGTGACTTTGACAGAGGGAATCCCTGTTTGTTTCTTCATTTGGTAGAATTGTTTATCTGGGCCCTGCTGAGGATAGAAATGGGTTGCCTACTTTCTGCTGCAAACAGGAACCATGAGAGACTCTTGTCCTAAAGAGAGAAAAGCATATCCAGGATGTTTTCTAATTATTTTTTTTTTCTCCTTCGGAGAACTGATAGTATCCAGAGGGTGTTGCAGTGATTCTTTAAGCAGGAGTAGGAAGGCTGGTGACAGCAGTGAAAAGACAGAAGGTCTTGAAGGTAGAGGAAGAAGGAAGGAAGGGTACATAAACTATCAGGCTACTGATCTTTAATCCTTGGGCGGTCCAGCAATGCACTGCCCTGCTTTTGAGGAAAGCATGAGCTACCTAAAAGGCCCACTGTGCCTCAAAGTGGAGGCTGTCAAAGCACTGGCTTTAATTTCAATCCTAAAATGCAGCAGCATAGGTAGAATAGATGGAGCAGTTCTGCTGCGGACATTGGGCTGGCCTGAGTGAGGTGGTTTGTGTTACTGCTAAGGTTACCGTCTCTAAAATAACCTGCTGCTCTAGAGCTACAGAGAAACTGTACATTGATCTGCATCTTTCACCTGTGGCAGCTTAAAATGTTGTATTTTTTTCAAATAGACCTACTCAGGGTGGCTTGGAAGAAACTGATAAGTCCAGAGGCAAAAAAGTGAAGGGTGTAAGGGAAAGGTGCTGTTGTTGCAGCATCCAGGCCTGCTGGGAGTTGCATAAAATGTATCTGACTTCCGAGGACCCTCAGCTGGCAGGATTTGTGTGCATTTCTACTTGTAAAAGGAAACCTGCTTTAGCCTTGTAGATGCTACAGTCAAGAGCTGGTCCTGCAGGGGTGAAGACTTCTGCCAGCATAGCTGCCCTTCGAGGCAAAGTAGAAATACATTAAATACTACACCCTTTAATCAGTTTGGGTTGTATCTCCTTCTTGTCTTTAAGCAAAATTACTTCATCAATTGCTGAATATTTTTATCACTATGCTTGTCTGTTTAAGTAGCATGTACCCAAGTACAACTGTCATTTTCGCACTGTAGCATGCACCTATACTTACTGCTTACTTGTTTTAAATGCCTGTTTAATCATGGTCCAAACCCAGATGAAAATCTGACTGTACCTCCAACAARTATAACACATATTTAGCAACTTATATATCTGTGCGTAAATCATAAACTTTCAAGCTGGATAACATCTTGCATTTTCTTACAGGTGAGAAACAAGTATTTTTGCCTAACAACATAATTGTGCAATGACAAAGATTRCTAAGTTAAAAATAAGAGGCACAAGCTTTCACAAGATGTATACCATTAAAATTAAGATGCTAGTAAAGGTAGTAGGACTATTGCATTCAAGCTCTTTATCCTCTTCACTTGTATTTTGCAATGTCCTCAAAGCACCCTCTCCCCTCTGAAAAGACCCTTTAGTTTTTAATACTCAGTCTCGTACACACTCAGTTCCACTGAATTAGGCTCACATGCATTATCTGAGCTGACTAGAAAAAGATTTTATACTCTTAAAAAATATACTGGCCCACAAATGATTTCTAAAACACAAAAAAATGGATTTCATATAAGCATCTAAAGCGATCTGAACAAAAGAGAAAAATTACCATCATATATTAATGACTTGAACATATTTGGTGTTCATGAGCTACTGCAATGTTTTAAAAAAGTAAGAATATTAGTGGCCAAGTTTATACTTCTTTATTTAAGGCAGAACGTGATATTCAAATAATCACAGCTAAACTCTGCCCTGATAGAGTAGCCTTAAAAGTTACTTCTAAGGTATTGCATTCTTTTATTTCATGTATRTTATCTATGCATTCATACAGATACATTTAAATACAAGATAGTGAGGACAACTGAAGGGAAATCAAGAAACCAGGGAAAACATAAAGTATCAGTTTTGTGATGAAGAAGCTGTAAGCCATTTGTGGAGTGTTTTTTCCTTACCTTGGACTTTGTRTGCTGGCATGTTTTTGAGTTACTTGAGCTGTTAGAGCAAGGAGGGGTGAGACAGCCAGGTGAAGCTGGGGGATTAGGGAGGAAGAGTGGAGGGAGGGCCATCTGTGGAGCAGACTGAAGCAGTGTCTGCCGCTGGAGAGGGCTGGCAGACTGGAGAGGGCTGGCACACTAAGGGTCTGGTGGGGGGGCGTGTTTTCATTACCGTACCATTGCAATGAGCGTTTATGTACCAGTTGGTGAGGAGGAAACCACTGGTATTTCTCTTTAACCTCAGTGTTCATAACTTTTGGACAAGTGGTTTTTAACCCATCARTGTGTGTGGCTCATTCTAAAGGGTGGTGGTGTACAAGAGGTGAAAGTTACTGCCATTTTGGAGACTGATGAGAAAATCTGTGTTTCACAGTGCCCAGCTGTTCTCCGTTCATGGTTCCTGATTTTATTCTCCATTCACTGCTTGATATCCCTTGAGTCTACCCACTGAAAAAGAATGCTTACACAGAAACAGACACGAAGCAACCCAAAGGCTGGGATRTTGGGCAATGTGACGTGCTACATAGCTTTCAGATTTGTATTTCCTTCATACCTAACACACTCAAACTGTGTACTGTATGGCATATCTTATTACTCAAGCTCTTGTGTATCTGCAGTTATCTAAGCCTACAAARCTTCAAGCTGCATAATAATACTTTTCAAATAATTCACAGAGAGTAGTTTTGAAATTAACATTGCCATTTTTTCTTTTGTGGTTTTTTGTTTGTTTTTTTTTTTGGGGGGAGGGGTTTGCTGTTGTTGGGTTTTTGGGGTGGTTGGGTTTTTTTGGTTTTTTTTTGTTCTGCAGATGGATCTGCTATGGAATTCTTGAGCTTATTCAAAAAGACTTGGCAGTATCTTGGGCAAAGTTACTGGGTTTTTTGTTACGTTTTGAGCAGTCCTTGATGCATATTCAGTATCTACATCATCAGAGACAGCCCTAGCTATTTTGTTGCCTGAATAAAATMTTTTCTGCTGCCTCTATTCCACATATGGAAGAAATTGTATTTAATACCAGGTATTTTTATAGAATTGTAGAATGCCACATATTCAGATATTATGAAATACAATCTCACAAAATTACATAAAAATATGAGACAAAGTATTTATGCATTATAAAAATTGATGTCTTGTTAGAAATTTAATCAGTGCAGTCACAAATTGGCTCTAAAAAAGCTGCCTCTCCAATTCTGCAGCTCTGGGCAAGCCTTTACATAAGGTAAGCTGACCTCTATGTTGTTCTATAAGGCATTGAACATCGTTTCAAGTTTTAATGGAGGAGTTTATTCAGTGACTTAGTTGAGTAAATTGTCAATTAAAATTGCACATATAAAATTTTTCACTTTTTTGTTTAGCATGGCAGTGATTTTCTTTCTTATGCTTTTTTGCATAAGACTTGACTTCAAGATTTACTTTCAAAAAAGATAGTTGTCTGTGGTACGCAAAGCACAAGATAGTTTATCTGCACCTTCCATAAATTTTCTTCTGTGAAGCCATGAAAACCACAAAAATGTTTGTGATGCAACAGTTGTGAGTTGCACATTTTGCAAACACAGAAACAAAATATAGGTATTGCAGCACATGCTTTTCAGAGACTCAATACTGAGCTAAACTGGACATAGTTTTCTTAACAGTACAGAAAAGATTGCAGAATTTCAGATTTCAACATCATGCTGTTAAGATCTGGATCTGTTTCAAAGATGGAAAGAACATTTTTAGAATCTAGAGCATAGGTTTTTCACTTTCTTATTTTGTAAGAGCTAAATAAGCCAACAGGATAACCCTTGTCCTACCTTCCCCAAAACACTTAAGATTTAAGAGCGTTGAACTGGAAGAAGGGACTGGGTCATTCTTTTCAGTCCACTGCAATACCAAGAAACTATGTTACAGCTGTATATGTGGGTTCATCCAAACACAGAGTTCAGTAGCAAATGCATCTATAATTGAACAACTTTTCCAGAGGTACCAATTTCTTTCACTAATGGAGAGATATAGGCACTTGTAGCCCACATATCATTACGTTATAGCTCAGATGTCTAAAACAAGTCAGGGACAGATGTCTCTGAACTTTGTTTCTGCCCATTGATTATAAGTGAAACCTACATGTCCAGATCACATGCAGATGTCAGGACTCTCAGTGTCAAAATATGGTTGTRATGGATTGCTCCCTTACTTGAGAAAAAGTCAAACTGTGTGTAAGTTAAAAGAATATCTTGCAGATCTGTATTAAAAGCTTAAATCTTCTCTAAAATGTGTAAATCTAGAGTATATACTAGTAGGAGAAAAGAAGATTATCACCCAATACCTGAGGTCTTGCAAAGAGTTATACCAAAAAAAAAGTGAAAATTCACACCAAAAGAAAACAGTCCGTGACCAAACCTCCATTATTAGAACAAACTGCTATATAGCTTTAGGTATTATTGCCACTGCTAACATAGGGCATTCTTTCAAAAAGACTTGGATTGAGACAGAAGAAAAAACTGTGCTGCAATATTAATGGTAGCACTCGACTACATGCAGCAAAGATTTTTTTCTTTTCAAGTGTCTATTAATAAAAAGATGTAGTGAAACAGATGCTAGTGTGTAGAAAACCTGAGCTGAAGTTCAGATCAGCAGCCAGACTAAATGGTTATGATGAGTTTACTTCAATGTTAACAGTTTAATCTTATGATCCYAAAAGAAATTCTCAGTCTCCTCCTGGTGTCTGGCTCTCTTCCAGGGAGGAATAGTTACATCCAATATGTGCCTATGTGTGAGGGGGCAGCAAGGTGCAATAAATGAGCCAGCTCTAGGCACCCTTTCTCAGAGGAGCTCTTGAGTAGCTGGATTTGTATTTTATGTAAAACTCCACTGCCATTAATATTCACAAAATACACTGCCAGATACAGTCTCCTATGGTGAGTTGAGCAGTAGCCCTCTTGGTATTGATATGCCTTTATAGACAGCAGTCCAAGACTGTATTAACTTTTGTTTTTGTCACGTTTAAGCTGATGGTGGACTGCAGGCTGGCTGTCTGCCATTGGCATGCCCGTGCCAATTAGCTCTGTCACTTAGAAGTACACTTTAGTGTTAGTTCTGACCTTCTGCCTCACACTCAGTTCCCTGAATTTAGAAGCTCAGCCACAGGACAGGCACAGATTTTAGTTCTCATTGCTCTCTGAAGTCAGTGGGCAAAAGGCAGCTGTGGTCCCCCACCGTGATGCTGTGCTATGCTTGCTTGTTTGGACTTTGTGGTCATCATCCCTAGAGACATTGCAGTGGTACCTGCTGTTAATCCGTCTTTCTGTGGCTATTTCTCACAGATACAGAAATCTTGGGGCCAGTGGTGAGTTTCTCTTCCCCTGTCTGGGGTGGGATGAGGATCCTGTGGAAGGAAGGGCCTGCCACTGAAGGGCACAGTGGGGGAGAGCAGCTTTGCTGACACAAGTGAGAAGCTGTACCCGGGACTAAACACAAGTTGTCAAAATGAAGCAGAAGGTGTCCAGCAATAACTTCCTACTTCTCTCCAATAATAGGAAATGTGGTATTGTTGTCACTGCAGGGTCTTTGTCAGAGTTCAGCAACCCATGTTTACTTCCTTTTTTGTCCTCTTCTTGTGTGCTTGTGGCAGCAAACACGTTCCCTTCCTGCTGTTGTCCTCGATGCTGAGATGAACACCCCTTGCAAGTATCCTCCTCACAGTTTGGCGTTAGAGGCTCACCTACCGCTGCCATGCATTATCTCCAGTATATTTCATACTTCCCAAAAGAACTGTTTCCGATTCAAATTAAAGTTTTAGACAATACAGAAATCAATTAAATGGTAATACTTTCTCATGATTAAGCTGGTCTTTTTCTTTAAGCAAGTCTCCTATTGGGTTAGTTCCCAGTAATTCCAGACCTTGTCTCACTTTTCATGTGAGATTGCCACACGTCTTAGAAATGCAGATCATCATTAGCATCATTATTTTCAGATAAATTAGGAAATTTATTCCGAGAATYGTTTTCTTGCCTGTGAACATTCAAAGTGGTCAGAAGTGAAAGTAACAGCAGTTTGCCCATAAAATCTGTCCCAGAGAYGGCCTAAAATTCCCAAACAAAGCACTTCTAAGAGCTTTGAGGCTTTAATATCAGTTGCTTGGTGAATATCTAGGACAAGAGAAAGCTTTAATATTTTTCCAGCCTGAGTCATAACAATGTTTTTTGTTTCTTTTGGCCAGGCAGTTTCATCCTTTCCAGCAATTTTTGGGTCAAGGCATATATGGTGTGTGAGACTGATAAAAAATAACAGTTGTGAGGACATACACACCTTGCTGCTTTGTTTTCCAGGAAAATAGTTAAGATCATTTTTGCAATTAAAAAGAAAAGGTTTTTGATGTGAACTTTAAAAAGGATTTTGCTCAGAATTTTTTAGTGAAGGTATGATCTGGTCTTAGGTACAACATACCTTCTAAGTATATATTTATTCTATTATCAGTTTTGCAGATGATTCAATTTTTTTTCCTATACAAAAATAGTGTTTTTGTAAAATTTAAGAAATAATGGAAAATAATTTTTGGAGCTCTGCAGCAAATTCTGCATTATCTCCAGCAAAACACAGCTTTTTAGATATTGTCATGGCTAACATTGCTTATTAATAGAAAGTTTCTAATTACTCTATAAAGCCTAATGCAGTATTTTATACTTTGACTGTTAATTGAGCAGTCTAAAAATATCTAAGTTAATTGCACAGTTACTGTTAATTGCTGGACAATTTTGTCCAAATGAGAAAAAAATTGGGCTTTTGCAGCATGTTAGTTGCATTGAGTGACTCTAATTTTCCTTTTAAGCTTTTACTGATGATCTTTAGAGCATTTTTATTACACTTTTTATTCATTTAACAAAATAATATTAATGTTGATCTTAACTTTGTGTATGTTATAAAAGGCAGTTTCCTAACCAGCCTCACCGTGTATGCTGAACTCCTAGAGCATTAGACACAAACTGTGTTCAGGTGTCCCCAGATATTAGCACTCCTTTTAATGGCTATAGCATCTAAATAAAGTTTTGAAAGTGAACAGAGGATGATWAGGAAAAATCCGGCATGCCAGACAAAGAAGCTGTGAAAGAAACAGTAAACAGATGATATAATGTTCATAAACCAAGGATGTCCTGTGGGATTGTGTTCTGAATATTGAGCTCCACCACAACCTCTTGCGCCTCAGTAATTTGAGATGCTTGTTGGTTTGGCAATTGGTCACACAAAATAAACTGTCCAAACATCATGTGTGATAATCGGCCAATCAGGTCTCCAAAGAGTCTTTAAATGTTCACGCTGAACAAAGGCTCTGGATCTCTCAAGTTCCGATTATTGTCTTGGACAGCAGCTCTCTGCCAGGTAATGTGCTGTTTTTCTATTTCCTTTTAGCTTTATTTAGTAGCAATAGGTAGTTTCAGATTACTGTGGTAACCCATGCAAAACTAATTGACTAATTAAATGCAAGACAAGTCAGTGTATCAGCACATGTTGCACAATATTTGCTGTTGGCTTTTTAATGATTATCTAACGTATTGCYGAAACAGTGTGAAGTACTTTAAAGAAGAAATATTCTTATACTCTGTCTAGTCCTAAAAAGTTTTAACGAGGATTAACAACTGAATGGTGACAATTCCCAGTCTAACCAAACTCTATGGATTTGATGGACAGATTTTGTTCATATAGGTTGTCAAAATTTCTGAGAAAAAGACCTCAAAAATGAGTCTTCTAAAGAGAAACCTTAAAGAAAGGGAAGCATCAGTGTAGCTCAGGTCAGATAGGAGGAATTAATGCCATGTGTTCTGAAGTAACATATAATTTATGAATGCAACATCAATTTTATTTACAAGAGAAGTCTTCGTGATAAACATATTATTTTCATAAGGATTTGGGAGGGAAGCAATAACATCATTCCCCTGCATGAAACCAAGTGTTGGAATGAAGGTTATTCATCCTTGCTGAGCACTTACACAGACAGTTCTTCTGCAGCACCAGAGATTTCTATAATAAAGGGAGGGGTTGATTTAAGGCAAACAACATGGGGGTGTATTTTACTGACACAAGTAACTGTTTCAATCTTTTGCAATGTCAGAACTTAGTGTCCTATGCCTCATTTCAGATATAGGCACCTAAAAATTACTAAATTCCTTAGAATCAAGTGCAAAAGTTCCAAGTAGGTTTTTGGTTTTTTTTTTTCATTATACCAACCCCTCTAAAATCTCCAGCCAACCTAAACAGTTTTGCAAATTGTTAGTCTACTAGCAGTTTTAGAGTGGCTGATGAAAGATAATTTTGGAGAAAAGTTTGCAGAGTTTATTTCATGGAGATAACCTGGTGATTTTTGGGGCTATTTTTGTTATCCCTGTCATCAAAGCTTAAAGGACTAAATCTTTGTTTACTGAGCTCAAAACTGAGTTTAAAGCTGTCTTTGATTTCACCAGAGTAGGCTGGTGGTTTAGAGGCCAGAGTTTTGGCTGTCATCTTCACAATTCTTCTGACGTCAGAAGCACTATAGGGGCTTATCACACAGTAAGGTTGTAGACTTAAGTGGGTCAAACTCTAAAAAAGAAAAAAAGACAAAACTCTTCAATGGAGACTTCAAATATTTCCAATGGCTATTTTATACCTTTCTTTATAGTTTTTCATTTGTATTTGCTTATGATATGATTCTCAATAAATCTACATAAAATATTATTCATAAATTGTTTCTAAAAATAAAATAGTTGGAAGATCAAAAAATATATAATACTTTGTTTTTCACGAGTGATTGAAACTTCAGTGTATATTCCCAAAGTCCCACTCTCATGAAGAACTGATGTATTCTAGCTTTCCAACACTAAAAATAATGCCTTGACTGTTAGCAAAACCAGGAGATAACRGAAAGGTATTCCTACAAGGGAATAGTAGAGAGGTCCCCAAGTCCTTATGTAAAGGAGTTGTGCTTGAACAAACATCTTTTYGTGATGCTGCATGCAGCTTTAATGAAGTGTCAATATGAGGAAAATTCCTTTTACTTTAACTTACCTCCTAAAAACCTGGTTTTTTTTTTTCAGATTTTCACACAAAATTTATTTACCAGTACACCTCCCTATCCCCTTAAACAGCTACAAGAAGGAAAGGAATTGGGGGGGAATCCAAATCAGCCTGCCTTTTCTGCCCAAAGTCCCAGAGAAAAGGAAGAACTGTGCTTGACCCACATAACAGGGGAAAGCAGGAGAGCGAAAGATGTGTGTGCAGTGTAGTTACAGGCATTATAAAACGATCACTGCATGATGTTTAAACATTGCTTTATGGTGTTTCCACTGAGATATTCCATTAGTATGTAATGGTAATGAATCATGGTTGTACTTCACGGAGAGCTCTTGCCATGACTGCATACTTTTCTGATTTTTTTCTTCTCCTGTGGAATGCACATGGAAACAAGGGAGAGAAATTATTTGAAGAGCATTACCAGAATAGAAGCCACAAAATTACAATGCTGCTTAGAAATGGACAARCTTTTCAACACAGTTTCATTTTGTGTTGTCAATATTATTTTATTCAAGCTAGAAGTGCAGCTTTAAATATAATCTTGTGGAGAATGTGAAAGAATGCTTTTAAAAATGTCCCTGGGCAGTGCATATGTGTTGACAAAAGTGTGTGTGTGGGTTTAATACTTTTTTTTTTCCACTTCTGTAGACATAGCTTGTCTACAGCAACTAATTTGAGAAAGAATATTTTCAGTTAAAGAGAGGGATTGGAACAAGACAGGTGCTCCTTTACTGGTAAGGATCTCAACATCTATACAGTGTCTCAGTTCAGCTGGACATGTTTTGTCTCAGATCTGATTCCCTCATGCTCAGATGCTAAGTCTTCAGAACATGCAGAAGTGCCGTCTGGTGATTCAGAACAGTACAAAATTGATGTAACCAGCTTCTAGGAGATGACAAATGGAAGTGGTCATCAACCTCACATAAAATTGCAATATGTGATGTTTGGTCTTGAAGTTCCTTAAAACTGACAAAACACTCCACTATCTCCATCTTCGGATTTCCATTTAAATTTTTATTCTTTTGTTATACTGCAGCAAATTCATATTATGTATTTCGCAACAGTAAATCATAGTTATTGCATTACAGTAACCACAAAAATGTCAGTGTATATGATGTCTGCTGATACAAAAGTAGTATACACTATATGCACCAATAATATGAATTATGGAAGTTATGTATGTGTACGTATATTTGTCCTTTTACATTAGATTTTGAACTCTGATACATGACTTGTCATATTTTAGCTCGTGGGTGTAAATAACAATAATATCTGATGTGTGAAGAAACTAGAGAAAATAACAGGTTAGAATAATTTTAACTCTTTTAATAATAATTTAAAAATATCTGACAGTTGATAAGCTGATGGTGCTCTGTAGGTCTCAAATTTAAGAGCAGAGAGACCATAAAAAAGGAAAAGGATTGGCTCTGAGGTTGCAGAAAAAGACAAAACATTAAACTAGCATTATTTCATTCAGCAAATTCAGCTTCTTTTTCTGAGTAGAACCGTATCATATTAATGTTCTGGTTTGTGGTGAGGATGAATTAGTGGCTTAGAGAGTGAGGTAAACTCAATTCTAGCTTGCTGCATTTGTTTAAGGTTCATATTTGTAAACATTTAGACTGAATATTAGTTTTATTTGTGTGAGTACTCAGAGTATCCAGTTGCTTTTTTTTTGTAGGGTATATTATACAAAGTTATGGGTCTTTTTMATCAAAACCCTCTTTAAAAAGCTCATCAGAGTGAAATATAATGCTGTGGGATCCAGTAAGAATATGCACAATTACTAAAATGCTGTAAGTATTCACAAGCCTTGCTCCTTTAGTTTGAATACTGAAATACTTGTTGATAATGAGGAAGAAGCTGTAAAACATAGATTCTTGTTCTTAGGCAGATATTTTTTGATGTCAGGAGGCATTTCAAAATGTCAGACTGCATATGTGTTTCTGTGAAATGATCTTTCAGTTTAAAAGAAGGGAAATGCATAATACAGAAATGGTATTTAATGAATATTAAACCGTATCCATTTATCTAATTTGTRATTTGTGTGCTTAAAAAGGATTTATTACAGAGTTGTCTTTATAAATCACTGTTAATATATTACAATTTTTACTTGAAAGCCTTTTGAAAAGAGAAAAAAAATGCATAAAGGAAAAAATCGTCCTATTGAACAATTATGTATATGTATAGAATTGTACAGGCATTGTTTGCATAGAAATTCTAATTATCTGCCAAGTGTGAGCTCAAGGTGTCACATCCTGTGAAGTCATAACACTCTTTGTACACAGTGCTACAGGTGATAATGCAAAAAAGCAATATTTCTCAGCCAAATCCTATTTTGTAGTCCCCTTTAACCTGCTTTTCCATTAATTTATATTAGTGTCTTGTAATTTAACCCCTGGTGTGAATCTAGCACTACAAATGAATACTATCTTTTATGGTATAGATAACCTTATCCACAACAGTATCTCTGTTTTTAGGAGATGAGATGATAATTCTTTATATTGACACACAGTGACTAGTTGGGTCAGGATGAGTTTGCATAGTGGAATGAGCTCCCTACAGTTGTGTCCAGACGCCTTGATAATGAGAAGTGGCATGAATGTTTCGTTTGTTCATTTCTTKCCACTCAGAAGGTCAAAATGAACTGTTTCTCTTAAGTTTTAATTTCTGTTTCTCTAAGTTTTCAAATGAGTTTTACCTTTTTGCTTTTAAGTAATATTTAATTTGAAAAATCAAAAGAATAAAATTAAATTCTTGGTGTCTATACAAAGTTAAGAGAATGAATAAAAGATAAATCCGTTTCATTGTAAGTTGCAATAACAACAGTCTAATTTTAATGCAGCTTAACTGTTTTAGAAGTCAATTGATGGTCAGAGCTAATGTTACCCTAAAGCAGAATGAGTGAAAGCAATAATCCTTGTGGTGACTGCAGCTGATGATGACCTTTTTGCATCTATCATGTTATTAGAAAATTAAATAATTTTCTTCTTCAGGGACAAAACATTTTAAGCTGTCAACAGGTATATCAAGTTCTGCTCATAAAACCTTTCACCTTGTCTTAAGCAAATAAACAAAAAGAATTAAAAGAACTGACTAATTAATTCTCAACRCAAATAACAGATCTGAACTATAAATGAAGTGTTTAAGGAGTTGATAGACAATTTAAGAAGTTCTTTGAATTCTAGGACTTGACTGTGGCTTAAAGCCAGGCCTCCTTTGGAGGACGGGTGCTGCATTAGAATTAGAATTCCTTCTGGACAGCATGTGCTGCAACAGGAAGTCTACCAACCTGTGAGATGGAACAGCATACTCCCATCTGTTGCTGGCCAGCTGTCCTGTACATCCCCCTCTTTTTCATGAGATCAGCCTGACAGCAGTAGTTATGCTCTTGAGCCATCATGCAGCTGAGCTGCAAACGTGAATCACAAGGGGTAGGTGCACTTCACAGTCACTTTCCTGTCTAAAATTTAGTCCTTGGATGTGTTGGGCTTTCTAGCTTTGACCCAGAAAAATATTTAGCGTGTGTTTGTGTCACTAAATCACTGAGGAGTCTTTTCCTAGAGAGAAGATTAAAGGCCTTGTTAGGACTTGATAATGAGATTTTTTATTGAGGTTTGTTATGGGGAATATTGTTGGAAGACAGTGTTTTCCAGGTAACCACTGGTTTACAATGGTTGGTAACTAACCAATTGTTTTATATTTCATCAAATATACCATTGTCTTGTGTCAAGRGAGCTCTCATCACTCTCTCTAAGGACTTACTCCCACATTCACAAATAATAATAATTTAACTCCCTTTTTCAAAATTATTAATTTTGCAATGTAATTAGGAAATGCTCTGACAGCGACTGCAAATGTGGCAATTCACAGTGTCTTCTGAAATCTAAACCTGTGGAAGCAGGATAAAATACCAAGAAAACACCCCTTTAATGTCTCTTTTGAGATAAAGAGATGGTGACATGGCTGTAAGGATTATTTGAAGAGTRGGATTTCTAAGGAAAGGGTAGTGGTTTTGGGTTTATTTCCTCTCTCCCCCCCMCCCCRGTTTCAGGCAAGGTTCAAAGTTTATTTAGCAAAGTATAATGAAATRCAATTCACTCATTGTAGATTTGCCTAAAAACATGCATCATTAAAGAATTTGCCTTATCATTTATTTGAGTAGCTCATCATCCTTGTATTGAGAGAAATAGTTGTCACCTACTATCCTTCTCTACATCATTTTGTTTTTACTGTGTCACAGACATAGAGCAGCAAGAATATGTGATTGATGTCATTACATCATCTTTAGATTGAGTGTGAGGCGCCTTTTCATGTATTTCACTTCATTCTGGGTGTCTATCTGTGGTGGCTGTATCAAGTGTTAACTCATTTTTCCACCCTCCCTCACTGCTGTCAGATTCTTTAAAGCTGAAGCACTTTCCCTGGTTGACAGTAAAAGTCAGGTATTTGTGAAAGAAGAGTATGATAAAAATGGATATTGCAGAAAAAAAAGGATACTCATTAGATAACATAGTGGGTTTGGCTTGTGTGTTTGCTTTGGAGCCTGCACTTCCTTGGGAATGCAGAGATGGAGACATGCTGGTGCAGCCTGGGTACCCAGGTTTGTGGTGGAAGGGAGGCTCCTGGCAGACTGTGCGCTGCAGCCAGCACTTCTAGAACTTAGGAGGTAACTCACACATGTCTCTGCTGCTGGGTAGCCCTTGCCTGAAGACGTCTGAATTTGGGCACCAGAAAAGCTTAATCTATACTGGAAATGGCAGGTCGATATAACTTCAGCCCAAGGTCATTGTAACTTCAGCTGACAGCCTGATGGTGGTGTGCAACTCAAGCAGTATGTGCTGAGAGTGCATTAGGTCAAGAGAAGGACGTAGAAAAGCAAAACTAGAACAGCTGATCTGGGAAAAAAAGTCTTTTTGAGCCCCTTAGGATTGGCTCTTTTGCATAGAGGGAATGATGGCAGATGTGAAGTCAGGCGGAATCTTGAAACATGCAGTTGAAAGGTGAAAGAACTGGGGAAGTAYGTGAAATGAATTACGTTACGTGTTATGAAGAAGGCTCCATGAGAAGCAGCCAAAACCCCCTTCCTTTTGGTGTTTTCTGGATTAGGACAAAGGGATGGGACTACAAGATAAAAAAATCAGCTGTTTTGGGTCATGGTTATCTAAGTTTAGCTACTTCAAGGTGGAAATCCTTAAGCTGCAAGAGGGAAAGCCATTACCCTTCTCCCCATTATTAAAATCACTAATCTAAAGACTGAAAACCAACACTTGATAAAATTTATTTGAAGAAGGACAGAATTACACCTTCTGCAAATAAGAAGAATAAGCATAGTATGAGGAGGAAGCAATTTTTTTTTAAATGCACCTTCATGCCCACAAAAGAGGCACTTTAAGATATTGAATAGAGAAATAAAGAAAAATGGAAAAGAGAGAAGAAATCCCACCTAAAGAAATTGGGAATTTTTAAAAAGTATTTTAACCAAAGATGGCATTGCAGACACTTTAAATGACTAATCACAAGTAGACCATTGCTGTACTAAAATAGGGATATAATAAAACAACCCTTTGGGGCTGCTTGGGCTTTTGGGTGTCTACTTCTGTATGTTAAGTGGCTTGAATTCATTCTTTCTTTCTTTCCTTTCTTCTTTCTTTCTTTCTTTCTTTCTTTCTTTCTTTCTTTCTTTCTTTCTTTCTTTCTTTCTTTCTTTCTTTCTTTCTTTCTTTNTTCTTTCTTTCTTTCTTTCTTTCTTTCTTTCTTTCTTTCTTTCTACTTTTCAGAGATTAGGAACTGAATTTTAGTATCACTGCAATATATAAAATTACTGGTATGTCCTCAATTTTAAATTGAGGTAAATTACTCATTTTAAAATGAGTAATTTTTACCATGTAAATACGAGAAGAGGTGAACAGGGATGTAATTCTGTAGACTAGAAATTTTTGCTTTAGCAATGAATGCTCTTCACATATTATTAGGAAACTAGTTTGTATCGATCGGTATGAAGCACACCATTGGAAAAAACATTAAAGTTTTTTGTTTAATATTTTATCTCTGACTTATGAGGAAGGCTTTCTATAATGTATGAAAATATCAAAGTTAATTACAGTCTATAAAAAAAAGCATTGTGGGATGCATTGCACCCTTCACATAAAACACATTGTTTTCTGTCCCTCAGTAAGTATTTTATTTGTTCCAAATGATCCCATGATATTAATTTTTGATTTGGCAAGAATGATATCGATCAACAGTATATACTAACATCTGGCCATATAGTGCAGCTGAATTAGTCGTGCGATAGCAGTAAGAGAAGAAAATGGCATAGAAATATACATAATTTTAGGCTCAAGGGCCCAGTATTCTTGTAATGCTGATTAAACAGACTGACAAAGCAGAAACATTTTAGGTATGGGAAAATACCATTAGTTCCAAAATAAAAGTTACTGTCATTCAAGCAATTGGTGCAAACTGAGGAAAATAGTGCTGCTAGCCCTGTGTGCAATCAAATCATGCTGTAAGGCTCATGATTTGGGTATTGTAGGATTGAAATAGAAGATTTGAAGAGAAATTACAGAAGCAAGTCCTTCACAAGTAGAAGCATTATACATACCACAGTGAAATAGAACAATGACAGAAGTGCAGCTTCATCAGTTATTGCATCTATATCAGATGAGTCACCAAATTGCTTCTAAAACCTCGGGTAACAGTTGATGTCTATTCTTGGGGAACATTTAATTTCTAGCAGGTTGCTGAAGGGCAATTTATAAGTTCACAGAAAAGTAGGTATGCATTAATTTCCTTATGATACTAGGGAAATGTAGTTTTTTAGCTAAATTCCTCATCCTTCTTTCCCTGCTACCCATAATATTTAAGAAGTTGAAAATGTTTTTCCTTGTAAATAACTGTCCTCATGTCTGTATCRTGATGGCTACATGTACGGGACAGGAAAAACAGACGAAAAAACATTGCTGATGAGTCTGAGGGTAATTTTAAACTAAGGAGTTAGATCTTGGCTTCTGAGATACTTTGTTGTGGTATCTCAAAATGGCAGGCAAGAGAGAGGTGTTCTTTTGCACAAAGGCTTACTTCCACTATTTCCTTATTTCTTACGAGGCCGGTGTCAGAACTTGCTTTGAAAGCACTGCTTGTTTATTTTTTCATGGTGAGTACTACAATTTCTGAAGTATGTTTGACTCTATAATGAACTGGAAAGAGGATTTTTCTTAACCTGTAGTCTGATTTAGAAGTGCCTAGTTGCTGACATTTAGCCACTTGTTAATCTTTTCTTTTGTTGTACAGTATGAACAGTACAAATGTGATTCTGCCTGCTCAGAACTGAAAAGGTATGTCCAAAATTAGAAGTGCTAGATTTCCATAGACAGTATTTCTGGGAGGAGATGTCAGGAAGAAGTCTTGACAGCATTACAAGTTATAAAAATTATTTGCGTTACTTTAATATTGCCGCAAAGCTACCTGTTGTTATATCAGCACATTTCCTCAAAATTCTTTGTACTTATTTTAATCTTTTTTCTCTCCTGTTCTTYATTGATTTATTTTCACCTTGATATCTCTTCCATCAAATTTGCACATCTCTATATTAAAAATCAGAAATTCCTTACCTTTTTAAACAGGTATTGGGATAAAATGTTTCATGGAAGTCTCAAAGGCATATGCAACTTTTTCAGTTTTTGATCATCCTAACATATTTATCAATAGAGAAACAACTTCTTTTCTTTCCTATGCCCTGTAAGTGAGGATGAATTCCATTAAAGATAATGGATTGATGCTATCATGATATAATAATCAAATATCGATACATTCTTCGAGCCTCAAACTTGCTTTACAAATTCCTCGTTTCAGCATTTAACATGATATGCATACCTGTATTGCTAATAAAAATAATTTCATTGCTGAATTAGTGTAATCTACAGAATAGCAAACAGTCGTGAAAATAATTAAAAGAAAAGCAGTAGGCCCAGCTTCAGGGAAGCAATTGTTTACTGTGACTTTCCTTTCAACTTTTGTCCCGTGTGGTTTTCACAAGGTTTCTTTTTGTGCAGTTGCCATAATAATATCATGTCTGTTGTTGGAAACCTCAGGCTATATTGGTGACAGGCATACCATGCAAGTAGGAAAATTGTACTTAAGCCATGCTGTAGTACAGCATGCCTTGGTTCATTTATTTGGATTCAGGCAGCTGAGGGTGGTTCAGCACGTTTTCTGTTAGTATAAAATTTACTTCCGCATCGTTTTTGATGGATCGTTAATTACTCTTGTCAGGTAGAAGCAAATGGTTTTGTAGTTTAAGTCCTGCAGCAGGTTTTGTAGGATGTAGAGTTATTGCTGAGCTTATGTGGAATAGAACTAAAGTAAGTCTGGTTTTGGTTCGCTTTTATACCTTTTAACATAATTTTCAATGTTTCTCACTGTACTTTATTTGCCTTGTTGCTCATGTTTCATAAAATACTACATACCATGTGTGACATGCTTAAATTGGTTTTGCTGCAAGTAAACCAATGCCTCGGATATCAAATACTCTGATCCTATTCTTCATTTGCATTATCAAGGTGAAGTTTCATATATTTACTTGAAAGGAAAACTTCAGTTTTGAAATTGGAAAGTGAAATGAACATCATTGCTACTAACAATTTCTGATTTAAGAGTTAATTTTTAAATACTTGTTCTGTGTCTTGCATACATGGAATCACGTTTCTATCGCCTTACATCCTAACTATACCACATTACTTTGCAGAATGTGTTTTCTACAGTTTTTGAAAATAAGTCTTTTTTTGTCATGACATGAGTTGAATACTCAGATATCAAGAGTCATTAAATAACTAGTCAATTTAAAAAATAATTTCTGAGTCCTCATTGAAAGCTAAACAGTTGTAAGCATTTTTTTTTTCTTGAGAACCTTCTTTTAATATTTGCAGGCACAGATGAGACAGGCATGCTTCAAATAGAGAATGAATCTGGAGAATTAATTCAACAGGTTTTAAAATCATATTGATTTTGTTTGTTTACCTGTTTCAATCAATATTTTTTCTTCAACTACTTTGGCATCAACATTAATATTTCATATAACTTTTGTCTCAGACAAAAATGTTGGGGAAAAAACAAATCCAAAGCCCAAATTTCTTATAGATTTAATTGTTGGAAACCGCCTCTAAAAGAAGCTGTAAAAAGTTTTGCATAATTTTATTCCAGTAATAAAGACTRGTGGTTTTTTTACCCTCTTTGTCTCCCTCTGCCATGTGTAGCACTTCTGAAATTGGAGGAAGACAAAAGGATTTGTGGTAGATATTCCTATGCTCTGTAATTGATTCCTCTGGTATTCCTCCCTAATTTGGTTCAGGATCTGATTGTTCAAGGTAAAAAACGACTTTGCTGCTGTGTTTCCTTCATTGTAGCTGATCTGTGGCTGTGCTCATACTAGTCTGTTGCCCATCAGTATTTTGGAGATGCCCATGCCTCTGTATTTCTTGCAGGAAATAAGGAATCTGATAATTGCAAAGAAGGAACTGGGTTTATGCTGGATGCCAGAAAACAAACTAAAGAGTAAGAAAACCATTACAGAGAATAAAAATTAGTTTGTATTTGCTGCTAAATCTAGTGTTTAATCAGATCACTTGATGAAGAAAGTATCAACTATTAAATATCCCTGAAATTCTGTGTTGATAAATTCTTTCAAATAAAACCCAGTTGCTTATATTGTTTCCTAAATCTGTTGAATGATTTCACAGTTGAAAGCTTTTCGGCATGGCAGTCCTTCTCCAGAAATGGCATGTTGTTCTGTGCTGGTCAGCTGAGGTGAGAATGGTTATTGGAAAAATTGCTTCAGGGTGTCAGCAAGCCACAAATAGTTTTCTAAAGTACCTATGACTGTGCCATAGCGTGCGAAAGAAAGATGCTTTTAATTTTGTGTGAAAGCACAGAATTTATATCGGGCTTGACTAGAAGAGGACAGAAAGAAAAAGGCAACTGAACACCACAGAGAGGTGCAAACCCTGCTGAGAAGGAAGAGCTGAGTGCTCCTTTTCTAAGAAGTGCGTAAGGTTATACATGTTACTGAGCCTGCCCACAGTTTCTTGCATAATCCCTTCCACCTCCTTGCGTGACTTAACTCAGAATATAGTACAGGCAGGGTCAATGAGGGTGAACCAAAAGCTCTGGTCATGAGGCTAAAAGGTGACCTTGTTATGGTCTCAGCTGAGGCCTCCTGAGAGATCCTTGACTTATGAGCACAAATACTGAAATATTGGAGAAAGAGACTGTTTAAATAAGACAAATGTGATGATGAAATCAAGCCTTCAAAAAATGTTATGTATGCATTGCTAATACCTCAGAATGCTTTCCTGTTTTGTTCATGGCAATTTTTTTCTTTTTTATGAGTAGATTCAACTTTGGCACAGAAAAATGGTAATCTGCTCCTCTTTCTATATGTGTCTTTTGAACAAGGACTTGTTCATGCTGCAGAATGCAAACAGGCAATAGCTTGACTAGTGCTGAATATGGGGACTTTGCATGTATGGTTTCAGCTAAGTGATGTGTAACACAAAAGCCAGCATTGTTTTCAATTTTTCCAGTAAATCAGTACATTTCAGGATGAAYGTGAAACTGGACTTTTTTTACAGATTTCTTCTTTCATTTGCCACAAATAAAAGGAAAAGGTTCTTGCTACATTGTCATTCCAGATTTTCAAAATCAAGATGTCATATTTTTCCAGTAGAACAACTTGAATATTGGATTTCCACATGGCCCACTGAAGATGGAATCTGTTTTATTCAGAATAATCAAGAATATATATTTCTTTGCCTAGGAAAAAATAACGTGAGATGAACTGCAGAGTGACTGTTGCTAGCATACAATCAACAAATTAACACCACTAGTAGGCTTCATTCACTTGCAATTAAAAATGTGATTGGCATTGAAATTGCCAAGTTTGTACTGAAGACAAAGGGGAATATTTTTTCAAAGATTGAAGTATTGGCTTTTATCTGTAATGGTTTCACATATCACTAAAAGGTCTCATCTGAAATGTTTGCTTTAATGCTTTTTGTCTCTTTTTCAGCTAAAACCAGACTTGTTCACCCTGCAAAGTATATGCATCTATAATC
Source organism: Parotia lawesii (assembly GCA_003713295.1). NCBI lineage: Eukaryota > Metazoa > Chordata > Aves > Passeriformes > Paradisaeidae > Parotia > Parotia lawesii. Next base: position 3,234,501 of record RAHM01000077.1, read on the forward strand.
TTGAATTGAGTGTACTAGACCAAATAAGAAAGTTGCATTAAAAAATACAGGAGTTTTATGGTTTTTGGGCAGCTGGGGGAGGAAGTTTGCATGCTTTTTGTAGCTGTTATTTTATTTTATTTTATTTTATTTTATTTTATTTTATTTTATTTTATTTTATTTTATTTATCTGATTTCATTTTGGAAGAGAGAGAGAGAGAAAGCAGTTTCTGAAATAACCTTTTCTCCATTGAGGTGAGGTTATTTGTATAAACAAACCATTGATGGCTTTTCATGAATAAGGGAAAATAAATACATTACAAAAAATTTTGGGATTCCCCACTACCACTCTCATTTTGGAAAGTTTTATGCAGATACTATTTTTTTTTATGTTTCCCTTGATTGTTCAAGAGAAACTTCATTGTCTGACAGTATTCTGAACACATAGATTCCCCTGCCTACCTGCAGACAGCCTGCCTGTTGTTTTTTAATCTTTGACACCACTCTGGTGGCAGTGCCACAGCAATAAATGCTTTAAAAATGCAAATAAGTTAAGTAAGTTGTGACAGTGATCTGTGCAAAAGGCAGCTTCAAAGGGCAAAAATAATACAGACCTTGCATTGAGTAGAATACATAGGCTCCCACACTGAAAACTGAATGAGGAAAGAAGAAGCTGATAGGCAATATATTCTACAACAGCCCCCCTCATCACTGAATTCCCACAATGGCCAAAACAAAGATAACAACACCAATTATATATATATATGTACACATATATATATATATATGTATACACTTAAACTGTGAGGTTTTCACAGTTGGAGAAAATGGTCTTTTTTTTTATTTGCATTGGAGACATGTATTTAACCAGATCTCATAATCTCATCATCCTTTAATTCACTACAATGAAKCTTGATACAGAAACGAGTATAAGTTTCATATGCAAGCTTGGTATATGTTTCATACATACATGATAATAAAAATAAAAATACATATAAACTCTAGTAATCAAAACTTTAAAACATTGCTGTGTGATAGTGAGAGTCCTTAATTTTTTTTTCCTAGTTGACTTACAGGGCTAAAGTTCTGCTTCTAGCATGGTAAGAAATGCCCCAGCTTTAATTATGCTSGATGTCTTGCTCCTGTTGGGTCTACTAGGTAAATAACATGAGGTCATTTTTTAGGTCTGGACTGTTCTACATTTTAGAGGTTACCTGTCTAATAGGGTGCCAACACACTGTTAGTTTTGTTAAGTGACACTGGTACTTCCTTTTTAGGCACTTGCACAATAATTAGGACATTTCTTAATGTTTAAGTTTGCTTTCTGTGCAAGAAGATTCTAGCCAATATCTTTCCCCTTTCAGGAGAGAATTTTAATTCTGAGACTATTCAGGAGGACATTGTCAGTTGATCTTGTTAAAATTGTTCTATTTTGAAGAAAATACTGTCATATTCCTTGGCTGCTGAAAATGCAAGTACTAGCAAAATGTACCTTGAGCAGGAAAAATTGTCGCTTTGGAGGATATGTAGACTTTAGGTTTTGCCGAAGGGACTGCCTCTCCTCTGCAGGCCTTAGACAACTGTAACCAACAACCAGCTTGCAGAGGTCTTAAGCCTAAATGTTATGTTTTAAATACAAATGGATGTATGCATATTATTAAGCTCTTTGTTGAATGGACACATGAAAGTCTTGCCTAAACATGCAAGAAAAGTTTGATGCAGAATGAGAGAATGGGTCCGGGTCACCAGAAACCTAAGCCATTGCCTTCACTGCAAGACTGTGCTTATATGTTAGGCATAGTTAAAAATAGTCAGATGCATACTTAATATTATTGGTACACTCACAAGTACAGATGATGAGAAATTCGTCATTAAGATGAAAGAATAAATGCAGTGGAAAAGCTATGAAAAAGAAAGAATTTTCAAAAAAGGAGGAGTTAAATGTGTCAGTGAACTTGATACAAACTAATCAACTCATGCTGGAGTGTAATTATGTTACAAACTGAAAGAGCTGATGTACACCTTCAAAGACKTAGTACATCTCTGCTCCGTGTTTCCTGTGCTGGGTACATCAGCCTATTTATAAAATAAACATTGTAATTCAGAAAGGCTGCATATTTTTCACTTTCAGCTACTCAGCATTGATATCCAGATAAAACAAAAATCTACAACCAATTATTATATTTAAATTTATCTGTATGCACATTCTTCTGTGAAGTGTAATACCTGGAATGGAGATAATAGTTCTATTTTGGATAATGGTTCGTTAAAATACGTCTTTCTTTGTCATTGATATGGATAAAGACTCCATCTCAAATTGTATGGGAGCCATTTTATGTCAGGCCCATGATGCAAATATGCCCTAGAGCCATCTTTGCTGTGCTTAAATAAGCACTTTATTTCAAATGCTTTATTGGCAATTACCAATGATTCTGTAGTTACTTGGCAGCAAACGGCAGTGTGATACTGCATTATTTCACATCAGAGCAGGTATGTAGGATGTATTAAAGTAAATAAACCATCACTTTGCTCTGTTAACAGCTGGAAAAAAATTCTTAAAGTAAGGTGTAGCTATGCATAGCTTCATCATAAAGACTTGTAGATATATCGGGTATGTGAAATATGTAATGATAAGGTATTTTTTTCTTATGTGATTGTGAGGGAGGCCTGAGTACAAACGTTTTGTTTAGCTTATGCCAACATCATTACTATGGCTAAGTAATTGTCACAAGTTTGAATGATTTTTGACATTATATAATCACTATTGACTGAGGATATTGTCATATTTCACTGTCTTAGGTTTTTAGAGAAAGATACTGTTTATAAAGATTTTCTTTCAAACTGGGTTAACTTGCAAATATGTTTTTATTATAATAACGAAAACAAGACACTAAATAATTCCACAGTATTTGCATTAACTTATTTTCCAATGAACCTTGGAAGCATTCCTCATGCAAAAGCCAAAATACAGTGACTTTCAGTGAATGATATAAAAGTGTTCAAGAGGGTGACCRTGGGTGATTCAAGGCTCAGATAATGGACAGAATAGCCTTTTACAACACTTACTTAGAAGCAATCTGTAGCAATGAGAAATGCAGATAGACRTAGTATATATCTCCAGAAGTTTTTTTTTTTCTTGATATTTAAGAAATCAAGATAAACAGGAGCATTTACAAAAGAACAATTTATGTTAGGTGATCCTGCCACTGGTCTGGAACATGTCCTGCTTAGCATTAAGTAATGGGTAATCACACAGTCTTAACCTTGGATCTACTGAAGTATTGCTTTAGCTTTTCATGTAATTTTATCCTACGTGCCTCAAAGGAGGTGACTACTTAGTTTTATATATTTTTTTCCTGGATCACAGAAGGCATGCAACTTTATATGACAGGAGTGCTGGTTTGATTGGTTTTGTATTTATGTTTTCTTACAGTGCTTCTGGTCACAATTTTGGTCAAGTACTCTTACTAAGAACTATATTGTAGGTCTGTTTTTGGCTTTTCTAATAGTAAAAAATCAGTATAACAGAACAAATATTCTAAGTGCATTTTATTTCATATCTAAGAACAATTCAATTATTAGAGTACCTCTTCTGTTTAAAAAAGGTTTAATCTTTGTTTTTGTGGGACATCCTTCCAGATCAGAAATAATTTTCAAATCCAAATGAAGTTCAAGGGAGCTTTTTTTTTTTTAACTTCAGTGAGCACTCATGCTTTATTTTGCAGGAGTTAGATACATAAACATCCGCTTGTTAGAAACCACCACCTACCTGCATGTTCAAATGTGGGGTGTGAAAAGTGTCAAAAGTACTTAAAAGTTCACCATCATTCAAAATCAGATTTTTGCATTACRTGTTATTGCTTTTCTGCTCTGTTATTGTACTGGTGTGTAAGATATGGAATCCCCACTCTGTCTTTTCTAGAAATAAGACTGAAGAAGTCTGTATTAGAAAACATTTTATTCACTTGCATTCAGAATTTGTACATCATCTTTGCATTTCTATTTTTTTACCTTATAATAGTTGTAAAAAAATCTATGAACTGGCATATGAAAAAATAGTTTTATTTAGGGATGGTTCTAGAAAAAGATGATGATTTTCTTTTGGTTGGTGGAAATTAAACAGTACTTTGTGTTAATTTACCATTTAAAATATTCTCAGCTATCATGGGTAGTAATAATACCTATTTTGTTATGTATATGGACTGGGAATGTATGCAAGAATACAGCTAACCCTACGAAGCAGATTTGGGTCTCATGCAGAACAGATAGAAGCTAGAGCTAATTGAAAGACTCATAAATAGCCAGAGCTAGATAACATCTCATGCACTCCCACCTCAGAATCCTGTTTTGTTTTGCAGAGGAGTTACAGCTTTACTCACATTTCGAAGGTGAAAACAACACTCTTTACTTGATCTTTTTGCTCTCTGATACTTTCTCTGGAAATCTGAAGAGGTACATTCTGTTACTGTCCTTTTTCACTTCCTAAAAATTCAAGATTTATCAATGCTGCATCTTTTAACAGTCATCTTTATTATGCAGGGGCCAGTCACACTTTTTCCTACAAGGGCCAAATGAAAAACTCTGTGCATTGAAATTTCATTCCATAGGTGCTATCATCTACATACTTTGTACCAGTTCCTGAGATGCACAGGCACAAACCCTCAACTTAAATATGTTTTTCTATCACATGCTTCTTTCATCATGTAAAGGGTGCAATAAATGCATGTGGCATTTTACAGACATGGTTTTTGGATCAGTAAGTTATATTAGGGAAAATGGAAAGAAACAACCCATGCTTTTTCTACACATAAAAGCCATACAGATTTATTTGGMGCTCATTAGGGCAGAGTTTGTTTTACCCAATGCTTCTTTTCTCGTATAAACATTTTGTTGACGGATGAATCTCACAGTGCTTAGCTTCAAGGGAAGAAATGAAAAAGGACAGACCCAAATTCCACATTTAATATTCAAATTGCAAATATCATGAAAATGGAATAATAATGCTAAGATTGAGTAGAAAATAGATATTATGCTTGAATCAGATTACAACAATAACAACTTCCCCTCAAGAACACCTCACAGTGTATCTAGTAATATTTTGAGAGGTAAGAGTAATATTGAAAAATCTGTTTGGAGAAGAATCTGCAAAGAAACAAAGTTGTAGTTAAACCCAGTCATCCCAGGAGGTAGTGATTGTTTCATCTGCAGCTATTGACTGAGAAAGGATCTAGCTAAATAAAACTTGAATGGAGTTCAAATCCATTTATTCCCCTTTGAAGTCAGTTGGGCTGTATGTGAAAGTTTATGTATAGGAAGTGTATGCATAGTCTATGCATACCCGTGCATAGCTAGATAATAGTTTAAGACTTCAGTGAAAATAAGTAAAAGAGGTGTCTTTGAAGACTTTAGAAAAACGCATAAACTCCACAGTTGTTTTGTACACAAACGAGAATATTACTGTCTTGAAGACTGAAAGTGGTTTTCAGGGGACTATAATGCTTGGGCTCTGAATCCCAGTATTGTATTGCTTTCTCAAGGAAAAACCTTGAGATTTACACAACTCCACTGCCACTTCTTTGTCTTGTTATGAAGACAAAATGAATAGGTGTGTGGAGTGTGCACATGTTTTTATGCGTTACATACAATTTTGCATATGGAAAGTTTGGCTAAACTCTTATGAGTACATTGGCCTTCAGTAGAACTCATGAACAACCAAATGTGTGTGTATATCTGCTTTTTACAAGGAAAAACACAACTCAGTGTTTTGCCTCTGAACTGATTAAACTTCTGTCCTGAAAGGGACAATAGACTAATTTCTTATATTGATGTGCTCGTTGCCCTACAGTGGATATGGCTTGCTCTTGATTTATTAAGCTTCCAGGTAAATATGACTTAACTAGTGTCCTCTGTGAACGTTTTTTCCTGTGCCCTTTTGCTAATTGGAAGGATGCAAATGCCACAGAGATCTTTTTATTTCTTATCTCATTTGATATATATTTTTGTAAACTCTACTACTGTTTCTRTGTAGCTATTATAGTCAAATTTTGAGGATTTGAATTCTGTTGTTCTAGATTCTCAATAATGAGAATAAGGAGTGGTATTTTATCTCAGTTTGCAGAAAAATAATCTGAAGTGTAAAGCTTTTCTTGTGATGATGCAGAAATGTAAAAGCTGATGCTTGTGAGTCTGTTTACATAGGTATGGCTTTGGCAAAGAAGGGTTATGTAGAGCAAAGCACTTTGGTACATGGGAGGAGTTTCACTGTTAAGAGTCCAGCCTAACTCAACAGCAATGAATCTTGTAGTGGATTTATCAGGTTGCTTTTGAGCACTGAAGCAGTGCTACCCCATATTCTCTGTCAAGCAAAATGAGAAATTTGCCAGCTAAAACGCAGCTAATGCATCAGCGAGTTCATATCCTGTAACTAACAGGCTGTTGCACTTCAGGGCTTCAGCTTTCAGGTCTACCTTTTGGGTCTGCAGCCCCGGCAGTGGCCTGTTTGGATTGTGCATAGTAAGAAAAACAGCTCCTCCTGTCTTAAYGTTTGAAAGGAGCACTTTCATACCAGCCTGAGATAGCTGGTCAAAAGGCTTATGTTCCAGAAGGCTTATGTTTCTCATTGTAAATGAAATGAAAAATAGATGGTATCGACTTAAATCCATGGTGCTGGGATTAAATGGAAAATCTATAATGGGAGATTTGAATATGGAAAATATGACCAAAAAATCAGGAAAAAATTGATTTCTAGATTCTTCAGAAATTCTCGATGTCAGCATGAGAAGGGAGGGTTTTCAGAAAGATCTAGCACTTCTCATGCATCCTTTGGTGGTTGGTCATCTCTTTGAGTGTATTGACAAGCACCAAACAACTTTTCAGTGCCACTATGCCAGAGCAGAACCATGGGCTTCATGCATATGTTCTGGGTATTCTATGAGGAGTTAGTAAATGGCAGAGTAAAAAAATTGCAAATGATACGTGTATAAACAATATGATTTACATAAAATCCTTGATAAATTCTAAAGCTCGTTGAAAATTGGTTGAAGGTTGTTTTTGCTGTAGCATTGTAGAACTGTTCTCTAAGAGGTACAGCAGTGTGTTGTACTCTTTGGGTGTTGTGTACTTTCTGTGTTAGGAAAAAGTGTCCTCTTTAGTAATCAAGAGAGGTTTTTTGATCTCCCCATGTTCAATTTCTTACAATGGGTGGAGGAGTACGTGTCAGAATTTGATCAAACCATCCTGGTCTTTAAAGTTGTTTTGTATATATATCAGCAAGTCATCTCATTAACACTTGGACAAAGTACATAGTAAGTTTGTAATTAAACATCCTCTTCCTTCCCATGGAAATCAAATAGAATCATAACTTCTTCCTTCCCTGTATTTATTTATGTTAGAGTATTGCCATCACCTAAATTATATTAGTTTTGGTACTTACTTCAAATGAATATTTTTATCATCATGTTGCAGACTGGACAAATAAACATCATACGTGTACTTATTTTATGTAGCACCATGCCATGATACTCAAACAGAGCCAAGTTGCATCAATGGGATACTGAGCTAACACAGCTTTTCTGTTTCTACTAGCCATATTTAGTCATCAAGAGAGGCCAAGTGTATCTGTGTATACTACACTGTCCCATGTAAATGTATGCCTCCCCCTTTGTTTAGCTGTTTGCTCGAAGTTGTGGGTTATTAAATAGGACTAGACTTTCTTTTATGATCTCTTACCAGCATAAATGTCAGCATAAGAAAGGCTGAAAATTGAGTGGGCTGGACATAGCTGTTGACTTTAATTATAGGTGGCTAGAGAAGTTAGATTCCCCTGCACAGTCCTCGAGATGCTATTAGCATCTGATTTCTGCACTTAAGAAATGGCAAGTGCATCTTCAGGGATGGCCCCTGGTTGGTCCCAAGCATGAGCACCATGTTAGCATACCTGTGTGATTATCTATTTGCCAGGAACTGGAAACAGTTGGAGAGGGGAGCATACCTTGCTGTCACGTTTTGCTTTGTCAGAGCCATGGCTATCACTGGTCATGAGATGAAAATTAATGAAAATTGGTGCCTCTGGCTTGAAAAAACTTTGTCAGACATCTCTGTGAGGAAAATGTTGACATTTTACAATTCTTCCACTTTGTTTTGCAAAGCCACATTGATTTAGTACTAAAAATCTTTTTTTATAAATGCATAAAAAAGTCTCATCTCTGCTAAATTCTATTAAGTGGGGAAAATGCTTTTTTCTTTCTTTCTTTCTTTCTTTCTTTCTTTCTTTCTTTCTTTCTTTCTTTCTTTCTTTCTTTCTTTCTCTTTCTGTCTATCTTTCTCTCTTTCTTTCTTTCTTTCTTTTTCTCTCTCTCTCTCTCTTGCTGCTAACCAAATATGTAACCTAATATGTTTTAGTAATTCCAGAATAACTTTTGGATTAATCTACTTTTTGGCTATATTTTGTTTGGAATCAGTGGCTCACATTTTAACTTTCACTGGCAGAAAGAGCTCACACATTAAGCCTTTACAGGCACAGCTGAATCAATTGGATTTTTCAGTTTCAATTATCTGTATGTTTTTATTTTTATTTTATACAAATAAATGGCTTACTTCCTCTACTCTCATAGAACTTTTAAAATCTATATTAACTGAACAGCTTCTTACTTATGACCTAAGTCCTGGGGAGGTTTTTAAACTGGATACCCAGAATAGCAGAAATTTTGCTGCTTTTTCAAGATGCAGTGGTCCCCAAGTAATTTCTTTTTTAAAAGATATTTTCCTCATTGTAAATTTTGGTAGTTCTGCCATTTTCCTTTTTGCCTTATTTACTTATTTTTCCATAAAGTACATGACTGTAGGTTTGCTAAAAGATGATTTATAATTCATTAGCTTTCCCAGTTCACACTTCTAAAAGACTATGCCATCAGAAGCATTCCTAAGTTTGTCCATTTTACTAGTAATAGAGAAAAATTTCTTAAACTAGTAACAATTTCCACACTGGCAGGAATAAATGAAATGTGAACCCTGTATAAACTTTTGCAGTCTGGCATTGTTTTCCAGCCTTGGCCTGTTATATATTCCCTGTCATATGCTCTTAGAAAAAAATCCAGATCAGTTTACTTCGTATTACATAATCTAAGTAGTTGTCACTGAGACTTAAGCACTAGTAACTATTTCCACCCATGGGAGTCATGTGTTGCACGAGAATAGAAGAAAAATATTTTCTCAGTATGTGTGAGATGATACTTTTAGGCCAGGATTTAGACAAGTGGTGGGACATATACAAAAAACACGCTGGGCTGTAATACTGGAGCAGAGAAGACAGCCAAGGGTTGGATTCTAAGTGCAAGAGCCCAGAGTAACTTTCATAAAATTTACAGAAATTAATGTCAGTAGAATTTCAACTGGAATCTATTGCATCTTCCTAATGTCAAATATTCAGCTCATAGATGAATGTGGCTATTATCTTCAGCAATAAATGAATTAAATATTGCCACTTCCAAATTACATGTTTATGTAAAAATATACAAATTTAGATTTTGAAAATATTAACTAATAGTGTAGCCTAAGAATAGGTTAGCTTTTCCCATAACTGATATTTTTTCCTGCAACTTAGTATTGAGAGAATGGCATTAAGATGAATATCTGTTATTATTGATGATGGAAAATCTGCTGCTTTAGAAAGATTTTGCTATTTATTTATCAAAAAATGTGCAACAGCTGTGCAGACAACTCCATTAACACTGACTTGAAACTTTAGTTCTTCCATTTATAAAATATTACAAATGCATTAATATATTAACTCCCTGCTTCCAAACATCAGAACTCTTCAAAATATATATCAAGCATACAACTCCAAATTTACATATCTTCTGTTATTCTGGGAAGTCTTCTTTTTAATACATTTATTCAATGTGAGTTTTGGAGAAGATGAGTGTGCTGATGCAGTTGAAAGGCTACTATTACCAAAAAAATGTTCAATATTGGTCTAAAAAGAGTTAAAATATCAAGGATCTGTAAGTTGTAAAGCTGGTAACTACCATAATTAAATGTGAGGGAGTAGTGCTAGCATTTCAGAGATGATACAAGTGGTTAGAAATTAATTAATAAGTTTATGAATACTCTTGCAGTGTAGGGAGCTAAGACTTTGACTTATAAAGGGTTTAGCTGAGCTTATTAAAACTAGTTCTTTAATGGCAGAAGAAAGTTTTGGGTTGGGTTTTTTTGAAAGGTTGATTAGTTTGGTGGTTTATTTTTTTTCAGGTCTGCAGAATTTTTCATCAACTTCAATCAACTTATTGTTAAATCTGATTAATTCTTCAGACTGGATCACTGGCATTTTCAATTTAGCCATCAACAGTTCATTTCAGTGTGCTTCAATTTGGGTGGAGTGACAACCTCTTTAGGTTAGATATTCTATTGACTGTCTTTTCGAAGTAATTAAAACAGAATTGCAATTGCTTTGGTTGGAATTCATTTCACTTAACTGTAGTCGTGTAGGTATTTAGTCATCCAGAGTAAGCCAGTCATATAGGTTTCCCTTAAAATCAATGAGAAAAGGTAATAACAGAAGACATGATGAATGGAAGTCCAACTCGTGACTGTGACTGTGAATACAGATAATGGTTTCCCAGGAGAATGTGGCAGCACAACAGATGAAGTTTAAAATAAAAAACAATTAAAAAACCAAACCCACAAACAAAAATCAAATCAATTATAAATACTGCATTAATATTAGTTTTGACAGATTACGTTAGTCATCTCACTACTGACTCAGCAATTGATCTGATTTCAATGATGTAACAATTCCAATATATTTACAATACAATTTTCTCAGATGGAGGTTCCAGTGCTGTAAAAACCTCACTTTAGTTACTGAGTAGTAGCTTTTGGCCTTAGTGCAAATGGAATTTTAATTACACTAACAGCATAATTTATATATTTTTTCTTTTCATAGGGCTGTATCTTGCAAGACTCACTTYTGTGTCAGTAATCGTATTTTGAGTCCTCTAAGAGGAAGAAAGGAAATAGATGATGTGCCTTTTTTTCAGTCTTTGTAAAAGTGAACTAGACCTTTAAATACACTCTGCACTGGTGTGGCCTCAGCTTGAATATTGTGTGAAGTTTCGATCACCACGATATAAAAAAGACATCAAACTATTAGAGAGCGTCCAAAGGAGGGTAACAAAGATGGTGAAGGGCCTTGAGGGCAAGCTGTGTGAGGAGCGGCTGAGGTCGCTTGGTCTGTTCATCCTGGAGAAGAGGAGACTGAGGGGAGACCTCATTGCAGTTACAACTTCCTCATGAGGAAGAGGAGGGGCAGGCACTGCTCTCTTGTGGTGACCAGTGACAGACAGAGGGAAGGGCCTGAAGTTGTTTCAGGGGATGTTTAGGTTGGATATTAGAAAAAGCATTCTTCACCCAGAGGGTGGTCTGGCACTGGAACAGGCTCCCCAGGGAAGTGGGTGCAGCACCAGCCTGACAAGAAGAGTTCAAGAAGCATTTGCACAATTCTCTAAGGTGCATGGTATGACTCTTGGGGTATCCTGTGCAGGGGTAAGAGATGGACTCAATGATCCTTGTGGGTCCCTTCCAACTCCGCATATTGTGGGATTCTGTGAATATTTCCACAGCCATTAGGAACTCACATCTGTAATCACCCTTGTATAGCTCAGCAAAGTTTTTTATTTAACATCCAGTTATCTGCCCAGTTGATGCTAAGAATCAGCCCATTAAAATGTTAGACCCTAAGAAGAAAGAAAGTTATGGRGATTGTTCATTTAATTTTATCTTACAGCATGAGCCTCTCCCTCTTTTCTGCTTCCCTCCATAAAGCCTGCCTCTGCCAACCTTCTAGACAATTGGAACAGTGATATGAATATGTCTGCCCTGGATGTGTGAGGGGCTTTTACTTTCCCACACTGCTTCAAACACTTGTTTTGTTACTGCTGCAGTGGGACTACAAGTACACTGCACTACTGATTCTTAACTATAAATAACTCCATATTTGTTTCATAAATATGAATATTTAGAGCTAGTTCCTTCATCTTCTCTTCAAGAAAAAAAAAAATGTTTGTCAGTAAGCTGGAGCTTTAGACTTAAAATACTTGTAGATATATTTTTAATAATRTTGGATATTGTGCTATTAAAGAATGAAGTGCAATAGGCTTTAAGTAAGAATGGTGATTTTGAGATTATTTTGCTTAGACTTTTAGCAAGAGTAGCAAATCCTAACATAAGCCCYGAAAATACAATTTAATATAATATATTATATGTAAGTTATTTTATTGTCACATAGCAGTCTGGAAAGCATTTACAGACATGACCCTTAGATCCAAGCCTGTTGAAGATACTTTACAAAACCCAATATCTTTCTAAAATGCTATCTAGCCTGGGCATTTTTAGTTGTTTTGGTCTCACGCAGGGTGTATTTGTCCTGAAGATTAGACCTAGTGGAAAAAAGGCAGTGAAATCAGACTCTGAGAGCATCTTTCATCTACCTGGGCTTTATTTATCACACACCCGTTAGTCTCTGAATATAGACAAAAAGGAGACTATTTTCCCCTTTCAGGACAATTAGCCTGTTCTTTAAGGCCAGGTACCAGAGCTCCTTAGGAGCTACACTGCCTCCAGACCTGAGTAGTTAGAGCTAAAAGCAGAGAACAGACTGTCTTGCTACCTTACAGTCAAGAGTCTTTGCGCATCCTCCCTTTCTCCAAAAGAAAAAGAATCACAAATAGGAGCAAAGCCTTCTCACAAAACTAACAAGATATGTTTTTCTTCAAAGGCTGGAAGTTGTTCCCAGGATTATGACAATAGCTTATAAAATGTTGGTGAGGCAATACCATTTGGTGAGAGTGACAACCTGCTGTTCTGCCATCCTGCTTAGAACTCGTTAAAAGAGTGGTTAATGAAAATTGAAAAACTTGCAGCATTTAAGCAAGGATCTTTTATAAGACTATAATTCTTACTTAACTCATTGTTTTCTAATGCATTTATTTCAAATACAGCACTGTAATTAACGTGTGTTAAGGCTAAGTTGGAGCAGCAGACTTTTCAAACCTATAAAGCAAACACTGTACCCCACTTGAGCTCCTAGCTCTAGTATTGAGCGGTACAAATAGTCTGCATTTGCTACTTAATGAGATTCTAAAATATACACTTACTTAAAAATCTCAGTCATAACTCACATCTTATTTGGACCAGCTCTGTTCTGGGACAAGACTCTGGGTTACTCAGTCTGTTATCACATTTTTTCCCATGTCTAAAAGTCACTTCACAGTCACCTCACATGGATGTTATAAGACTGACTATGCTCAAGTTTGCAAAGCTTTTTGCAGTTCCTGGCTTACTGAGTGGAACTGGAGGGCAGTACACAAATGCCAAGTATTCCTACTATCCTACAGCAACTGGGGACAGATTTTTCACATGCCAGTTCTTTTACTCTGGGACAAGTGGCTGCTGAGTCAAGAGATGTTGTGGTACACTGAGGACAAGGCAGACAAAATGCAAGCAGGAAAACAAAGTTACTCTAATGTTGCAGAAAAGCAAAACTAAAACTCACAGTAAAATGAGGGTCTCAGTAAAAAAGAGAACAATATAAACCCTTCTCAGAAGGGTCTTTGACAAGCTGTTATATTGATAGCTGATTCTGGCAGCTGGCAACGGCAGAATATTAATGAAGCATTGGTAGGTACATGAGCAGTTTGAACAGGTTGATTATAACTGACTGAAGTTTACAATGCATGATATCAAGATACATTATTTGTTTGCAGCATTTGCTCTTAGTTTGACTTTATTGCTTGCTTGCTTGCTGCTTTTTTCCTTTTTTCTTTCTCCTTTTTTTCTCTCCTTTCACTTCTTTCCTTTCTCCCTTCCTTCCTCTTTCCTTCCTTTTTTCTCTTTCTCTCTTTTGTTCGCTAGTTCTCATGTGCCTAATTAAGTTCAAATGTGCTGAAAACTGCAATAAAAATGTTGTGTATCAGATGTTATAAAAGTACCCTCTTGTCTTGTTTCTCCCCTATTATTTGTTAACAGATACATGCAGCTCTTATTACAGTAAGCTGTGTTCTTGTTCACTGCTTAAATAAATGGGATTTATACAGGGGAACTAGAAGGAGCTTAGGAGAAAATCCTTGTGCACATCTGACTCAGTGTATGTAAAGGCTGAGCAATGTCTGTGTRTTTGACAGCAAGAAGTAAGATTGGTGGCTTCACTCAGGACCCACTCCAGTCACTTTTCCCCTGCTGGTTCCCTGGGAGAGGGCAGGCAGTGTTCCTCGCCCACTGCTTGCCTAAAAAGGTATAGGTACAAGCAATGCTCCCTTGCTAGCTTTAGGCACATGATGGAATTCATGTGACTGACTAAAAACACTGGTGGTGACCTTTATTTACTCAAGTGCTGTTTCTTTTTTTCTTGTCTTGGTCTGGTACTGTGTCCTTCATGTGAACATCATCACACATGTTTATTTTTATGATTTCTACCATATTTCTTTTTATTCTTTACAGCCCATAATAACCTCTAAGAATTCCGAAATGGCATTTTGTTGTCATTGCTTCATTCCTTCATCTTTTGCTTCTTCCTTTATCAACAGTTGTATCTACTCATGTAAAATCCTGGGGTTTTTTGGTTGCTGATGGATTTTACACTTGTCTTAATACTACCTATACTACCCAAATCTTACTAGTTAGGCTTAGGTTAGAGCTGGGTTTATTAATGAGTTAGACTTCTTTAGGGGATTCAGGTTCAAGGATATTGAGTGCAGATTTTACAGGAGAATACTGCTTTAGCTCCTGAGCATGTATGGAATGTTTGAGATGTTGGATTTAATGTTTGTGAGAAAATTAATATTTATTTTAATCTTCATACAAACATATATTTATTATTTTTTTCCTCTTCACCTTTTATTAACTGAAGCTAATATTTGCCATGGTGATCATAAAGGAGTATCAGGGAATCTATTCTTAGCCCTACTTCATGGGATAAGCAGGAGGTGTGAGATACAATGATCCAGTCTCTGTGACAGCGTAATGCCCAGTGTAGGTTGGCAGACAGGACCATGCAGTGGCCTTTGCGCCAGTTTGCCTCTAGGCTAAGGCACAGGAGCAGCCAGTGCCCCTTTGCTTCTCTCCTTAATGCTCCTGTAATTTACTGTGAAGCTTTTGAAGGGAGGAAAGCACTGAACTGTCAGAGCCTGTTCTTCTACCCTAAAGGGATGGATATAGCGGGATCTCTCCAAACCATTCATTAGTGACATTCAGGAACCTTCAACATTCTTTTGACTAATGTGGTGGCTGTGATTTTTCAAAGTGCTTTTGTATTATTTTTAGGAAAAGGAGTGCTTCCTCAGTAAATTGATAAACCCTTTCCATTTTTATGAAGAGCAATATGTTGATGTTTTTTGCCATTACAAAAATTTATAATAGCAATAGAAATGTTGTCATGTGAATATTAAGTATGAAAACAAATATGCTCAAGCCTTTGAAGTGTAAGAAAACAATAGTTAACCTTTTTTTCATGAAACAACCAAAAGTTTTCTCAGATGAGCAGAACAACAGCTTTTCTGGGATAGATAGCAAACTCTTGTTGTTTACTTCCACCTAACTCACAGAAATAGAATTCTGCTTTTTATGGCAAATTTGAGGTTTTGTGCTCTTGAACATGCAGTGATCATTTTTATTTGTGGTCTAAGTTATAGTGGGCTTTCTGAGGTACTTTCTTCGAATGGATCCTGATTAGCAAAAACAAAGTAGCGTTTAATGCTTTTGACAAAGTTAAGTCTCAGCAACCAGAATTGTTTCTGTTTGTCCAACTTGTTCTAGTGGCAGGCCCAGGTTTTCCTCTCAGAGTTTTCTTGGTGAACAAATATTAAACTGAGACTAGAATAAGCAGAAACAAAGTACACACCAGAGGTTCTTTCTGGACATGCGTGTAAAAAGATTTGTATGCTCTGTGTACAGAGCAATAGACACCTGTTGCTGCCAGCAGGAAATCTCAGTTATGTGTGCAAAAGCCAAACTACCTGGGTTTTTAAAATTTTGCCTAAAAGCCAGATGTTTTAGTCATTGATTTAGCTTTCCCTAGAGGTGTGGCAGCTACATCAGATTGTAGCTGATGTCTACAGTCAGCTTCAGTGAAGTGGAGAATCAGAAGTACACCGGGTTTCTGTCACAGGGCTAACCTAGTGATAGGTAATCTTAAAAACAACATTTTGCTTGTTTTGTGGAATGTATTGCATGCAGTGCTACATGGTATTTACCCTGAAAGTACTCCAGGCACTATCTCAAGAGATAAGTATTAGCTGACACAGTTGGCTTTTTTAGTTTTTTTAAGGTAATCATCTCACTCCCACTGCTAATGCAGTTTACTGTGAGAAATTGGAATATGCTGTAAGTGGCACAGAAGAAATCATGTAGAGGCTTGCTGGTAATCATAAGCATAACAGTAACCTGCTCACTGTTATCATCCACAGTTTTCAATACTAGTATGGCAGGAGACCAATAGAGTAATAAGTTGCCTAAATGCCCAAGAAAGAAACAGGGAGGAAAGAAGAATTTGCAGTTCATACTGTCTGTGTAGGCTGGATTACACAGAAAAAAACACAGTGGACTCCAGTTCAGCATTTAATAATAAAGTGATTTGATAGTGGAAAAAATCTCAGAAATAAAAAATGCATTTTGACTTCTACATATTTTCTAAAAAGGCAATGCAGAATGTAAAAAACTTAGAGTTTTAGATATGAGGATGATACTAGCAATATGAAATTTATTTCAGGCCTTAGAAGTTTTATGTGAATGTCCTATGATTTCTTGAGCTGCCTGAATGTGTTGGCTACACCTCTCAGAACCTCTGTAAGGTATCATTCTGGTGGCAGCTCTTACGGCCAATTCTAAATTAGAGAAGAGCTGTGGAAAGCTTGTGAGGTTTATTAGTGAAAGGCTTCCTGATGTCTTCTGACATGTGGAAACAGCAAAATTAGTACCATCAAGCTCCACCTTGTTCCTGCAAGTAATGTCAACATCAAAATATCAAAATCTTAAGAGTACAATATGGAATTTTAATATTGTGTATTTATTTTATGGATACACAGGGAATTTTGGCTTAGAAATCTCTGCTTAGAACATGCTTTTCAGATGTTCGCAATTTGTTCCTCTCTGTTGTTGCTGATGATTTCACTGTGGTACCTTATTTATAGCATTTAGTTATAATTTAGGTGTAACTTTTTTCCATTGTTTCTTCTCCACACTGTAGATGGTAGAGATACGTAAATTAACCCACACAAACTAGTCACTTTGCAATAAGTGACTAATTGCAAATACAACTTCAGTGACTGAGATCAGTGATTTGTAACAGTTGCCACATATTGACCAGGCTGTTGGAAATATTCTTGCTACAAGTTTTTTTGCAGAACAGCTTTTGCTTCTAGAAACAGCTACTCTCGTTCTGTGGTCCCATGAAAGCTGGAAATTAGTCTTTTCTCTGAGGATTCTTTATGATCCCTGCAGATGACTTTTGAATACTGTAGTTTGATACGGAAAAAAGGGAAAAAAATTGACATCCTGTTTCTTTCCTTATTTTTCAGTCTAGTTGGAGAAGGACAGAGACCAAAAAATGCCGCCTGCAACAGGAGCGCCAGATTACCCACCTCCTGATGGAGGCTGGGGATGGGTTGTGGTCTTTGGGGCTTTTATCTCCATTGGATTTTCCTATGCCTTCCCCAAAGCCATCACAGTATTCTTCAAAGAAATACAAGAGATCTTCCACACATCATATAGTGAGATAGCTTGGATATCATCGATAATGTTGGCTGTCATGTATGCAGGAGGTAAGACATTCGTGAAATTAGTAAATAACATTGTTTGGTTGTTTTTTGTAATATGATCCTAAAGCATTTTTTCCCCTTAGGGCCTTTTCTTTGTTCCTCTATCTAAGATTTAGGTAATTTAGGTAAAAAAAGATTTTGCAATCTTTCCCTAAAGTCACAATTTTTGAGAGTACAGTTTTCCAATAAATCAATGCCCAATATAATGTTTTGCTATTCATTCTGCTAACACCTACCCCATTTACTACGAAGATTATCAGCACAGGAAGAGTGGGCAAAGTTGTTTGGATATCTTGTTACAGACTCGTGGTTTTAAAATGCTGAGAATGACGACCCTGCCTGATATAAACACTCTTTGAAGCCAAAGCTTCTCTAGGACCACTTCCTAAAAAATAGGCCATTTAGACAATCACTGGCAGAATATGAAATAGCAATCCGGAAAAACATTTCTGAAGGAAATCACTTCATTGTTTTTACTGTCTGAAGGTGGTTTGATTCTTCCTTCACATTTGATGTGCTGTCATGTGAAATACACGTTCAGGCTGCAAGTACAAGGTGTGTTGTTTACTATGAAGTGTGATACATACATCTGCGATAAACAGCGTTCATCATACTACTAATTAAGGTAACCTGAAAACATCTAAGATCTGTCATCCTCATTACAGCTTAGCATTCGACCTATTAATCGTCACAGTGGGGTCAGTGAATAAGTTAGAGTCTGTGCAGACACTTTTTGCTTTGGAGGCTGCAGCCTCTTGCAGTAATTAGCTGGCATCTGTGTTTCTGCAACAAGGTATTAACTTACCTTTCAGTGCCTGAGAAAAAAGCTCCAGTAAGGAGCTAAAAGAATGTTAATTATATTTATCACTTACTTCATACTTAGAATTAATGGCATTAAATTATAGCAGACCATCTGGCAATCCATATGGTCTCCTGCAGTCCTGGTTAATTCCAACAAATAGGTCAAGCACAGCGTTCACCCTGTTAGGAAAGCACCAGGCAGAGGTGACAAATCTGGTAAATCAAATCAATATGAAACTCCTTTCTCTCTCAATTTAGCACAATGTGCAGTTTCATACTGGTTTTTGTTGTGTTTTAGGGGATTGGTTTGTTTGTTTTCTTAAGCTCTCTCTTCCTTCTTCCCTTACCCCCCAACCTTTTGATGTTTGTTAGAGTTTACTAAAAAGGCATCCCAAAAAGCAAGATCCAGTGATGTGATTAAGGTTACAAGTATTGCACAGCCTCTACTGTTCAGGCCATGCTTGATAAAAGCATCCTCTGGAGAAGAGCAGTAGTTCAGTCTCCATGGTAACTCATTCTTCTGCCTCTCTTGAGCAGAGACTGTCAGTTGCATTAAATTAAGGATGATGGTTTTGTGATGGATTCCTATACCCAAGGGGCTGAGATTGGGACCACCAGACTTTTGTTACTGGAGGACAGAAGCTGGGATAAAATGGAATTAGTTGAGTTATCCTGACAGCACAATCTGTCTTGCTGTACATGTGTGAACAGATATGTATATAAAGTGCATGTGCATGTATGTATCCTTATGTATATAAACTATATATGTATCCATACACTTGCAGAGTCAYATTTCTGCTCCAACACACAGAGACATTAAGGAATTAAAGAAAAAAATCAAATACATTTGACCTCAAGTTGTCTTAGTTTATTCTTCTCTTTTTCCAAACTTCACTTCTCACTTTGTGCAGCGTTATCAGCCGAAGGTGATTAGGGAACTTCTTATCAGAGCTCGATCTGTTTCCAGTAAAAATGTTTTCATTGCTTTCAGTGTGGGTTTGATAGGGGCCATAGTAGCAGCTATGAAAGCCATGTGACAGGTCCGGTGATTTCAGACAGAGCTGACCTTGAGTTTTAGATTTCCTCAGGGAAAAAGCAGATTGTTTACTCACTGGTCCTTAACTCTTTTTCTGTCATTTTTCCAAGGACAGTTTCAGTCCGGGGTTTTTGTTTCTTTTGTTTGTTTGTTTTTTCTCACAAAGAACTTTTTGGGTATAACATTGGGTTATGAAGATTACCTTGAGAGCTGATAAATCCTTCAAGCCGTACCCAGCTGTGAAATGTGGGACAGTCTTGCTGGTCTGAAGTTCAGAAAACATAAATGGTTTATTTAAATTCTGGGTAATATTTCTAAGTAAATAATCTAAAAGTAATCTTTAGACTGCTTTTGAAGAAAGATGCTATATAAGGGTATGGAGTGGCCAATATAATTTTTCAAAACATGCTTATACTTAAAAAATGCAGCATTTAATATCTTCCTCTCTCTTCTCTATTGCTTAAGTTAGTCAAGTTTGAAGTTAAGTATTTCCAAACAGTAGCAAACCCTTGAAGGATTTTTCATGTGACAGCACAAAAGTAACCTATAGACAAGTCCTCATTTTGACTTTGTCTAATATTAATTTGGAAAATAATGTATCATATGGTATGTTCAAAATATTTGTGATTTTATCTCAGTGGGTGTTTTAGTGATATTGCTGTGAAGATGAAATGGCATGCACAGTGGAGATGACAGTTGTGAAATCCATGTAACACAAACAACAGATGGTTATGGATTTTTACTTTTGAGCAGGACCTGGGTTCCTACACTTTTCTTCCTCCCTGATAACATTTTCTAATTTTGGTTTTACAAATACTGGCACAAGGAATTTAGTGGCCATCCATATGGAGATTGAGAAGCTTTCTTGAATTGACCTATCTCCTTTGTTGTCAGGGGCAAGTGTTTTTCTCCATCAAAATATGCAAAGTGTTGAATTTTAATAACCTCATTTAGAGTGTCCTTGAAAGCAGAACTTACCAACTTTCTGAGTGCCTCATGGGCATAAGGGAATACTTCACTTTTAGCCTAAGATAGATATATGTAAAACATTTATGTCAAGTTAATTTGAGACTCACAGATAAAGAAAAAGGAGTCATAATGAGGTTTCACAAGGAACCGAGCATTTTGAATCTTACTAGCAAATGGAGACAAGAGTAACAAAAATATTATAAATATAAACTAGTTCAGTTCTTAAAAAACAAGACCTGAATGCTAAAGCCTGTGAAGGGTAATACAGCCAGGTCTGATATTTCTTTGAAGGCTTTGAGTTTTAGTAAAACTGGACTTTGTAGGGTAGTCTTTTGCAGTAGCAATGAATGTTTTAAACAGAGACCTTCCTAGACATTTAGAAAACACTCTTTAAAATGGTCATGGGAAGAAAGGTGGGGGAAAAAAAGCATATCTGTTGTTGATGGTTTTATACATTTTCTTTTCCAACAGTTTTGTCGTCCTTGTACAGGAACAAGCTGGTTTTACAACTTGTTACATTTGGCTGAACAGAAACGATCTAATTGCTAAATATTCAGTGCCTTTTGGRGATCTGATTTTGTCAAGTTTTCATGAAACAAAAGTTTTGCTGGGATCTACTGAGATGTACTCAGGAAGCCAGTCTCAAAAGGACATGCTTCCACTGAGAGAAATAAGGAGTTCTTGTCTTTTATTGTATGCTTGCGTTAATTTTGAGTAATTGTCAGAAAGACGTTACATGATACAGAGTTCCCACTGTGCTTCTACTAACCTCTTTCAGTGTTCCAGCCGTAAGTTATTAGTAATGGTTYGATACATAAGATCACCTGGGGACATGGTTTAGTGGTGAACATGGCRGTGCTGGGTTAATGGTTGTACTTGATGATATTAAAGGTCTTTTCCAACCTTAACAATTCCATGATTCTGTAGAAATATTTGTGGTAACTTAAATTTAATTAACTTGAGCCTTTTACTAAAACAGGTCTCATTTACATAAAAGTAGGCAATGTGGATTACATAATGAACATTTATTAATCACTCCTTCCCTTTGTAAGACTTTGTATTTATCTTGATCTTAATTTGGTTTTATAGACAGGGATTTCTATAACTAAATCAATATTGACAGCTTTTTTATCTGCAAAGATGATTCTTTTTCTGATTCCCACTTAGTTTCAAGTARTAGGTCAAAGTCTAACAATAATAAATAACATGCATCATTTTCTAAGGGGCTAAAACTTCAGGTTTGTTTAAAAAAGGTATCAAGGGACAAACTGAGGCCTTTGATATGTTCATTGAGCTTGTAAAACTTTGACGAAAGAATGCTTATTTTGTGTGTACTGCAAATGTTGGATTAGTTCCCATATAGTTTTTCACTGGATCATACAATGGTTGTGTTCGTGATGTGTGTTGGGTAATTCAAAGGTAATGAAACAATGGTCTAGTGCAACTGGGAATCATGAGATATTTAAGCAGATACCAGAGAACTGTGGGGAAGGAAAAGTCTGTGTATACCATTGTAGTCACCCAGCACTTCAAATGAAATAATAAACCCAACATTTTACAAAGAACTTATTATAGAATTTTACTGGTCCATTGTTTTGGAATGTCTAAGAACTATCCCCTTGTTTATTTTGGAGAGTATATTCAAGGAAAACAGAGTTGTACTGATATGTTTAGAAGATATTCTAAGCCAGCATCAAATGGCAACAGCTGAGACGTACCATGATTCATAAAGATATGTAGTTCTGTAGTCATTAAAAGAGGTAAGTGGGCCAGGGACTTAGTGACAGGTTTATGGTGATGCCAGAGGAACAACAGAAATCAAAAAATGAGGTGGTTTAGAATGTATTTTATGATTGTATTAAGCAATCTTTTAGTTGATTTACTGGTTCTGAAGATTTTTGCAAAGACCTTGTATTTAGATGTATAAACAATATGAAGAGTTTTTGAGGAGTCAGAAGCTTTTCATCTAATAGCGATATTCTATTAAGATTCTGTATGTCAAAGAATACAAACAAATGCAGCTTTAGTAGGTTATACATGTTTTATTGGTGTATACAAGCCAAAGAAAAGCCTAGCTTTCTTTTCCACAAATTTTGGCAGGTGTTTTTCCATTGTCAAGAAACAGTTAAGTATTTGCATTGCAGTTCTGCCTGATTTTGTTTGGGGGAATATCTACTATGACTAGACATCCAAATGAAATAATGTGATTAAAACAGAAAGTGTATTATGAACTAAGACATTGATTTCCTCATATCGTTCAAACACTTCTTGCAACACTCTCACTGATGATGGGAACGTGTGCCCTGTTTGGTTTTCTATGTGTAATGCTTTGAAACACCATTAAGAGCTTTAACTTTTAGAAAACTGTGAAGAAAGTAGTGGTATCCTTACAGGCTTTTATCCATAGTAGCTGCAGATAATATGAACAGGATTCATGTGTTTAGTCCTCCTCAGCATTGGCACCTACATCTGATCCAGTTGTCTAGACATCTTCTGTTGTCAGTCAATAAAGATGGGAATTTCTAATTCATTCCTTCCTAAGTTAAATGTCYGAAACACATCAAATAAACTGTATTTTAAAGACTTCTTTGTCTTTTGAGTGCTAAAAGAATCTAGAGGTCAAGTTCAGATGTCTATTTTGCTCAAATCYGAGCTGATGCCATCCTACATGGTTGTTGCCCTATACTAATACATTATATTTTGCTACCTAGAGACCTTGAAATCTRAGAACATTCTTATTAGAGATAAACACCCATGGTCAGTGATTTTGAGCTTCTTGTGTTTAAGGTTTGATTTTCTTCTTTAATCTTCTTCTTGTATGTTGCATAGGTTGTAATTCTCCCAAGTTCCAGTGACACCGACTCAGTTGCATTAGTTTTGATGCTCTTAAAAATACCTGGTAATTTTAAGACCACTTCTTTAGCTTGTAAATCTTCTCTTATCTTGCAATGACTTTCCTCATACCTGTAATTCACTTTCTTGCATAACCACTAAGAAAAAACACTACTAGGAGAATGACTGGCTTGTCTAATAATTGGCCAGGTTTGCATTCTTCTGTAGTTGATTATAAGCTAATAGAAATCTATGGATCTGCTATATTTTCTTATGTTCTGTGAATGATTTAAAAGTTAAATACAGTTCAGTCTCTTTGTAACAGGATCCCCAAACACTTCTCTTATCAGTATYGGCTGGCAGCACCTATTTTGTCATTATACAAACCTTACTCATACTGCTCTCCTACGGAGGAATCCTTTGCTCTTTCTGGARCAGAATTTACTTGACTGAAATTTTTAGTTCTTTTACAAGGATGAGCTTCTCTGTCCCACACGTGTWGCTTCCAGATTTGCAGGATTTCYTTAGAACTCTGCACCAGCTTTCAAGATAGGACTGGCACAAGAGAAGGCAGCAGATGTCCTACTTGGCCTTCCCTAGAAGGTGGAGTTGTCTTATGTCCTTAGAAGTAAAACTTCACTCAGGAAAGCTTCTAGAGCAGTTCTGGTCTAAATTGTTTGAATTATTGGCATATAACCAACTGGCAGAATTAATCTCTCCATACTGTGGCATTACTAAGCTTTAACTGTATGTAATAAAGTGTATGAATCTGCTATTACTTGCCTCATCAGAATAGTTGTAATTTTCAGAGCAGCAAGTAAATAAACAAAGTGCAGGAGGTTTTGCTTCTGGATATTTAACTTAAAGACTGTCTTTAGAGGAACTATAAAATCCATAAGAAACCAAGACTCCATAACCATGAAACATTTAATTAAGGAACATAAGGGTTTAAAGCTGGAGAGAAGGAACRTTTTCACTGATGATGTTACGCTCTTATCAGAGACATCTAAAATAACTGCCTGGAACTCCATTCCAAGTATGGACATTGGTGCTTATCCTGCAAGAAATACTTCATTTTAAATACCTTAGCGATTTCATAAAGTTCAAAGTTAAATTCTTTTTTTTTTTACCTACCTAAGGTCAACATATAAACATGTTAATATATTTATGCAAATATGTTCATCCTTAGGTGTTTGCATCATCAAGATTTCTTGACAGTGTACTTTCAATTACTCAAGTGATCCCAGAGGCATTCATTAAAATCTCATTTTTATTTATATTCACCTTAAAAAGACATGATCCATAAATGATTTATATATTTTTCCCCAAATAAAATATAAATAAAATATAGAATACTAGTTTTGAAGATTTGCAGCATTTAAGCAAAGTTGGTGGTATTCACTTTATTGAAGTAATCATTTGATAAAACTTTKGACTTATTTGTTAGTAAGCTTATCTCTGCTTCATAAATGGAAACCAAAAATCTAAGGACGCAGTACAATTTGTCCTTAAGTATGAGTCTCCTAAATTCAGTTTTATTTTATTGGATTCCATAGAGTTCTGGTACTGCAAAGTGCACTGAGGAGTCAAGAATCAGGCACTGTGACTGTGAGCATTATTCTGATCATTCATTGAAGCAACAGATTCTGTAACAAAACACTTCCAGATAGTGACCTGAAATTGTATGATTCTCACATGGGAACAGAATGTAGTTAACATTGCAGATGATTCTAAGGGGCTCATGCCCCCTTGCATGAACAATCACTTTGGCTCAACAGGTTTCTATTGGAATAGAAAGGTACAGAAAAGGAAAAAAAAAAGTTTTACAAAACAAATAAACAAACAAACAAAAACCCAACAAAAAATGCCCACAAGCCGTTGTGTCCTATGGGCTAGACTTGGAGGACTGCACCTCACAGARTGAGATGTTGCAGTTCATCTCAGAGAGAGGTTCAGTGTGTGTTAGATGACTGCATATACAGTAATGAAAAACACAGTCCAGAAATTGGGCTTATACTAAAATAGGAAACTGTAGAGTTGCAAGTTTTCTAGACTATTTGGTAATGAAATGCAATATGATACCYAATAACCTTGAACAAAATGTTTGTAATTATTTTGAGCTAAGAGAGAGAATTAGTTCATGGTAATAACACACGRTTATATTTTTAATTTGTTTATTTATATGGCAGAAGACATTTGAGATATTTCAGAGTGACTTTTTTGAAGAGTTTTAATTTAACTGAAAATTTTGAGTCTTGAAATTTTTATTTCATCTTGAGAATAAAATGGATGTTAAAGCATAAAGTTGGTTCATGCAATGATTGTTTTAATTTTCTGTATTGTTCCTTAAAAATCAGCTAGCATGCYACATAATATATGTGGGAGTGATTCTCTTGTCTTTCACACAGCACCTTAGTTTATATCTGTGCAAAGAGTGTGCAAGGCTACATTTGCCATTCTGATTTAGAAGCTCTTCATATTTACTTACTCAAATGTAAACAGTAACTTGAGTGCAAAGCACTTGACCCTATGCTCAGAGAAACAGAGCTGAAGTGGCAAATGGGATTAAGACAAGAACAAATTTGTATCATGGAATTTCTTCCAGATTATTTCACCTGATGTCATAAAAAAATTACCTGACAAGGTGTTCGGATATACACATTGCCTAGATCAGTCAAAGTTCTGACCAATTGCTTTCCAGTAAGATGTATTAAAACTTACCAAAGAAACATAGTTCCTCCTGWAGGAAGGAAGTATTACTTTCCTCAGTAAACCTAAGTAATATTCTCCTCACAGGCACACAAGGTAAATCTTTGCAGAAGTAGGTATATTTCATTGRATTATTTTAATATGTTCTTGCTGAAGAATGTCAACATAATTCTTTAGTTGAAAGGTGGCTCCAG
Source organism: Parotia lawesii (assembly GCA_003713295.1). NCBI lineage: Eukaryota > Metazoa > Chordata > Aves > Passeriformes > Paradisaeidae > Parotia > Parotia lawesii. The sequence continues at coordinate 3,260,828 of RAHM01000077.1, forward strand.
AAATGCATGAATGCTTAGGCAGTATCTGTAATACAAATCATGAGAAGCCTGTATTTTAATGGGCACTAATTTGTTTTGAATTTATGATGTATCACAATCATTAGAAGGAAGCTGCTTCACATTACTACGTGGAGAATAAGGTTTCTGCCAGGGGCAGGTTGTTTTATTTCTTCACAGCAGGTAAAAAACCCCTCCCTTGTTTGAAAGCCATGCAAATACTACCTTTAAGTGCAACAGGGTGGGACTAGGTCACCAAGCCACTTCATGTTGCTTTTTGAAGCAGAGCTCAAATACTCCTCGTTTATGTAAGCAGACCCAACCTGAACTTCCCCACCCACACATTTCAGAAAATCATGTCCATGGAGATGTGTCCTCTGCTGCTAAAAGAGAAAGGACCATGTAGAGAATGTTATAAACATCGTTTTCTCTCTAGTCCGGCCAAAATTCAAATGGCATAAAGACCTTTGTTCAAGTCCCTCATAATATATTTCTTTTCCACTGTCAAAGCCCCAGGCTTCTTCTACTAATTTTTCATGACTCTTTAACTCCTAACTTGGTCATAATTTATCATAATTTTGCTTGAGTCCACAAAATAAATGGCATGTGACTATATGCAGAGAACATCTAAAAATTTGAAAGAGCATCAAGTAAAGCTCTTTCTAATGTAGATGGAAATCTAAAAGTGACAGATCAATGTCACAATGGCAAATTCAACTCTGATGAGAAAAAATATGTGAGGTGGGTATGGGAATATGCGGAGATAAACTGACATCTACTACTCAGATGTAAAGATTAAAAAAAAATGTATCTGATTTCTCCTTCAGTTTTACTGGATAGAGTTATTCTGAGTCATGCATTTGGCTGTAGAAGGCTAGGGAGATGCAAGGAAAATAGAATGAGGAGAGAAAAGATTAGAAGCCACTCTTAAATTATTGATTAATCAGTAAATATTTTCCTGAATATTATTTTTAGAAAGCAGTTAAATTTGGGTTGTCTTAAATTTAAGCAAATTGGAAAAAAATAGGTTCATAGAATAGTTAGGTTGGGAGTCTTTGAGAATTTTGTACGTGTTGACTGAGTTGTCCTCAAAGTTTCCACTTCTTTCAGGGTGTAATAAAGGCTACTAATTTGAGCACAGTTGAAATGAAAATGAATTGGAAAATGAAAAACATCATGTAATTCTTGTTACCATTTTGGATTGAGAGTTATTTTGATAACTTTTGGATGTTCATTATTCTAGTTTTGATTTTTTTTTCATCATGTTTCGAGGCATTTAACAGTTTATATTGCTTTTAGTCTTTTTGACCAGGAAGACAACTATTCAGTGTTACTTTACATATCATTCTATAGTTTAACAGATTTTTCTCAATATAAACATGTTATTTTTTTACTTGTCTGAAAACAGGGGAAAAAACAAAGCAAATGAAGCTTCACAAAGATTCTCAGTTTTGATTGGCAACTGAATGTATTTTGAAAAATAGTGGGGAAAATGTAATTTCTGTGTCTAGTATGATCCCATTAAAACACCACTACTGTCTGCACTTACACTCTAAATAGGTGCCAAAAACACAAATAAATTCCCTTTCGCCTTCTAGATTTTTTGTCATTCCTCTTCCCCTCACTCTTCCCTTTTCCCCTTTCTCTTCCTGTTCCCATTCCCTCAGCACATAGGGAAATACATATTATTAAATATTTATTATATTACTAAATATAATATTTTATTATATTATCAAATTATTTAGAAATTATCTAATTTATGGTTTGTAAAGGAATTTGGGAAATTATCTCACTTACACTTCTAAATGTTAGCAMTGAAAGCAACCAAATGCATTTTATTAGATATTATAAAAAAATATATAGTTAAAAAGATTAAATAATGATTTTTCTAAAAATAGTGTTTAAGCCTGATGATACTAATATGTTAAATGCATTTGGAAGTAATCTTACAATGTTATTGACAATGACCTAAATTTGATGACTTCTCTGGACACTTCCAAGTTATAAATACATCCAGATTTATACTTCTCATCACATTTATTCTATGTATGTAGATGAGATTTAATGATCCACTCATGATCCATAATTCACAGTAAGTGGTCCACAGAAACATCCTAGGTAGTGGATTCAGTATTTTCAATTTGAAGTTTAATTATAAGTGCAAAACTGGGACCAGAAAGGAATATGGTAGAAGAGCAACTGAGGAAAAGCAAGTGTCTTGTGCTTTCTCTGAAATGACGTATTATTGCCTGTAAGAGTATATAAGGAATCATTTCCAAGTTGAGTTAGTTATAATATTATTCTAGAAGAGAAAAAAAAACAAACTGTAGGATGAGGTGCAGGATGAAAATGAGATATTGTATGAACTTTATTATGATGGGCAATTTGTAGAAGACAGAAAATCCAAATGACAATATTAATCTTAACGGAAATTGGCTGAACTTTTCAGTGTGAATGCATTATCTGAAAAATGTACTGATTTGAGTTGGAGACAATATACCCTACATTCTTAAGAACTATTCAATAGCCTGGGCTATTGTATTTGTTATGACTTTTTGCTCTCTAAAATTCTGCTAGGCAGAATTGACAAAGTTAATTATCCTGCTTCCAGGAAAAGTAGCTAGGGATTTTTAAGTAGGGGTATAAAAATAGTGAGTTATACTAGGGAATAATAAATAGGAAGTGGTGAGTAATGAACATTTACAAATATTGTGTTCACAAGTGCATACACTGATTTTTAGAAGACAGTCATTCCTCAAAGAGGAAGGAAGTAAGAAGAAAAGGAAAACTTCTGTAACTATCCAATAAAATGGTTTAGGAAAAGTGTCTGTGAGGAATTAAAATAAATATTTGCATGAATCCTTCAGTTTGGTTATTTTGTCCTTTTTTTTTTTTGTTTTATTTTGATTATTTTTTAGTTCCCAACAGTTGTCTCTTAGATTAACTACATATCTCTTATTTTCAAGTTGCTATATTTATAATTTTTATAGTGGTATAGTGTAACCTCTGCCTTTTTTTTTTCAGTTTCATGATCTGCAGAAAATCACCCCGCCTTTGTAACAGCAGAATATACAGAACTTGTTTGGCAATCTGGTTCACAGTTAGCAAGCTGTAAAGACAAGTTTGATAGCTAAAAATTGTAACCTGCTTTGGAAAGGCACAAAGTACTAAACACTAAGTCTTCAATTAGAAATTTTCAAGTTCTTTGAAAGTGAAAGAATGAGTTCGGAAGGTTTCAGGTGAAAAATATTTATAAATGGGCTAAGTACCTTCTATTATTCCTGGAAAAAACAACCCATTTTTATCATTGAGTCCATCAATCAGATGAGGGAAAGCATTGGGTATTTTTGGTTTTATGAGTGTCTTTGTGTGARCATGTAGTCTCCATGTCTGGCCATAGCAGTTTTTTAATAAGATTATTTTTGAGACAGAAAAACTATTAGATAGAAATACTGGTTAGCTATAAGCAAACCCCTAATTTCTGATTAKTACTGATTTCCCTTTGTTCCCTGAAAGTAGACCTAGTAGGATTTTTTTTAAAATATTCAGAAATGGGATGCTTTCTGTTCATGTGCTCAAACACAGATGTTACCAAATAAACTTAGGCTTTCATTTCAGCCATCCACAACGAAAGAATGATAACACTCCAAAGATGATACCTCTAAAAAAACCCCACTACACATTTTCATGAGAACATTTGAGTTATGCCTCATGAAATACCTTAGAGTTATGCCTCATGACATTTCTGATGAATCCCTGAAAGAAATGGAAATTTAATTTATTATTACCGTCTATCGTGTATACTGCTGTAGATAATTACATTTACTAATATTTATTTATTAATGTTATTATATTTTCTGTATTTACAGGAGAGAATAGTGAATAAGTCCTTGTTTGGTTTTTCATTTGAAGGAGAAGTAGCTTTTAATAGCACAGATTCGTTGTGCATTTAACAGTAATATTATTTAGGTGAAATCCCCAACACATTTTCTGAGTCAGAAAAGCTGTTTTAAATTTAGAATCATGCAAGCCTATGACATCCTGAGGACTTAATTGCTGTTAAATACTAAGCTTTAAAATTCATTGTCTTTTCTTCTGCAGAAAACTTTCATTAATTTTTCCTAGTACCTCATTGCTTGCCACTGAATTTTCTACTGTTCRTGTTGATACATTACATGCTCAAGGTACAAGCTGGTTGCTTTGGTTTTCTGTGAAGAAATTAACATTTTTCTGAGAAGATTATTTGCAATGCACATATCATGCTCTGATGCTATTTCCAGCTATCCCCTTTACAGAGGCATGCAGGCCGTTGTTGGAAAAATATGTGCTTGGTGTTTCAGTGTCTCTGTTTACAACTCTCCTATAGGTGCTTTTGTTCCATCTCATCATTAGCTTGTTCTCTCCTTTCTTCTTTCTTGTTTCTTACCCTTTTCTAAGTTGAAAGACTAGTTTTTGAAAATATGTATGCATGGGCTTCACTCTCTACTCAGTGATATTGAAGGTAACAGGAAACCAAATATAAGGAAAGCTTTAAAAAATTCTGAAATATTTTTCTGCATCTGATTTCTATTCATAATAAAGATGTCAATGTGAAATTTGGGCAGTTAATTTTGGGACAGTACTTTTTTAGTCAGTGATCATATATGTTTCTGAAATCTGCTGAGTCTTCAGTAGCTCATAGAATTACACTCATTTCCTACTAAATATGATGAAGTTTCATATTTCTCATTTTAAAGGAAATGTCATCATTTATCTTAAAGTCTTCTGCATTGTGATCAAGTGTTTTATCCTTTCATGAAAAAAATTCTGCAGCAGAGCATGCAAAACATAATTAATATAAAGCATTGATACGTATCCATGTAAATAATAATTAGCATGGCTACTCCTTGATTAAAAACTGGACATTTTTCCAACTTTTTAAAATTCGCAGAAATAGAGCAATTTGCTAACTTGAAGATGTTTTCTAAATTACATGGTTCATAACTCCATACATATTTGTGCCCTAACGAACAAGAAAAAAACCTGCAAGCCAAACAGGAGCTTTAATCAAAATATGTAAAGTCCTTGATTCATGTCTCTGATGTATTCCTAGAAAAAAACAAAATACCAAAGCAGATCAAGGATCTGTGATTCCTCTATAAAAGCAATACATGTAGAGCAAGTACCAGCACCACCGATTGGCAATTTTGTTTCTCCTGAACATTTCAGGGAAAAGACAGCTTATATTTGTAGTCAGACATATGTGTTTCTGACTTGAGCACTTAACTTCAAAACTTGGAGACATAACCTTTTTGGGAGGAGGAACCGTGAGGAAGCAGCTGGAGAGCTGAGCACTCTTCCATCAGTCAAGCTCCTATGTGTAACCACACGCACAATTACTGCATTTCATATAAATCTCCTAAGGAACGAATGAAGGTCAAATTAATCTTCATTAGAGATTAAAAGATAAAAACTTGATAGAATACAAGGCTCCTTCAGGGCACAAGTGAGAATGTGAGCATTCAGGGTAATGACACCGAGGAAATGTAGTTAAGAGCAGAGGAAGTAGAGAGCAAAATGTGATGGATAGTTGAACGAGTGACTGCATCCTCCCTGGCAGGCTGAGCTTTTAGCTGCTGAGCTCTCCCAACTCATAGACTAACAACCCTAACTCAGCGCTACACATTTCTGTTTGGTGGTATTTACTGCAAGTGCATTTTTTCTCATTGTCAGGGTTACTTTGTCAGAGTTTCTGTGTTATCTAGGTTTATGGAATCAGTGCAGCCAGTTGTAAATGTTATATGAAATGGAAGAAAAAATGCTGCCAAATGCACAGAGGAACTACAAAGAAAACTTTCCAACAATTCTTGAACTAATTTACCTTCATTGCTGTTACACAAATACATAGGATGTGTCAGAAATGCAGGTTACCATTCCCAGAAACATGATAAATACAAATATACAAATAATACAAAAATAGTTGCATGACATTTTAATATTTTTAAATTTTTTTCTGCCTAAAGACTGTCCAAGAGTACTAAAAGAATTTAGCCAAAGGTTTTTGAATGAGACATAGTACTGTCACAGAAAGCATAATATTTTGACTTGGTCCTCCTTGAGAAAACCAGCATATTTTGAAAGTATTCTCCAAGTTARTGAACAGGTTTTAAGCATTTTGAGCTGCTTTTCCTCTGAATACCAGAGATAGCAGTACTAAGTACTTGCTTAAAGCCTTTGTGATTGAATGAGTTTTTGTTAGAGGACTTAATATTTTATTAAAAAAAAAAAATGGAAAGAGAAAAAGAAAGTTGGGCTGATCTTAGCAAATAGTTTATACTAATATTAATTCTTGGAGCTCCTTGGGCTTTTCCATCCTTCTAGGAAACAGAGATAAAAGATAAACCTTGACTGGAAAGACAGCTGCATTGACTCTGCAGAGCAGATGGCTGAAAATGTGTTTAAACCACTTGACTTGACAGGATGCAATCTACAGTGTAACATTAGTAAAATTTGAAATATTATTACATTTATTTTCAACTTCTTTCAGCAATTCACTTCATTTAAATAAATGTCATAGTGTTCAGACTGAGTCATCTCATGTTGCTTTGGGTCGATGACACTGTGAACACTGTAATGACATTGTCAATGTATGTTAAAAAAAATTACATTTTTATCAGGAAAGTTTATCTCTAGTTCCATATTAAAATTCATGGATGTAGCAAAATAAAAAGCATAAATGCACTGGCAATATGCAAAACGAACAACAGAATGATCTTTAATTATATCACTGTATTACAGCAGTGAGAAATCAAACTAGGACAAGTGGAACAGCTCCTCCTAGAAGCTCTGCTAMGGCAYATGGAGAAGAGGGAGGTGATTCAGGACAGCCAGCATGGCTGCACAAAAGKCAAGTCCTGCCTGACCAACCTATTGGCCTTCTATGAAGGAGTGACTTTATCAGTGGACAAGGGAAGACTTACAGATGTCATCTCCCTGGATTTCTGTAAAGTCTTTGACCCGATCCCYCACAACATCCTTGTCTCTAAATTGGAGAGAGATGGACTTGATGAGTGGRCTCTTRGATGGATAAGGAATTGGTTRGACAGCCACATCCAGAGGGTCAGGGTCAACATCTCAGAGTCCTGATGGACATCTGTGACACATGCTGTCCCTCAGGAGTCTGCACTGGGACCTTAATTAATAYTATAATAAATTATAATATTTAATATCTTCATTAATGACAGGGATGCAGGGATCAAGTGCACCCTCAGCAGGTTTGCAGAYGACACCGAGCTGAGTGGTGCAGTTGACACAYCTGAAGGACGGGATGCCATCCAGAGGGACCTGGACAAGCTGGAGCAKTGRGCCCATGGGAATCTCATGAGKTTTAACAAGACCAAGTGCAAGGTGCTGCACCTGGATCAGGGCAACCCCTGGTATCAACACAGGCTGGGGATGAACAGATYAGAGCAGCCCTGCTGAGAAGGACTMGGGRGTGSTGGKKGARGAGAGGCTGGACATGAGCCAGCCCTGTGTGTTTGCAGCACAGAAAGTCAGTTGTGTCCTGGGCTGCATGAAAAGAAGCRCRGCCAGCAGGGYRAGGAAGGGGATTCTGCCCCTCTGCTCTGCTCTGTTCTGCCCCTATACTCTGCAACCTGCAGTGCTGCATCCTGCTTTGGGGCCTCCAGCACAGGAAGGGCATTGACCTGTTGGATCAAGTCCAGAGGAGGCCACCAYGATGATTAGAGGGTYGGAGCATCTCTCCTGTGAGGAAAGATTGAGAGAATAGGGATTGTTCAGCCTGGAAAAGAGAGGGCTGTGGGGTGGYCKAATTGTGGCCTTCCAGTACCTGAAGGGAGCCTACAAGAAAGATGGGGAGATACTTTTTGCAAATGACCTTAAAGGGTCTGAAACGAGATAACTTTTAAAGTCCCTTCCAACCCAGGCCATTCTATGATTCTGATGGTATGATTTAGTTCCAGCCCCCCTGCCATGGGCAGGACAYCTGCCAGTGGACCAGATTGTTCAGAGCYGCATCCAGCCTGGCCTAGAACACTCACGGGGAGGGGGCATCCACAGCTTCTCTGGGCAACCGCTTCTAGTGCCTCACCAGCCTCACAGGGAAGATTTTCTTCCTGACATCTAATCTAAATGTACTCTCTGCATCCACAATTTCTCTGTGCATAAGTGCAAGTAAATGCTTTCTTGAGCCATTGAGACAGAACTTAGGTGTCACATTATTATAGACTTTGTATGAAACATCATAAACAGCTCCAAAATGCACGTTCCCATCTCTGCTCACACAGCTGAAATGACTTTTGCCATCTTTCCCTTGGCATAATGACAAACAATGTGAAAAGTGGCTATTTTTTCTTTTCTTCTAAAGCACGGCCCTTCCTGAAACTGTTTTTCAGTGGCACTGGTCWCAGTYGCTGTCTTATACCTTCTCACAGCCTGGTCATTTGCCTGAAACAGAAAGATATAAAACAAAAATACAGCTGTGAGAGTGTTAGCATATTAMGATAATGGTCTTAAATTTGGTTTAGGGAGTATATAATCTTTTGTGGCTGATGGTTTGTAGGTGTTAAGGGAGAGATCAGAGTAAATATTCTTGTGGGTCTCCTGACTTAACATCTGTTATGCAGTTACTTCAGGCTTCMGGAAAGTAGATTCASAGATCCTTTAGTGCAKTAACATACATTAATGTATAGCAAGRTTTTGGCAGTTTAATAGTATTTAAACAGTTTAATCTTCCTTTGTCTAAAAAGAAAAAATACACAAGGAATATAGACCCATGCTGGCACTTGAGCATTGCTTGAATAATTGTACGAGATGTTAGATGTGACTGAAATTTGTACAAGGCTATAAAACAYATGATGGCAGGCAAACAGCTGGAGCTTATGTAGATTCTATGTTAAGGTATGAATATGCATTATTTTATGAGACTTCATAACCAAGTGTATGCACAGATGTCAGAATAAAATGTTTAACCTACTTATCACATTGGAAGARTTCCTAGATACTTAGGGAGCTTAAACTAACTTTATGGCTTATAGAACAATTAATATTTCTCACATGCACAAATTTTAAATCAAAATACTGGAATAGCCATAAAGAAAACCTCAAATTAAGTGGAGCTCTGGTGGTAAATACACATCATTAACTTAAAGAAAATATCTCAARGACAGTATTGTGTTTGAGGGTTTTTTAAATTCATCATACATTCCAGATTCATGTCATTTGGAAGTATAGAGTCAGTCTCAGACATCTTTGCCTTTCCTCTGGTGKCTATATCTACTGCCTACCTAAATTMATACATCCATATTTGAGCTCAGCTATTGGGTCTTGTAGGTGAAGCTAACATTACGTGCTTTGATCTGGAAAGCTGTAACTTACAGTGCTGGTCTAACTGCCACAGTGAAGATCTGCAGAAATGCAGTTTTCTTGTTCCTAATAAGGAACCGTCTCTTAAAAAATACTAAACAAATTTTTCAATTTCAATTTTGTAAATACTTCCATCTCATCACAGGAACAAGAACTGGAAAATTATTTTTAAAATAATTTTAAAAATCATTATTTTGATATCTCTTAAGTGAATACTGTTACTGAGTTTAGCAATAACAATTTTTTTTTAATTGCCTTAGATTTAATTTATTTTTTAAATTATAGCTATTACTTGATATTGGAATTAAACTTTTTGCTTTGAGTTAAAAAGAGATTTCCAGTTAAAAGGGGTTTTATTTTGAGTCAGAGGAATTATTTATATTGTTTACATATTGCAAAAGGGCTTGCTTTCTAACTCAAACATGAACCCAGCCACTGATTTTCCAATCATAGCTCTATAAATAAAAAAAAATGTGTTTCACTGCTTTCTTCATATGGTCTCAAAGGGGAAAGCCTTGCTTGTCACAGTTCCGCTTAGTGGTTCCCCTCAAATGGAAATAAAGAAATGTTAGGTATGTCATCATATAAGCTGTCAGTTAATGTTTTAGTGCTTCATAAGTGTTCTAAAGTCTTTTAATAAATCTCTGGGCTGTTGTCTGTTTGGGTGTCCATTCCATGCTRTGGATACTTAAGTCTGTTCGCTTCAATATACAGTTATGCTGAAGACTCCTGGGAACTCAAGCTGTTTGATGAATACACAAACTAAGATCCAAACATCACTCAAATCTTTGCTTTCCAGTCAAGTTAATTTCAAGTTGATCTCTGTATTCATGAGCTATTAGAAAAGACAGACAAGCACAGGCCAACTCTATTGTAGAAGCTTGTTTCCTTAAGGAAGTAAGCTAAAAATTGATCATTTGGCATATCCTTAAGACTTCTGTTGTGGATATGCAAATAGTAATTAACATTTTCAGTCTATCAATAATAATACTGTAATACATTTAAAGTAATTCAAAGAGTGAAGTCTAAAATATAACTGTGCCTATGAAAGCAYGCTTAAATTTCATTGGATTTGGCTTTTCACAGCATGAAGTTTATTCCTTTAGATATTTATAAAAACAGAGACTTAAAACTGTTACCAGTACAGTGAATAACTTGCAGTGAACTCAGATGCAAATCAAGGCATTCGACTTCATGCTAGGTGCCAGCTCTATCTTAAGTTTGAAATGCTTTGCTTTTTATGATGTTGGGTTTTTGGGGTTTTTTGCTTTTATTTTTTTCAATTTTTGTATTGGATAAGTTTCATTATTGCAAAAGCAAGACGATTCGTAATGGTTTGGGCCAAATATAGTGTAATCAGATGCTATGCAGGTTTACCTAAAGAGCTTTGACAACCTCTTAATCTTGATATGTAGCACACCATCTATTTTAGCCATGTGCGTTCAAAAACATATAATGGATGTCATGCTAAATTGCACGTTAGCTGTTTGGTTAGTATGGATGTAATTATACCATAAACTGAATTGCAATTGAAACTGAAAAATGAACCTGCAGCAATATTTTAAAAATTTATAGGTCTTTATGCTAAACCACATTTTAGATTTTCCCAGACAGCCTATAGTCATCTTACCGCCCATTAACACTCCCCTCTTGATGAGGTAAGGGAAAACAAGTCTCAGGGGGCAGAGATTTATATTCTGGTTTGACAATATTTTTAAGCCTATGTGTGGTTCTAAATGGGGGTGCAGGACATGCTGCAGTATTAAGTAATTTTCGTCTGCTTGCCAGAAGCTTCCTCCTGCTCTGTGGAGTTTTGATACCTGTCTCATACTTGAAATTCTTCAGTCCTTGCACTTTCAAAATTTCCATTGACCAATCTCAGTATTGATTGCTCGTGAACTGTAACAATCCCTCTTGCTTGTCTGATGTCTTTAATCTTTTTATCCATCTCCATAACTAATCAATATTTATATTGTTGTGGAGGCACTATATCCACGTCTAGTCTTGTGTCTACAAACTCAGTTTGTTTTTAAGACAGATTGGTACAGAAACAATTTAACATTTTCCCAAATGGAAGAGGAAAGCATTCCAACATGGTGTAAATACAAAGATAGAGTTACCTGTTACCTGAAATTGCATTTTCTTTCTACCAACAGGTCCCATAAGCAGCATTTTGGTGAATAAGTACGGTAGCCGGCCTGTGATGATAGCAGGGGGTATCCTGTGTTCATTTGGAATGATTGCATCCTCTTTCTGCAATAGCGTCCTTGAACTCTACATATGTATTGGTGTGGTTGGAGGTAAGAGTCCTGTTTAAAAGGTTATATTATGTTATGTTATATCGAACTATTTCTAATATTGTTCTACAAATAAGCTTCACTGATCAAGAATTTTTTGTGTGCAGATGCAATCCAAGAAGGCAGTAAGATCCGTTAATTTCAGCTACCTGAAATTAACTGGTATGATGTTGAATTTTTTTTAGGATAATACAGAAAAAACTGATGAATTTATTTAACAAATACTGTATGTGTGTACTTTTCCACACTATAATTATGGTATAAAAATTGACTGGCTTGTGACAGCACTTATTACAGTCATTTGTGTACAATTTCACATTCATTGTTTTAGCTTTCAATCATGTTGCACTGCAAACAGGGTGGCAGAGGCCAAATTCTAGTAGAATTGTGAAAGCTTGTACCAGCTTCCTGTAGCTTTGTACATACACATACTGTCACAGAAAAGTATAACAACTTTTAGTTCAATAGTTCTCTGTTTAAAATCCCCCAGGGTCAATCACCAAATAAAATTATTCATAATCATCTATCAAAGGACTAAAGCAATGAAGTAAAGTTATTGTAATGCCAGTAAATTAAAGAATATCCTTATCAAAAGTTGTGGGTTTTTTYAAAATTCCCATCTCAGAATAAGGAAGGAGAGGTGCAATATTGGCAGGTAATAAATGAATGAGATAATACTTGAATATTTGGGCTCATCTTCCTTTATGTTGGGACTAAAGGAGTCCTTCTTTATTCAGTGATTAATCCTTAAATTTCTTWTTTTTGACATCCTAAACTTGGTGCCTACTGAAAGAGTAAAGTCAGAGTCCAGGAATGGGCCTATGAGGGAAGAAAGCACCTCTGCTGTACCATCAAGCAGATCCATAATAGAGCTTGTGGCTCAGATGTCTTAATACAGAGAGAAGGCCTATAGGTTCAGCTTAGGGTTCAGTTTGTACACTCAGCTGATGTGGATGGGTGGTCTGCTCCCATGTGCGTCCTTTACAACTCCTTAATGGTGACCTGGAGAAGGGGAACTGAATGTGCTGGAAAATAATCTGCCATTTTTTGTTCCAGTTTTGCAGACAATTGGATCTTAATTAGGGTTGGAAATAAGAAATTAGGAGATTTATGCATTTAAATAAACCCTGCATTCATTGTAGCAGAGGTGACATTTACTAGTTTTTCTTAAATGAGCCAAGAGAGAATTGTATTATAGCTTAGCAAATATAAAAATGGTGAGTCAAGGCATTGATACGATGATTCTTCTGTATRTAATTCCTCTATTATTGCTGAAAGACAACAAGGAGTTTTGGCTTTCAATGCAGTGCTACAGGGGGAAAATGACCAAGTGCCACCATGACACAGTCTTGGTATTGACACTCATAGACAGAAATGAGGCTGTATTTCATTCTCTGATGCTAGTTGGTTTCTATATTGAGAATCACTGGATTGGATATTGGTCATTTTAAAAATAACTTGAAAGAGGTGGGATATGCTTTTCACTGCATGACCTGCAATAATATTGTCTTTTATGTGTTGTTTAGGTCTGGGTTTAGCATTCAACTTACAGCCTGCCTTGACCATGATTGGCAAGTATTTCTATAAGAAGCGTCCCATCGCTAATGGATTGGCGATGGCTGGAAGTCCAGTGTTTCTCAGCACATTGGCACCTCTCAATCAATTCCTGTTTAATGCTTTTGGCTGGAAAGGAAGCTTTCTTATTCTGGGAGGACTTCTTTTGAACTGCTGTGTGGCTGGGTCACTTATGAGACCTGTTGGACCGAAAAAAGTCCCTCCTGTGAAAAAAGATGTTGAAAAAGGCACAGGAGATTCTGCCTCGCACAAAAACAACAAGAAGTCTTGTTGGAAAACTATGAATAAGTATCTAGATCTGTCCCTCTTCAAACACAGAGGGTTTCTGATATATTTGTCAGGAAATGTCATTATGTTTATTGGTTTCTTTGCTCCAATAGTATTCTTGGCTCCTTATGCCAAGCACAAGGGAATCGATGAATATTCTGCTGCTTTTTTGCTCTCAATCTTAGCCTTTGTAGACATGTTTGCTAGGCCTTCTATGGGACTTGTAGCAAACTCCAGGTTTATCCGGCCAAAGATTCAGTATTTTTTTAGTTTTGCTGTCTTGTACAATGGCGTCTGTCATATCTTGTGCCCTCTGGCAAAAAATTACACTGGCTTGGTGATATATGCTGTATTTTTTGGGTTTGCGTTTGGAATGGTTAGCAGTGTTCTTTTTGAGACATTGATGGACCTTGTTGGAGCTGCCAGATTTTCCAGTGCAGTGGGACTTGTCACCATTGTGGAATGTTGCCCTGTGCTCATAGGCCCTCCTCTAGGAGGTAAGAATCTATTTCTTCCTATTTTTTCAGACATTACAGCATAAACTTGCAATGTAACATTGAATTAATATAAACATTGTTCTTAATGTTATTTAATGGTTTCACTGTGACTAGAAATGTACTGTAACAGCCTGATAGTAAAAAGTAACTGCATCAGTTACTTTTCTCCAACCTAGGGGCAACTTGAAGAGTGCTCACTTACACTTGCTTTAACAACTTTAATTTGTCTAAACAGAGAGAATCTCCATTTCCAGAGAGAAAAAAATAGCGGGGAGGTGTCAGAAGGAGCACRGGCATGCTCAGTTGTTTAGGCAGGGTGCACACACGGTGGGATTCCATCATGGTGCTGTGGAGCATTGCACTCTGGCATGATTTCACACCTCAGCTCCGCTCACAGCCAGTCCTTTAGCCTGTTTCTATAGCCAAAAGATAAAGGCAAGGCAATTCAGAGTATGAACTGGCTCAAAGATGAGTGTTGCCAACCTCTCTCTTTCAAGTGTAAAGGGAGCTTAAAGGGAGCCTAGGTGTATAGCTTAGACTATATTCATAACACTTGGGCTTCTAGCAGCAAAAATTATGAAGAGCGTTACAGAAAGTATTTTCTGTTTGCTGTCTTTTTAGTCAGTATTCAGTAATGCTGATAGTAAGCTTTATATTATTGAGATTTCTGTTGATATAAGATATTAAAAAAATAGAGTCTCAAATTTTATTGAGAAGCATTGGTGTGTATCTTGGTGTGTGTGTGTGTTGCAGTATAAGCCCAACAATACAAGAACATAAAGATAGTGAGATTGGCAGCCTTATGAACATATACTATACTCACATTAGCACTGCCTCAGAAGTCAGCAAGATTATGTGTGCCTAAAAGCATTCATACATACCGAAGTACTTCAGACTACTGTCAGTATTTCTACAAAAATAACATTTTTGTGTGCAACTCTAAATATGCCAAAACAATTCCACTCACTTCAGTACAATAATATTTTTACAAATGAATTTTTAATACTTCTAAAGGCATTCCATAATTTTCTCATCATTTAACATACAAATCCACTCTGGTAAAGGTAGAGCAAAATATATTCTCACACAGACTCTTTCTGTGCCACCTAGTGGGGGGTCTGAGCCTGTACCCACTGGAGKCCAGCCTTTTCAGTCAGGTTCAGTATCAACTCAAATCTAGTATTTAAGGAGCAGTAGCTTCCACAGTTATTTATTTTTCAGTATATTAGGTTTTCAGGAGTTTTGGAAAACATTTGTTTGTGCTATAATGCTATGAATAATTGATTTAACTTGTTGAACAGAGGAAACAAAGGGGATGAACACACGGAAAAGCTAAGCTCCAGTTTTGACTAGTTCATATCCTTTAAAATAACATGATGAAGCAATGCTAATTCAGAATTTTGTTTTTTAAAGATTTTTTATGAGACTGCTCATTGATAAAAATCAGCAAACTGCACTATTTACACTAATAGGTGAATTGTACACTGGCAGTGCTATTTGAGTTTTTCCTAATACTAGGTTTGTGGAAAAAAGAAAAGTCTGGAACAATTTGATGGCTTGTAAATGTGTATCAGGTGAATAGGCTGGCATTATGGTTTCAACTCAGTAAAAGCATCTAAATACGTACTAAATTGAAGTGTGCAGGTTACCCTCTGATTTTCCATTATACTGTAGGAAAGTTCTGAGCTAAATACTTGGATATGTGCAAATGTTAATTTGGGAGTTGGGAAAATTTAAAAGGAATGGCTCATAAATTGGAAGAACTGTTATACTTTATTCTTCCTGTCCTGAAGAAATTAATCTCAGAAGTCTGAATATAAGTTTTAGGTAGAGGGCTCAGAGTTTAAAACTCAGCAGTTGAGTGTGATGGGTGAAGGGACAAGCCTTTCTATCGCTTTCACCAGTCACAGGAAAGCAAATGTAAAAAGCAGGCAGCTGATGCAAGGAGACAGCAGCCTAAAAGGCACACACCTCTTCATYCTACTATCTTTGTGCAGCCTCAGTGAGTGTCAGACTGTCACTCCAAACAATAGGAAACACAATTAGGAGGCGAATAAAATAATAAGGCAATGAAAGAATGAAAATAAAAGAGCTGAAAAGCTGTCTGTCATTATTCATTAAGCTTTACTTACTTTGTTCTTCAATATTTTTTATTGTCAGTGTCTTCAATGACAATTGCTATCTTGACTAATACAGGGGTTTTTTAAGAGTTCCACTGTTAGACAACTTTAACATGTGGAAAATGTGTTTTGGCTCCAACTTCAAAACCAAGAAATATATCGATATTTCTCCAAAGGAAATATGTGGATTATATTTGGTATTCCAGTCTAAATACTCTTTTTCTCTCCTCTTGTCTTTGTATTTCAGGTTGGTTAGTAGATGTTACTGGTGAATATCAGTACATGTATTTTGTCTGCGGAGTGATTGTGACTGTGGCCAGTATCTGGTTGTTCATTGGCAATGCCATCAACTACAGGCTTTTGGCAAAAGAAAAGAAGTTAGAAGATGAGAAGCAGAAAGCACAGAAGAATGCTGACCCAAAGGAAGCAGAACCATTAACAAATAATGAGAATGAAGATGCTTCCAGCAGAGCTGATAAAGCTCTTGAAGATCCATCAGAAAGAGAAACCAATATTTAATCTGAAATATAGCTCAGAAGGCAACATTTATGACTTCCATTAGGAATATGTCTTCAAGACACAGGCCAGGTTTTGTGGTAATAATGATCAGTCACAATATTGKATGGGAACACATTTTTGCCCTATGGCAAGACTCTAAGCTAAATTACTATCTACAGTTTATTTATTTCAGCAATACAAAATTATGATTACAGAGGTAGTGACTCAATGCAAATGAGTCCATTAAATTTTGACTCTGGACAATCAAGAGCCAGGTTAACCAGGCTATAAAGCCTTCCAATGACAAACAGTKTTGTTTCAAAAGTATATCTAATGCAAAAGTATCTCCTACTCTTATTTGGGAAGATGCTTGCATTCATCTTTAGGATGTGGTTAAAGTCTATTGAAATAATCTGCCCAAACTCTACTTACCACTAATATTAAAGAGAACATAAAGTCAGATATTTGTTTCAAAAGAGACATAATACCTGTCTGAAACACAGCGAAATATTCTTCTCTTTTGTATGCCCACTAGATAAAAAATATGGCTGCATAAGCCATAACCATATAGGGATATAAAAGTTAAGGGTAGAAGATGAATAATTGGTGAGCATATCTCTAAAATACAACAAAAAGCTGATTTATAATATATTCCAGAAGTAGTTTCCTCCAGTGATAGCTGATGACATTGTAGTTCAAAATATACTTTTGAATACGAAGTACGTTCAGACCTTGCTAATTCAAGCTAAAATCTGCCTGTACATAAAAGATTTAAACCCAAGATCTACATTTCTAACAAGAGTGGCAATTTGTTTGTTTGATTATGTATTCCTGTGTAGCTGAAGGATCTGGATCGGACTGTGAAGCCATTTTCCTAAAGGGACTAGATTCAGAATCTGCTGATGTCAAAAGGATACTAACCCTTGGCTTTTGTGGCCTTAATCAGCTTCATGACAATGACTTCAAAGTAGATGCTTGGCTTTATTGACAAGTTGTTAATTGTTTGATGGTTTCCTGAGAGGAGATTTAAGATCTAACTTCAGATCTTTGCAGATAGGTAGCTTCATACCACTGCTCACTTCCCTTTCCCAGGAATTTAGTGAAAAGCTACTTCTTTTTTTGTAATGCTGCTTTGAGCAAAAATGCTGCAAGGCACCTTGACAATGCCAGTCTGGAAGCTTTGTATTGACATATCTGTTTTATGCAGGATGTTTAGTCTTGTGTCTACAATTTCATGCAGACACTCATATAAATTAAAATGTACACATTTGTTCCTCTTCCTTTAGACAAAAGAAAGCATAAATCTACAACTTGACTTTACAGAAATCATTTAGWATTGTATTTGAAAGTTAAAAGTGCAAGCTTCTGAAGGGAATACATGAAATTATTTCTGTTCTATTGCTAGGTAAGGAAAGGTGCTATTCATTTTGGAGGGATGCTTATAAATGCCTCAGAAATTGTGAAAATTAAGGGTCTGATTCATAAAACATTTATGCACTGTTTATGCAGGATACACCTACACTCAATTCCAGGAAAAGAATATCATTCATTTTAGTCCTCTTCTAAATCTCAAAAAAGTTGGAAATATATTGGACAAAGAGCTAACTGTGATAAACACACTCTGAAGTGCCAATAACAAAATCTAAAAATTAATAGTAAAATCTAGTAGATATAGGAGGGCTTTTAAGAAAGTTGTTTCTTAATATTATCATGTTCAATGTTATTTTAATTTTTCTTCTACAAATGTTGGTAGTGCTTGCTTTTGTTTTGCTGGTTTATCATCTTATAAAGTTCCACAGTAGTGCTGAATTTTTTAATTTTCTCATCACTGTTTTGGGGAGAAACATCATGAATCTATTCTCAGCATGGTACAGAATTTAATACCAACTTTTTACCTAATTCTGTTCAGGAAAATCGAACTTCTCCAACAAATCCTCTAATTTTTTAGGAGCACCAGAACCAAAATATATGCATTTCAGGGTTTTGGGAGAAAATACGGGTTGCATGTTCAGATTTGAGTAGTATACTGTGTAAAGGGGAATGATTCAGTCCCAGTAAAATTACAGTTCCTCTCCCAACCCCCGGCTTCAGAGAGGGAATAAATACATTGCACCTTCCTCTGAACCYTAGCCTTTCCAGCACCACATGACATGAAAGTATTGCTCTCTTTTTGGCTGTACAAACATACTGAGTGAATTCCAGGATCTGTGAAAGCCCTGCATGTCCATAGCCAGAAAGTGATGAGTTTCATAGACACTAAGCTTTCATACAGTGAGGAATATCAGTTATAAATACTGGATTGTGAAAGGTGAACTGAAATTTTAGCTGAAGAGTAGTGATCAGGAACATCACTCTGCTCTTGACAGCCACTGATAGAAAGGCAGAGATTATTTGAAAAGAGATTAGTACAGGAGCTGAACCAAAATGTCTGAGGCAACACTGTAGGTGCTTATTATCTCTTTGCAAAAAAGCAGCATGATTAAGAATACAGGGTAGAAGAAAACAAGCGTCAGCTTTTGTCTGAAGGCTGTTAAAAGTTGCTCTTGAGTAAATAAAGGATTCAGAAAAATGATGATAAAAAAAAGTCTCTCAGGAAATATGCAGGCAACTTGCCTGTTCTATGCAGGATCTTAGAATACAAAACAACATGGCATAGGAAATAAGGGAAAAGCAAGGTTCCTCRAGCCATAGACACACCTGATCACCAGTAGCAAAAATTATGTTACTATCTCAGAAGAGATAAAAATTTCTATAAACACTCTACAGAGATGCTACTCTTTCTTCTCTGGTCAATTATGTTAAAAGATAATAGGAGTGCAAGAGCTGCTTTACCACCACTCACCAATGTGCAATTTTTAATCCCGTAAGGCAAAATTATGTGGCAGGCAACTGGAGCAATATACAACAGGAAGAGTCAAGTGAAACATTTCCTTACACCTGTTTCATTACTCTTTCTCTTAATAATAGCAACAAAATAAAACCCATCAGCATACTCTTGATACTACTGAATATTAAAGAAGTTAAAATCCAGAGATGAGGAAAGAAAATTGGAACCATATCTATGCAAAAACTGCCTCAAATTAAAAACCTGTGTCTTCCAAATAACAGGTCCTAAAGGGGCAATTGCCCAGTATAGGTAGCTCTTATTTCTAAAAGTAAAGATGAAAACAAATTGCCTTGAATCAACTTTATTCTGAGCATCAAAGTAGCAAAATGAGTATAACTTGCTTCAAACTCCTGAATATCACTCTTACTTGCACTGACCTGTAATTTGTACTGTAAATCATTTCATGATTACATTTCTGCTTTCAAGATTAGACCTGGGTACATACATCATCTCTCTAAATTCTGGTTTCTCTTAATTACCTCACCCTCAGTCTGAAACACTGAAGGGTCAGGACTAAGACATTCCCCTGACCAGTGATGAAGAAATGTTCTCAAACTTTATAGCACGTGAGTCTCTTATGCACTGTAAGAATCTGTAGTCTCTGTCAGTGCAAGCAAATCCTTAATTGGTCTTATTTATACTCATGTATACTTCATTCTTTCAATTTCTCTGCCACAGTATCACTAAGCCTGATTATCCTCTTTCTCTTCTAGAAAAAATAATGCCAAAATTTTAAAATTAGTAGGAAGGTGGGATAGCATCTATAATGTTTTTCCCTATTTAATATCAGGGTTAAATTTCAAGTTGTTTTAAAGTACACATCCAGATACTTCTCTCTCTTTTGGGTTTTTTATGTCATGCACTTTATTAGCTGGGGAGTTCTCCTGTATTGCCCTTTCCAACCCCAGAGAAAGACTCCTCACTAATAATTCTCAGTACTATTTCAGGAACGTATYGAAATTTCACAACCTCCCATCTCTCCCCATTTAACTGTGGTTGCAGCTGTTAGTTCTGTATTTCCATGAAGTTCAGAAAAGCATATTTTTATATGGAAGACTGCAATGCTTTCAGGAGTGTGATTTGTGAACTGTTTTGACAGAGATAGGGGAAATCTTACTTCATCTTCAAATAGATTTTTTTAAGTGATGCTGTCCTTATGAGAGGAAGTTCAGCTTTACTTACTGCTGAAGTGAACGGCAGCAATTTCACTGACATTGATTCAAAATTCACATGAATTTTAATGGTAGTGTTGTATATCAGCATCCACTGTACTTAAAAAACATTTGGCAATGCGTACATGATTGTTCCTCCCAGAGAATTCTCAATCCTTTTAAAAGTTCCCTGTCTCCACCACCCCATACTTCATTTTGATGTAACACAAAAAATTTAGACTGGGTATGTAGTGACTTATCTTTAATTCTTTCTCGTTGTTGTTTTTCCTGAAATGCCACATTAGCCATGCTGCCAAATGCAACATTTTTCACTTGCTTCTTTCATGTCTGGTTGTGAATATTAGTGGAGAGGTATTACTGGGATACATAAGTTACAGATACCACATGCAGCCAGATTTTGGGCTGCTATCAGGATTTCAGTAAACAAAGCCAATCACCACTTTTATAGATTAACATGCTATAAATGACACTGACAATTTTGCCTATGAAAAAATTGAATCAGGCAATTTCTGTTACTTTCTCTATAGATGACTATTTTTCTACTCACAGAGAGGAATATAAAGGGAATTTTAAAATAATTATTTTCAGAGATGACATGCCAGTTTTAATAAGGCAGTTTGGATTTCTTTTGGGGGTGGGTGCACTTCTGATATTTGTGCAAATATATATATATTGAAAGTGCTTGCATGTACTATCATATTTTTGATCAGAATTTGCATAAGCATTGCTGTGTGTTTTCAACATAATTTGCATGTTTCAGTTTTGCAGTTCAAATTTTTCTCATCATCTACCTCTCAGTTGAAGTTTGGAGACTTGCACAACCCTGGAAGAATAGAGTTAACAAAATGCATAATGGTAAAACCTGTACAGACTATTAGAAAGTCTCCCAAATATTTAAAGCTGTTTACGCTTCTGTTTTTAAGACAGTGCATATCTCTGACCACATCTTTGTATCAGTTGGCATATCTTTATTAAGTCTGAGCACTTAACCCATACTTGTAAAGTTTTTGCATCACTGATCTGGAATAAAAACTCAACGTGTCATTTAGATATCTAAAGTCTGTTATCTTTCTGTGAGATGCTGGCCCTCCTTTCTTTTTTGTTTTCCTACAATTTCTGAGTTAGAGAAATTAACAAAGTTCATATATCAAAACAGCTTTTAAAAGTATTACAGAACATTCTGCATCCCTGAAAAAAAAATTGTGTTTCTGATTTAGAAATAATACCAAATTTTAGCTTGCTTTTCCTCTCATGGGGCAGTTGAAGGAGGTAGTCACAAAATATTAGGTTGGGGCCAAGGAATAATGACTGTTCTTCACATGCTCTTTACAAAACCAGAGATGATTGTTCCTTCAAAGATATTCTTCGAACCATTCTTGCCTTCTAGGACCTAGTACAAAGTCCACTAAAGCCAACATAAAAATACCAATCAAAGAGCTTTATCAGACATTGGAGGTGATGTGGCTTTCAGTGGAGGTTTCAGCCTTATTTTCTCCATTCCAAATCTCAGGACTGTCAGATATAACACAGCAAATGCAGGATTTGTTGCAACTGGCAAATTTGCTATTCCTGCATAATATTCCTAATGAATCAGTCCCTAAATTAATGCACAATATGTATTATTTTAACAGTATATGTAAATAAATTTAAAAAAAAAATCCCACCATACACTCTGAATGTAGATTATAAAATAAAGAGGATATATTTAAATAAATATCCAAACAGGTCTGTTAACCCCAAAGGAAATTATCTATTTCCTTTCTAGACTTCTTTGAGCAGTTTATAACCTTCATTTTTCTTATTTCCAGAGAAAATGGTTTATGTCTTCTGTGAATGTATATATGGACATATATAAGGGAATATATATGCAGATGTGTTATGTGTGTATATATGTATTCCCCTATATATAAAACTCTAATTTATATATATTATATATATTTATGTATATATAAAATATATATAAGGTTTTAGAGTAAGTTGCATATTGTGCCTGATAAATGAAACATAATTGTAAGCAAATAAAAACTTCCACAAATGACAGAAAAATTTGAAGCTTTTCTGTAAGGCCATATGTTATTTTTCAGTTTCTGCTAGATTTATTTATAGTAGAAATTCATTCAAAAAGCTGCAGTATTACATAACACTGGTTTCCAACTATGACTCAGTTCAAAGCAGCCTRAGATCACTGAGAATGTTCATTGATGTAGACGGCAAAACCTACATTGTTGTTGAACTTGTTGGTGGGGTGTTGTTGTGAGAATACTCAAGCTCCTGCAAACAATATTCCTGTTAGATTAATATGTGAAATTGTCCAGAACATCAGTCACTGAAAACACTGACAATTTATCGTACCTTTTACAGGTTTTGGCGGTTTTAATTTGTCTGCAAGTAGGTAAGCCCATGAAAAGTCTACATTTGGCTCTCACTCTTTAAAAAAGTTATACCATAAAATTACTGGGAGATTTTTTTCCGAGTGGTACATAAATCACTTACATGAATTCCCTTCCTTGAAGAGTGATATAGCTGCATCTTCCACTTACAATCTACTTGGAAAGTTCACTGTATCTGCAGTTTATCAACAGAACCTGGTATTGCTATGCAATAATTAAACATGCAGTAACCATTGTTGTTGACTAATAAAGTTGTTTCTTCCTTTCTGTATTTTGCAATACTGTATGGTTTTTACTTGAATATATTGGCTAGACTTTTTTTTTTTCGACAATCATTTATTAGATAGAGGTGCTATTTATGTTCCAAAGAGATATGAGTGAATGATAACATTCTCTTTCTAGATGCCAAATCCCTTTTTTGTTCATAATGTATATTAACCTTGTAAAATGCTTATGCATTGCATTAAATTGTATTTAAATGCATTTCTGTTGATTAACTTCTATTCCAGGCTTGTACTACTGTGTAATATGTCAAGTTTGTCCATATATATTTATGGGAAATTACGGTGGAAATTGTGTATAATAATCGGGAGAAAAAAAAAGAAAAATGAAAATAAAATTTCCATGTAAAGTTTCTGAAAAGATGTAAATTCTGTTTTCGTAGGCTCCTTAATAGTTTACACCTTCAGAGTGTGCAAATATTCATAGATACATAGACCGATTCACTATTCAGTTGTAGCAAAGATCTCAAAATCACTTCTCATTGCATACAGAAGCAGAACTTCAAGATTTCCTGTGGAGAAAAGATACTACCAGTAGCAGAACATTGTACTAATCCCTTGCTATTCTTAATTTCACCATAATTAGGATTTATTCTCATACATAACTCAAATATCATCTGGCCACCAGAGATTTTTTTTCCCCATTACTCAGACTGGGATGTGTTTCTATATTCCATGTATATGCAATGTTACTGCTTAATCACCAATACTCATTTTGCTACAGAAGAGCCTTGAAATAGTATATGTAGATGTTTTACTTTGTATCATCATTATAAATCTTATCTGTTCCTGTGTTTCTGTCAATTGACTTCAGTCTATGATTGCTTGCCCCAGTTAAATTGTTATTTACAGAATGTGATTGGATGTTTAAAATTAAGATATTATGGGGGTGTTAGAGACAGTATTAGGATATTGTCTACACACCTTTCATACAGATGCATAGTAAGCTACTAGGAAACAAAGATGTAAAAATGAACTATTGAGTAAGAAAGAAATAACTTTATCAAAGCAAATGGTTGTTATAATTCTAATAACTGTAAAATCTATTTTCAAAGAATTACACGTACAATCTTCGTGACACAGAAATTTTGATTCAGCTACCAAATATGTTTAGATTTTGTTTAGATTATGAACCCTCATAATAGTTGCATATCTGACTATTTTAATATTCATAAAAATCCATTTTCAGGCATTGATCAAGCAAAAGAATAAAAATAAAGCTAAAAATATCTGGTGGTAAAATGGTCCCTTTGAAACAACAAACAAGATATGATATTTAACCCTGCTCAGATACATAGCTGATACCACTTTAGTGCCTAAGGATATGTTGTGTCACTGAATCTGATTGCGTGACTAAAATATATTGCTGAGAAATAGATACTGAATTCAGAAAAATCTTTCCTATTACTGAAGTTTTGTATTTTGATAGTGTAGTGGCAAGATAAATGGAGACCTCAGTCTGTAGTTTGTCTCTAATATCAGCTGTTACTGTTTCCAACAAATGTTATTTTATTCTAGTAATGAGCCCTTTTAACTCTGCTGGTTATTCCAGGTCGAGTAAATAGATTGCATTTGCCATTGCAACTCAACATTAATAGCTTCCACAGTTTTATTCCTCTGATCAGGAATTTAAAAACATGTCATTCATTGAAGTTCCTAATCTATAAAATGCACTCAACCTTGAGCTTGTGTGGGATCTGCTGTGCCAGCTGGTTCCCTAAAAGTCTACGGGACCTGATGGGATTAGTCTGAGAATACTCAAAGTGCTGGCTGATGTCATTGTAAGACCTCTAT
Source organism: Parotia lawesii (assembly GCA_003713295.1). Lineage (NCBI taxonomy): Eukaryota > Metazoa > Chordata > Aves > Passeriformes > Paradisaeidae > Parotia > Parotia lawesii. The sequence goes on from RAHM01000077.1 coordinate 3,285,966, forward strand.
CAATTATTTTTCAAAAGTCTTGGGAATCTGAAGAGGACCCAGTTGACTGGAAGCTGACAAACATCTGCATTTGCCATAGCATGTTATGTCTTGCTTTATCTTCTTATATTACAGATAAGACAGTGCCCTAGAGATCAGAGATACCAACATTGTTTTTTAAATATAAAGTCTGAATCATAAGTCAAAGAAAATTAAATTATATATATAGTGCATTAACATGAGACACATAATTGGTGATTGTGATTCACTGGTTGAATAAGTAGTTCTGTTTCATAAGGTGACCTCTAATTACCAGCACCCAGTGACACCAAACTGAAAGTCAGTCTTGGTTAAAAAATATCCACTTCTTGAACAACTGTTTTTCTCATGGAAGCTTCCTACMGAATCCTATTGTATAACATAATGATGTTCTTACCTCAAAACTTATATGTGAGAATATGATTCTGTTTTTTTGACTAGCACGAGACTTCAATCTTGCTGACTTGTCTGTACAAAGGAACTCTTGACCTAATCCAAAGTTCCACTGTTTTTTCTCACAAGGATTAAAAAAAACAGATGATACACCCAGAGAAAATCCAGAAACACTGAGTCAGATTGATATTTTAAGGACATTTTACCCACTTTTTATCCATTAGCACAAATGGATCTTAAAACATCTGGAACTGTACTGTCTTGAATTCAGTTTAAAATTTTATAATTGCAGATTTCATGTATTGTTTAAAAATTACCTCAAACCAATATTTCACATTAATATAGGAGGATATAAAGTAATTCATCAAAACCAATATTGATCTTAGATATTTTCTTTTTTCGGATTTTGTCAAAATTTAGAGTAAATGGGCCTGGAAGGTAATTAAGTTACTTCCCTTCTTTCATGTGTTCTTCTCCTAACTTTTTCACTGGTACTGGTCATGCAAATGTGAGAGATTGAAAATGGCTATTGGCTTAAACATTGTTAAGATCACCGAAGGACTTTTGTCCACTGTAGCGACTACTGACCACTGAAGCCCACCCCTTCCCAAATATGCCTCCTGACGAGAATTTGGACTCTGACAGAAACTTGAGATAAGATAAAGGTGGTACTTTTGCCCAAATATCTCAGGTCTAAGGAGAAGTAAACAAGGCTGAGAGAGAAGAATGAATCCACAAGGAAAGCCAAACTCAGCAGCTGTGCTGCAAATCATCTCTGGCTGAGTTCCAGGTGGGAGAGGCCACAGCCCACAGGCTCATCTGCTGAGGCCGGGTTTGCACACACTCCCTCTGCAGCTGAGGGAGAGGAGGAGAGGTTTTGGGGGTGTGACAGAAGGAATAAATACCCATACACAAACTATCTCAGTTGTAAAACCTCCCAACAACAACAGTAAGTAAAAAAACTTCTTAACTTCTTTTCCAACTGTTTGGACCTTTCATGATCAAAAGCACCTCTGAGAAATTTCTTGGAAATGATGAAGTTTCCATAAAGAAAAAAATGAACCAAAATGCATGCCTGGAGGAGATACTGCTCAGCATTTGCAGATATCATCCTAAAATCCTGCACATATTATTTCAATTTAAGATTGAATTAGATTTTATTGCCTGGAAATTGTCAATTTAAATTTGAGTGTTTTTAAGAGTAGTTGCAAGGATTTATGCTGTTTCGTTAAAAACACCTACTAATTTTTTTTCTTTGATATGTCTCTTTTTTTTTCAGAGTTTAATTGCAATTTTTTCCCCCTGGAAATTGTGTAACCATAGTTAATCAAGCAATATATGTTTTTATATATATAAAAACTGTGCCAGCAGAATAGTTTTCATGCCTTCTATATCAACTATATAGAGTTCAAGTCAATTCTTACGGCTGTTCCTACTTCCCCTTCATATCATTTTTCATAAGCTGGAAATACATGCAATCTATTCAAACACTTAATGTCTGTGAAGTTGGAATGGAAAATTTGCTAATGCTGCTTTACTTGTTTCTTAATTTAAGACAAACAGAAGTTCATCAGCACAATCTGTTTTGGTTTTATTATCCTCATCAAAGTTTGTGAAGACCTACAAACTACACGAGCATTAAATTAAACTTTTATATGTCATTAAATTCTCAGCACAAAATTCATGTGAAATATTTAGGAAAATGTGTTATGTGAACATATTAAAACTCTCAAAACTTTCTTTTAAAATAAGTTTTAACTGAATACTAAAAGAAAACATTTATTTTATATAATCTAGTTCAGATATCCCTAACTTGTTTGTACTTGTATTTTCCACAAAATAAATATTTTCAGAAATGGTCCTGTAGAACCCTAAAGCTGCAGCTAGCTACCAAAAGAAATAACATTTTCTGATGTATCATACATGTATCAGTTTTCACTGACAAAGAGTTTATTTTGGAGGAACAGTGATTCATTTTGCCAACCATCATAATATACTTTGATTAATAACTGCAATTCCAGTTTGGCCAGCATGATAAATGAATAACAGTTAGGCACTATAATTATTCAGTTCAATCACTGAACTGAATAATTGGGGGAAAATGGTTGAGGTTGAAATGAAGAGGTTCTTTTCCCTCACAGAAAAAGTGCTTATTTGCCTTAATTACAAAACAAAGCTTTTCGATTCCATTTTGAACTTTCTAAATGGACATAAAGGGAAAATTGGATACAATTTATGAAACAACAGAATTTAGCAATGATCACATTATTCACCAGACATATTGAGAGACAGATTCAGTTCTTCTGCCTGATGTGAATGACCCCATGATTCCCTCTTCTAAAGCTGCTGGGGATTCAGGACTGAATTTCTCTCCTGCTCATATTTTTTGCTGCCACAGAAGCAAGCCATCTTTTGTTCCAGTTTGCATAGTGATACTCTACTATCTAGACTATAGGTCTTCCAGCATCAAATATTTTATGCAAAGTGAAGGAACACCARTAAAATTAATTGCTAGTACCTGCACACCAAAAAAACCCTATGGAATAGTGTTTACAGCATATCACAGCAAATGCATAGGTTTGAAAATTTACTATAACCACAGCTTTTGAAAGACTGAAAAAAAAAGTAGATTGGCATTGATAATCTCCTTTTTCTTTTTACTCAGCTGATGTCCGCTGCAAATAATAAAAGGCTTTGTTGTTGGGTATTAATAAAATCCATAGCTATTTGTTTTGTGTTTACAATGACATTGGATTTATTGTATTTGTTTGAGGTACAATTTCACGAAGGGACCCACAAGGATCATCAAGTCCAACTCATTGAGTTCTGGCCCTGGAAAAGACACCATGTGCSCGAGAGTGTTGTCCAAATGATTCTTGAGCTCTGTCAGGCTTGGTGCCATGACCACTTCCCTGAGGAGCCTGTTTCAGTGCCCAGCCACTCTTTGGGTGAAGAACCTTTTTCTAATATCCCACCTAAACATTCCCTGACAACTTCAGGCYGTTTCTCTGGGTCCTGTTACTGTTCACCACAGAGAGGAGATCAGTGTCTGCCCCTCCTCTGTCCCTCGTGAGGAAGTTGCAGACTGCAATTAGGTCTTCCCTCAGTCTTCTGTTCTCCAGGCTGGACAGACCAAGTGACCTCAGCCTCTATTCATAAGGCTTGCTGCCCAGACACTTCACCATATTTGTTGCCCTTCTTTGGGCACTCTCCAATAGCTTTATATTCTTGTATTGTGGTACCCAAAACTGCACACAATGTTCAAGGTGAGGACACACCAGCGCAGAGCAAAGCAGGACTTGCCCAGATGGGGATGCTGTTCCTGATGCACTCCAGGACATGATTGGCCCTCCAGGCTGCCAGGCCACACTAATTGAAAATTACTCCCTCAGAGAAATAGATGTTTTTCTTCCCATTCACAAACCCAGAGGCACAAAATTTTGGTCTGGATAAAAAAGGTTACTGAAAATGAGAAATAATGCCTCAAACTAGAAATTATTTTCTAAGAGAGTTAATTTTTCTGGCAATGTTATTCCCACAAGTAAGTGTCATCAAATGGTCTTAATTCTGGGTTCTACTCGAGTTTATTAAAGCAAGATTTTTCTCTTAAAATTAATCAAGGAAAAGATATTAAAAACTCCTTCTTAAATTCTGTCTATGTAACAGCAGCAGCAGCAACCTGGAGATTCTGTGCATCTGGTAAAGGGTTGAAAGTGGGCTGTTAGMAGAAATATATAGTCCTAGGTATTGAAAGTGTGACATACCTAATTGCCCTTAAGAATGACATTAACAGGAGTTTGCAGCCAGAGGACTGCTTTAAGTTCTTCAGTCAGTGTAGGGCATCAACAACAAGCATGAAACACCCTGGAGCCATTTACAGTCCCATTTTGAGTATCCTTTAATAACTTATTCCCACATCTATGTCCTCAGACTCAGCAATGTGTTTTCTGTTTACTGAAGCAACAGTCACTGAGAGGCCTCCACGACAACCTTTCTCTCACCTTCCTCGGAGTGCTGAAGAGAGAGCTGACTGTAGAGCCTGAAGTGGAAATTGCTGGCCTCACGCTTCTTGCACATTCTCCAGAATACAGCTAAGCATGCACAATACACCACAAAGCAATGCCTTGCTTCGGTGCTGCAAGGTGCTCAGGTCAGGGGCTTGTCTCACTGGGTTACATCAAGAAGTATCTGTTTTAAACACAGTCCAGATTCTTCCTCACTCTGCCCCAAACCATGCCAAGGGATGATCACAAAACATTTAGGCTGAAAGGTTTGTGTGGTTCTTTATTTTCTGTTTGTAAGCTTCAGTGTGGATGAACATCATAGACAGGGAAAAGGTAAAGTTTTTAATGAGGGAATTCTCTTTCTGATAGATTTCACCAAAAACATGAAAAAACTCACATGAATCAATCAAAGATCTTTATGAATAGATTTTTGCACTTCAGGGTGCCTATACCTAGGAAGGTTTCTCTGCCAAGAAATGTTCAGACACTTTATGGAAAAATACATTCTTGGTCAAAAAATTTTTGACCAATACATGTGACTTGGAAAATTCTTAGTAATCACATGCTGGAAGTACCTTAGGGTGGGTGGAAGGAACAAAAAACAAGTTTGAACTGTAACAAGATTATGGAAGAACATCTCCACACATCTCTCTTCCACTCCTGAAAAACTTTTCTTCTTTTAAACAGACTTTAGGGGAAAGCTTATACCTTTAGAAACTTGTCCTTTTAGAATAGAGTCACAGTACAAATAAAAAGAAATGTAAATGCTAGATAACTGAAATTTGTTTCACATCTGTGCTGTGGATTATTACGGGCAATTTCCAAGCAACTTTCTGGACCTGATCTGTTTTCCTACCTTTCTAAGTACACAAGAAGTCATGGCTAGAGACCTCAGTAAAGAAAGGTGAAACCTATAAATTCAAGGGGTAATACCAGTGATTACTAATATTTTCAGAACACATACTGTTTTCCATGTCACCTTTGGGCAGCTGAAGAACCACTTCCCTGTTACAGAATTGCAGGCAATAAGTTCTCAGCATGAGATTGCCAGCATCCCTGAAGAAAGAGTACAACACAGCTACTCACTTTCTAACACTTCTAGCCTAAAAAGAACTTAATAGTTCAGCAAAATTCAGAGAAATTTAAAGACATTTATCTATTCATCTGCTTTTTTTTTTTCTAAGTGGGGTTTATTGCCATAGGAAAGCATAGATATATGATAGATATATGGACATTCCAACAGTGCTAACGGATTAGTTGCTAAAGAACATATTGTGCTCTCTGAAGCTAAAAATATAAATCGAGCACCAATTTCAGGAACAGCATCTAAACATTCTCAAAAGTCATCTTACAGGCACCATATCTCCTTTTCTGCTATGAAAACATATATCTGTGAATCCATCTGGTTACCCCCACATTGARTCAGTCGGTAACATTATGCAGTGTTGTGGACCTGCAGAGGATGTGGAGCAAAGGGAAGGTCCAGAGAGCTTCCTRCTCCCTTGAGCACTCCTAGCTGCTGTGCTGAAACACAGACAACTCTTTTGTTGCCAGTGGTTGAAGAAAAGGCCATATGCTGCTAAACTGGTGTTCTTTTTCCATCTTTTTCTCCATTTCACAAGATAGGGCATGCTCTCTCATAGTTCCTAGTCTCGAGGCAAGATGCAATAAAGGGGAAAATCTCTGCTTTCCCATTAATACGTGAGTAATGTCTAAGCTAAAAGCAGGTAAATGGAGTCTAGGAGCTGGTCTTTACCTGGCTAGCTGTTCTCTCACATTTTTCTTTCACAGGGACTTTCTAAATGCACTGTTGTGTCTCTCAAAATGGTCTCTAACTGAAAATATATGTGATTACTGCTGAGTAGTATTCTTACTGCAATATGGTTTTGCTACCGCATGGCAGGTTGTCACATATTATGTTGTAGTCACTCAGTGAAATATTTATGTCACAGTAGCCGCTTGCTTCAAGATAAAGAAACAGATTACCTACATCTCTGCTTAGGCATCATCCACATCTTCTCTGTTCTGCTATTCTTAAACCTGTCTGGTCCACATCAACAAGCAAATAGCTCTCTAAACCGCATTATTTTTGCTATTTGCATCTTCTGAAGGCAGCTCTGAACAGGATGTGTGTGTGGGGAGTATGGACTGATGAGCAGCACTTCAAACAAGCTTTATTAATAAGACTATGAGGTGAGCAGAGAGAATGGGGAGGTCTTCTAGAACCGCATGTTGTGGTGGCTTCAGCTTTTCCAACYCACATATGCCTGTGCATGTGTCTGTGAGACCATCATAAATGAGTTGCCTGTTGGGACGCTACAATGAAAATGCCGGTGTCCTTTCAGGATTAGGAAACCAGCTGTTCTCCAAAGTCTTGATTTCAATAGCACAAATAAAAGGAGAAGGGAGGAAGGCAACAATGAGTGCAATCCACAGAGGACACGATCAGCTCTGTTTCTTAGTTAATGTCTGATTTAAGAAGTGTAAAGTGTAGCAGTCTCTGATTCAGTTAACARTAGTGTTTCTGAAACATTTTATGAGCTAATGAAGGCCACAAGTAGCGTCCTGCGTTCAGTTGCAATACATGACAGACACTTACAGGTTCAATGCAGAGTTTATGCCTACTGTGATGCAGTTCTGAATGGCACCTTTTATTTAAAATATTATTTCCAATACATTATAGAAGAGCTGAAACAAATAGACCTTTAAGAACATAGTTTGTGGCCTTCTACAGTTAACCTTGTAATAGCGAACAAAAATGAACATGCCAATTCTGATGTTTATCCAAAGTATTGGATTTACTGAATTTCTGAATACGTATGAAAACCAAGAGTCTTCATGGAGCTCTGGAAGTTTCAGACTTGTCCAATGGTTTTTTGCTTGATTGCAGCCTGATTTAAATGAGTTGATGATTCTCAGCTGGAGATGTCAGGAGTAGCTTTGAAACTACCAGCCATATATTTCTTTGGGTAAATCTTACCATTAAAATCTATCAGCTGTTATGCATGTAGCAGTTCTGGAAACTGACTGTGACTGCAGAGAATTGCAATTTTTAAATTAATCCCCAGGAACATTATACATATATATATATATATATATATATATATATATATATATATAAAATGAATACAAACAGAAAAATAAATAATTTACTTCAGAAAGCAAATACTTTACAGAGCTGTTTTCCTGATTTCTTTACATTTAGTGAAAGTAGGGTTGTAAAAAGAGTCAGTCAAGTTCACTCATCACTAACACAAAAGATGCTCATCCCAATCAAACAATTTAAAATCTCCATTCTGAATACGGCTTTTATCTCTTCACTTTCATTTTCCCTAATATGTATGTGCGAAGTTCCATAAGAATCTGCTATACTAAACATACACTTTCTGTGGAGCTCTCCAGGTAACTTTCAGCTGAATTTCCATTTGATTCCCTTCAATTTTAAAATATTAATCATTAAAAAAGTTTCATATTTCAACTTTTAAAGCTTTCCTGCTCATAGGGAACARCCCTCATTTAATTCAGGCAGTTTTTCTATATTCATAATTAACTGTCTATTTTATATTTCATCTACTTAAGTTCTTCTGTTAGGAAGATTATTAAAAAAAAGCATATATGAAAGTGTCAGAAACTTCATCTGCTCGCATGGATCAGTAAATGAGATCTATCTTTATAATCTGAGTCATCAAGAGAATCTTCTCAGAAGATTAAAGAAATGGCCCTGAAATATTCTGGCAATCAAAGCTGTGTAAAGTCAAAAAGCATACTTGCTGCTCTGTTCATGAAATCCATACTTTCACAGAAGAAATGAAAGGCATCTTCTCAAACTTCAAAACTGCATCTTAGAATTGAGTTCAGGAGAATAGAAACTTAGTTTTAAATCTTTAAAGAGCGATGCAAGTCTTCTTGTAAGAAGTCCAGTTGGGGCTCTACATCTTTTAAAGTAGTTTCAAGAGGTGCATTAAAGTACAACAAATTGCAGGCAAAGAAAAAAAAGTTAATCAAAGGCCAGGTTAACGTGCTGAAGCAACTCTTTATGTAAGGATCTGAGAATTTTCAATTTTATGTCCRTCTACAGCTTTCTCACCCTCTCTGTTAACCTGGTCTTCCAGTGTGCTGCCCATTGCATTGCAATAAATACCTGTGCAAAGGAAGCAATCATCTGTTTATTTCCACGGCATTATGGAAAATGTCATAGTCATGACTCTCATCTAGTAAGAGTTTCTTTCCACTCCAGAGGCAAAGAAGTTTCTGTGAAGTTTCTTGGCTAAATTCTGATAGATATTTGTATTTGACATAGGTATTTGTATTCAACACTGTGAGGGAAAAATAAATTGTTGGCAGAATGCAAGAAATAGTTAAGATTCCAGAATTCCCAGAATTAAATGAGAGTTGATTGCTATATAAAAGAGCTATACCAACTGATATTTGACCATTTGAGGAACTCACTGTTTAAGTCATACATCATATAAAGCACTACAAGCCTGGTGCTAAGAGCTGTCAATTTGTCACAAATAATTTGGGAAAAAATGAGAGGATTTGACGTGTCACATGCCTAAACTGTGAAAGTGATTGAATATATACAGAAAAGATGAACTCATGTTTTAAGTAAAAATAGATCCAAGTAAAACTGTATTCATAGCTTGATTAAGTAATGGTATTTGAGAGCTCAGATCTTTGTCTGATGTAATTCAACACTATTTCTATAATTCTGCACAGCACAAGCACAATGTATCTCTTTTTAATTTTTTTTTCCAACATAATTACACCCAGCTAGGAAGAAAAAGGGCAAAGTTTACAGCACAGGTTTTACTAAGTTTGAGAAATCATAGTGGAAAACATTCCAAGAAAATAAATTGAGCTCCTAATCCCCGTGAGCTCAGTAACTAAACTGAACATTTTCACTAGAAATGCRTTGGCTACATGATAGATCTGACGTTGTAACCCTATTGACAATAAACCTAATGGTTATTTTTAGATGTATTGTGCAATTGAACTAGTTTTACACTATTTGAATATATACTAGTATACTGCTTGTATTTGATACCTCAGCCATTTAACACATCAAGTCACTTGTCTCTTCGTTGTCATTAATTCTAGAAGAGGATTTCTGCTGTCCTCAGAGCTCTAAGTAAGGTGAGACTGCTTACTTTTCAAGATGCCTATCACTTCCTGCACACTGTGACTGTGGAATGCCTCTCCCTCTCCCTCTCCCTCTCCCCCTCCCTCTCCCTCTCCCTCTCCCTCTCCCTCTCCCTCTTCCTTTCCTTCACCCTAACTCGTTTTATTTCTGCGAATTTTAGTTTTTCTTCACAGTGTTCAGATTTCATTAAAAAGCACAAAAAATGGTTTTCATCAGTCATCAACAAAACAAAATGAACAGAGTTATCAAAGTACAAAGTCTTTTAAGAKCTATTTATTTATCAAGCAGTAAAATTCAGTTTTATAAACACAGTYTACCCCTGGGATAGGGCTAGGTCAGGCTGAGGTTCATAAATTTATTTTTCACAGAACCCTGACCCTGATGATGTTTTGCAAAGAACCRTCTTCCTGAACAGTTTTTACTCCCTTCAGGAACTGTCTAATGGATTTCAGAGTACAGTGATCACCAGCACAAATGTGATAACAGAAATTGGGTCTAGTAGTATTTTTCCCTATAACATTAGCAACAATGGAAAYGGTGTAGTAACCTTCACATTGCTCTGTATATATTGAAGAGCATCRTGTTTCAGTTCTTAGTTTTTTCTTGGTTTTAACTAGATTCAATACTAATATTCAACAGGCTGAGAGGAAGATACAATATATGAAATGTGATATGATCTGATATGGTATGATATGATGATATACTGACTTATTCCTGTTGAGATATTWAACTGAAGTTCTACTATTTGTTAGCAAGCTTACTATTGTCCCTAACTACCAGGGAAAGGGATGACTGTAGATTCCTTACCTTATTACAAATAACACAATATGGAAATTAAAAACAGAGAAATTAAAAACTTCGAAAAAAAAAATCAAGCTAGAATTCATTAATCACTTTTATGTAGTAAGAGAAAAATACGTACATTTTCTGACAGTGTTGCTGGCTCTATCTTAGATAAACAATGCATTGTTTACAGAGGAAATTTCTRTTGATAAAGCCAATTAAAGCAATCACAGTTAGGAACATTTAGACCCGGACTTTGAGCTGACACTCCACTTCACTGATTTTGTCCTCTTTTTTTAAACTCAGCAACAGATGATACAGCTGGACAGTCAGCCCRCATATTCCAGCTAGGCTGGGGTAGCTAATCAAGTTCCTAAAATTTTTAAAAGCTAAAGTAGCCGCAAGCGAACTAATACATTGATGATATAGAGACAAAATCATTAGCACAGCTATTCAAAGGGTCAATAAATGACAACTGCTGCATCCCATGTGTTTTGAAACTAATCTGCCTAATTGGCTTCTGGAGTCTCACTTCAAAGATGCACTTTTGTTTTGTGATAAAAGAGATATAATTACTAAGTGTGAGATTGGGTCAGCCTTGATGAGGAACAGAAAGAAAACCAAAATTGCTTGCCACCCTATCAAGTCTCTTTGTCACTAAAGAAATGACCAAAATCTGTGTGATTTTTCAATCTTTTCCAATCTGCAAATATTCTTCCTCCTCTCCCAATCATGTTGCTTTGCTTTCCTGTCACTTCTTTTTTTTTTTTTATTTTTGAACTTAATCTTTAAAAGTCTACAAGTATGCGCGGGTTTTTACTACACTATCTCAGATATGAAAGAGAAATAATGGAAATYATTGTTTCCTCCTGGTCATTGTTAAAAATCAGATTCTGCTGAACCAAGTATAAGAGAATAACCAAATAAATCTAAAATAATACAGGAATCAACTCATATACACATCTTCATATYGGACTCAAGATCTTTAATTTTCTAGTTGCAAGGTTTTTTTCTAGTACCTAATTTCTTCTCAGATTATTCTTATGCATCTTCTACTAAAAAATTCTGTCTAGATCTTCTATGCCACTGAAATTATTTTCTCAGCAGTAAGTGATGTTTTATAGGGTATGGAGATACTGTGGTTATTTGTTGTTTGTGTTTTCTCCTTTTCTTTTTTGAATGGAACTTCATAAGAGACAAATCACAGGATTCACTTCAGCCACTTTTACAAATTCAAAGGGAATAAAAAAGCTTTTGTTTTCACTTGTTCCTAATTCTTTCTCACTTGTCACTGGCACATATAAATGACTGCAGTGTGGGCAAAGGTTGAGGGGTTAGAGAAAATAGAACAAGGGTAACTGCCATCCACGTACTGAACTYGAATCTCTACATTAGCAGTTGAAAAGTGTTTCCCATCACTGGTCTTTGCATCACCCCTCGTAATTTATCAAATTCAAAACAAAAATATAAGTCATGAATTAATCCTTGTGTCTCTTAAGGGAATATGTGCTTACAAAGTACAATTTGCTTTCTCTTTGTAATAATCAGAAAGAATTAAATCTGAAATTATTGCAGAATAACATGTGAATGAACTATGCTGCTTATTTGAAAAGAAACAAGTATTTCTAAATAACCCCTTGAGAGATGACCTTTGTTTATGATTAGTATGAATAGTGGAACATTATCTTGGATGTTGCTCTCAAAAAAATCCTARGCAACATCTCCTACACAAAAATACTTTTAGTATAAAATGCCTTTTATTAGCTAATTAGTGAATAAAAGATCAACCAGCTCAGATGCAGGTTATTGCTTTAATTTAGTGAACTATAGTAATAYGGAAATGGCTGTTGCTTTATGCTTCATCTTGTCTCACCTATTTGCTCAACCTTAAGTCTATAATTATATTTCAATATTGTTTTTCTTTTTGCTTCTTTTSTGGAGTTTTTAACTCTTCTCTCTTCTTAATTATTATTATTGACTCTAATGAGCCCCTGAAACTTTTGATCAGTGTAATGACATATACATATATAATGGAATCTGAAAGCTTTTGCTTTTAAGTGTTAGTAAGGACATAAAACACTTTAAGGATACATCATGGCATACAGGTAAAGTATGTATAAGCCAGAAGTGAAAAGTTTATTAAAAAAAAAAAAGAAAAAGAAAATAAGTCATAGATAGAAAATCTATAAAGAATATCTGTTCTTATCTGACACTTCAGGAAATGGGCTAACGTAAATAGAGGCAGAAAAATGTTAGTATTTCTAGGAGCACTCTTTTCTGTCCCAGCAGGGTTCCACATACACTCCAAAATATAAAGTCTTGATTTACTTTGAGAAATGCAGTCTCACTTGTTGCATTTGATGGGATTGAGAAAATCACTTTGAAGACAGGAAAAGAATATTAMATTTACAAACCGTATTTCTTCTTTTAACTAATCCAAGAAGGCTGTGTGCAAAACGTAAGGCACGGATACATCTGTACTTTTTAGCCAAATTGATTCGTGGAATGACAATGAGATCTCAAATCTGTGAAAAAAGGGAGTCCTAAACCTTTACCGATTCCCCTATAATTGTACTTCCCTCTGTTTGGAGGAGTGGAAGAAAAATTGAGGTTTCATGCCACCATTCTTTGAGTACTTCTGCAAACCCTGTTTATGTTAACCACAGTCTGACCTCATGGAATGCTGAAAGATCCATTTTTTTGACCAAGAAATAGCACAGAAATGCCATGATGGGAGGACCCCAATGCCCCAATCACAGACAGGAGCCCCTGTCCTGGTGTCAGGACTGTTTTCCAGTTTGAGAAAATATTAGTAAGTTCCATCACATGAGTAGGAGCTCATTTTTGTGCTATGGAGCATCTGCAGAATCTTCTGACTTGCATTTGTAAAATTTAGTGTTATTATGAAAAATAAATTTCTTTTGTAGGTGTTAAATATTTATTTATGTGCCCTGCAGCCATATTACTGTGAATTGTGGTCCTGTCAGATCTTATAACTAATGTGTGGAAGGAAGGAAAGGTACAGGCATTCAATCTGGAGATTCTCAAGGAAAATATGCATGATCCAGGAATCAGTACTGGCAGTTATTAAATAACACTTTTCCTTTGAGTCAAAACATGAAATAATCTCCACTTGGTGCTGAATTGAATGGAAAAGAAAAACAATTTTCTCAAAATAGTAAGGGATAATAACTTCAGCAACCTATCAGTTAAGGTAGTAACAATTTTTTGTTCTGCTATGTTTGTCCCTTACATGTAAGCAGAGCTGGTGACATGTTAGAAGACAGTCCTGCAAATATCTTCTTAGACTAGATCAAAKTAAATGTTTAGGTGCCTTCAAGTTAAACAGGCAGTTTACTATGCCTTTAAATGATTTTTCCTTTCCAGAGTTACCATCAGACTCTGAGCTACTCATCAGGCTACTGAGCACTGTTCTGTACTGTAGCTCAAGTATCATAACTACTACTTAGGCTCCAGTGAGCCTGAAATTCAGAGGATTGCTACTTGTTGCTACTTGGAATTTATCTGGGGGCTTTTGGGGGCATTTTGGGTTTGTTTGTTTGTTTTTTTGGGGGGGGAGTTGTTTGGGGTTTTTTGTTTGGGTTTTGGTGGAGGTTTTTTTGATGGCAAGTTTGGGGTTTTCCTTATACTTTTCTTATAACTTAAAGGGCTGTCAATGAGAGTGATACTCTGGTTCAGCATTGCTGGGGAAACTAGAATTCAAAGTTCTGCCTGTTAAGAGAGCTCCTTAACTTCCAGCAGAAGGACTATCTAGTGACTGAGAATGTTTTATCTCTCTCCTGTGTAATTCCTGACATGCTGAATCCTTGTTATGCAGGCAGTAGATGAGAAAAAAAAAATCTATAGTTTTATATTAAACATTCCCTGCCAAAGGGACTCTTAGATTTTGGTCTGCCAGGATGTTGTTGTTATTTTTTCATTCAACAGCAATAAAACGCAAATTGCAGAAGCGCTTGAGGATTCGTGCCTAGTAACATTGAAGACAGTCAGTAGTCTAACAATTAAACTGCAGTTTTTCATGCTATTTCCTGAGTAGGAGGCTATCCAGCCTACTAAACCTTATTCTGTAAGAGATACAGAAATTACAGAAATATAATTTTAGACCTCTCCATTTCCCTTCAAAGTAGGAAAATAAATATATACTTAATACTATGAGAGTCTAACAACTATGGCGTGTATACTAGATAGTATAGAGAACCTGTGCCTACCATTCATGAATGCATGATTCCTGTTAGTGTCATTAGACATGAGGAAAAGATGTCAGTGTACGACTCAAGTGACCTTTGGGTTATTCCTATAGTCTTTAGAATTCACTGATGCTTAGGCAAAAGTCAAGTTCACATGTCCAGGTGCGTGCATCAGAACCAGGTGTGCAGAAATCAGAGGAATTCTCACATCAAAAACATCTGCAAAACACCTTGACATGTAGCAGCTGCTGTATACAGTTTCATATCAGTGGTAACTTTGGACTTTTGTAAGTCACCTAATTAATCATTTTGTTCTTTTTCTATAAACATTAATATTGTGTACATATCCAGTAGACATAATGGTATAACCACAGGATCATCCTTTCTTTTTTCTTTTTGTTTGTTTGTTTGTTTTAGAAAATGACCTGATATTGGATGCACGAATTCCAATTTACCTTCTTGAAAGTTGCTCTTTAAAGCTGAACAAAACAAAACAAATTCTGGAATTTTTGTCTTAATTAGTATAGTTTTCAATAATGCAGAAAATTGTGGTCAATATTACCTTACTAGATTGTAGATCAAAAATTATTGTCAATACCACAGAACAGTTTTGTCTTTATTGCAAAATGTTTATATAGAATTCATCCTGCATTTCTTCATTAGTTTAACTTAACATCACAAATTGTGAAGTGTAGATAGTCAAGATCAGTGCTGAAAATTAAATATTTTTTTTGTTATTTTGACAGGCTTCTGAAATAGTATAGGTATTCAAAATTATTATTAGGAAGCAGCATGGAAATTATTTTTATGACCAGATTTGTTTTTGTTGGACGTTAGAGCCTAGCACTTTTATTCAGAATGTGTTACAAGATAAACTTTACAGATTACTAAGCAAGGAAAAAAAAGAGTTTCTAACAAGGAAAAAATAGCTTRTATAAAACAACAGTGCTTAAACTGAGATAAATTATTAAGCAGTTAACTTCTCAAGGTTTTTCACTGCTGATTGATAGAAATCTAATCTGATTTTTTTTATCAAATTAATCCATAATTTGCATAAACCCTGGAAATGGCACATAATTGTTCCTACTAAATACCAGCTGCCTGCTCCTGGGTGGGGCAATGGGACAGCCCAGCTTGCAGGCCCCTGTTGCTCCCCCACCAAAGCCAGACCACAGGTGCCATTGGCTTTGGGGCACACTGACTACCAGCTCTGGAATTAGATCAGGTTACTTATGCCTTTATCCAGTCAGTCTGTGAAAACTTCCAAGGCCAGAGACCTCAGAGCCTGCTCGGACYACTGCCTCTATTGCCTGCCTGCCCTCATGGTGAAAAATGTTTCCCTGTGTCCAGATCCAAGATCTTCTGTTTCAGCTTGTGTTTATTGTYCCTCATTCTCCTGCCACACACCACCGTGAAGACCTCAGTTCCATCTTCTTCAACATCTCCTTATGGGCTCTAAAGGGGTGCTGGTAGAATCCCTCAAAGCCTTCTCTTCTCAGGCTGAACAGGTCTGGTCTGCTCAGCAGTGAGGTGACATATCATAGTAACCCATCACTTCTCTTTCAAGTGACCACACTTTACTTACAAGTTCCCCATGAATTTTTAAAAGTTTAAGCAACAGAAGATGTACTCTGGTTTGGTTTATCTGAATCCAGTCCTTAGATAGGCTAAATCTGCTTCAAGAGTTTCCCCATTACCAAATAATTCATAAATTGTTGGAAATCACTTTATAAAAGGAAAAACAGCAAAACAGCACTAATCACCATTTATGATTTTGTCACGTAGATTCAAATCTGAAATATAAAAGTCCCTATTTTGGTAATTTCTCTGTCATTGGGTAGTATTACCATAGATGAGTCAATGGTGTATATCAAAAACATGAGTCGTGTACACATTGCCAGTGTGTGCCAGCTTGGTGAGATCTTGCTTGTCTGGTGAGTCACACACTGTGCACCTCCAGGTCATGGGTATTCATCCTGTCCAGCAGGTAGATCTGGCTCCTTGCTCTCTCCAGGTGTCTCCTATGCTGCCTCTATCACAAGTTCCACAAGTAGGTTATGCATCCAGGTGCTGGGATTCCCACAACTATGATTTYCCTCTGCATTCCCTTGTGTGGGGGGCCATCTTTTGTCATGTTACCTAATGGGACACTTCACAATAAGGAAGGACAGAATTCGATGAACATACTTCTCAGTACAGAGTTGGGTGTGATAATATTGTCACAAATATGTGACAGGGAAAATCCCATACAGATCAAAATTCTTTCCCATTGTCACAGAGAGTTATGGAAGTCAAACTTCCTTGAGTCAATTTGCCAAGTGCTCAATGATTCAACAGTGCTTTAACTCTATTGAGCTACTCTATTGAGTAAACTCTATTTACATATTTTTACTCTCAGAGACTGCACTTTTATAATCAGAAATATATTTTTCAAGTCCAGGCATGTGGAATGTGAGGAACTAATGATGCTATTAGTCAATATGTCTCACTTAATCTCTGAAAGCCTTTGTTTACGTGCTGTCTTTGTTTACAAAGGAAAATGAGAGACATTTGTGCTTTCAACTTAATCATTTCCCAAAGGTACATGAAAAGACTCTGAGAAGATATTTGTGAATGTTAGCCTTTTACTGTGTGTCCCAATGAATCACATGCCAGTTCCTAAAACAGACTCCTGTGGTTATCTTCAGTAATGCTTGCACTGTGTGCCAATGTGCATTGTCAAACTTGTTGAAATTTAATTTTAATTCCAGTTTAAATCCACTGACATTAGAAGTTATAATAGTAAAATAGTACAACTTTCTTTTTCCTGCAACSTCATTTCATTAAGAACCAGCAATTTCTTGGTTAAATGTGATTAAATGTGGCTTAATTAATTGTTGTAGAATTTTGAGAGATACAGATTATGCCAAAAGTAAAGGTTCCTGAAAGTTGCTGCATTGAAGTTGAATAAACAAAGTTATTTTATTGAAAAATGGTAACTTGACATGTCTGTAAAATTTATAGGAACGGAATCATCTTCAAAACCTCCTAGGAGCTGAAGAAGAAAATTGCATTTGATGTAATAGGGAACATTTGAGATTTTTCAATGCAAAGCAATGTGTTCCACATGCTCCTTATCAAGAAACTTGTTCAACCTTCTCCTGCCTATGGGATGACACTTCTGATGACTTTTAAAATGAGAGAAGACAGCTCTCTAGGAGAGATTGGAAATACTTGTATGCATACAATAGAAGACTGCTATCCGTTGTGAAGTTTTACTGGGAAATTAGTTAGAAAATTTCCTTCTCTGTAAACATTATTCTGGTTTTCACAATTACAGAAAACCTTTTGATTTTGATCAAATCACATTTCTATGGAATTATGAAACCAACAAGTATAAAAAAAACCCCAAAAAACTAAGATTATGTATTTTTAAAAGATTTTTCTCTCCCATAGATTTAGCGGGGGTTTTTTTATTTAATACACCATACTTTAGAGTGGGGTGAAATGAGAACATTTTGCTATGGAGTTCTCTTGCATGTAGATCAAATGTTGTATAAGCCCATAGAGATATAACCTTTGACTGCCATATTTATGTCTTACATTGTTCCTGAAAATGATTTATGAAAGCATCCCTCAGATTTACCTTTGGGTGTTGATAATGTTCCTTTATAAAAAAGTAAGTATACGTTTGAACAGTAAATGTGGTTAATTTTTTTCTATTTATTTATAAAGTTTTTTTACTATAAGGTAAAGAAACTTTATCCATGTATGATTCTGCTAAGATTTGTAAGAGGATCTCCAAATCTGAACATAAAAAATAACATTCCATTCAGATTAGCCGATTATATATCTGAGTGTCCATAGTTATGATCATTTTTTTCTAAGCAGTTCCAGATGAAAATATAAAGGGGAAACAGAAATAGAGAAGATGATGGGGTCACAAAGTTTCCTTGTTCATTTCCATAGGAAGTTGTAATACTGATATCTGTCCRTGAACTGAGGCAGATGAAGGCTGAAATTCGTTCATTCATTAATTGCACATTCAATTGCTAATTAATCTCTCTGGAGACTTTGCATCGAGAGAGCATCTGCTACACAAAAGTGTTTTCTAAAGCTATGAATGACAGGTCCTGTTAATGAAATATACTSTATTGAAGTTGGTTTCTCCTTTAAAATCTTACCCAGAGACAGAACCAGTACTACTACTAAGAGACCTGTCCTGAAAATTGTGTTAGCAAGAATAAAGCACAAGCTCTGTTGCATTTATCATCTTTTTGGTTTTGTTTTTCTTTTTTGTTTGTTTGTTTGTGRATTCCCTCACATTTTTAACACCATGGCAATAATTAAAATGTAATTATAATGTATTAATATAATGTAATTAAAATGTAGTAATATTTTCATGTTAATTTTTTACCTCCTCAAAAGCTTCTGGAATTTCATACCTATTAATTTCATCAGTGTTTAATTCCATAAAAACACTTAGGTTAAAGATCCAGAAAAAATAATGACAATCTTTTCCATTTAGCACCAACAGGAAAAAAGTCACCTTCTGAGTTGATCTCACAGATTTAAACATCTGAAAACAACTGTCTTCTTTTCCCAAATTTGGAGTGCTTACAATTCCAAACCTGACTAATATTTAAGAGAGAGTTATGAGAAGAGTTCCCATCATTAACATTTGATAAACATAAAATAAATCATGTTAAATAAAAATATTGCCGCAATAAATTGGTGGCTGAGGGAGCTTAACATATTGTATCCAGTTACTAATAGAGCTATAAATAAAAAGCAATTTATTTTTATGACCTTCTCTATTAATTTACCATTAAATTCTTTTTCTCTGATAAAATTATCCAAAATTCCTAGGTTTTTTTTTTGTTAGCTTATTTTTCAGATTCTTGTTCTAGATTTTTTTGTTTGATTCTCTCTTTCTTTCTCTCTTTCTGCCTTTCTCTTTTTCTCTCTTTCTCTCTTTTTCTTTCCTGTTTTAGGTCAGAACTTTTTTTTCCACTCTCTCCTTCTCATTTCATAAGTCTTAGTTATTCAAAATCAGTGTTCTATGCCCAGTGGTAGCTTTGTGACACCCACCACAGCATCTTCATCCTTCTTGTGGTTGTAACAATTTCAGCATCTCCTCTTTCTTCCTACCTTGCATGGTTATGTATGTGTGTTTTCATACACATGCTGTCTTGGTCTATGTTAGTAATAGTAAAGATTGAATAAAAGCCTCAGGTTATATATTCATTCGTACTACAGAATGAAAAGAAAGGTTTTCTTTTTAGTTCCTTTTCYGACAGCCTTCTGGACAGGTTATTTCTGGACATACATAGCATCTCAACTTCATGGCTGCATCCAGCTTTGATTTAACAGATAGAAAAGATGTTTGCCTGAAGACATCTAAGGGGAAAATAGAAAAGACAGTATTACTTTGCCTTTTTGTGCCTGCAGTGATGGATATTCACATCTCTGAAAATAAATTGTAAAGGTGGTCATTCTAACTTGAAAACTTTGTATAAAAGTTACAAATATTGTTTTTAAAATTGCTATTTGGGAATTAAGTGACCTGCACTTCAGGAGATGAGATGCTAATGAGAACACAGAGGAGGACAGAATGATAAAGTATTCAACAGCCTTCATACGATTGGAAGGGTGTTGCACAAGTTAGAAATAGTGTTATTCTGTTTCTATGCCTCCTTTTCTTCTTTTC
Source organism: Parotia lawesii (assembly GCA_003713295.1). Taxonomy (NCBI): domain Eukaryota; kingdom Metazoa; phylum Chordata; class Aves; order Passeriformes; family Paradisaeidae; genus Parotia; species Parotia lawesii. The sequence continues at coordinate 3,306,204 of RAHM01000077.1, forward strand.
CTATTTTTGTGCTTCCTGAGAAAAGAACTGTTTTTGCTATTTCTCCTTTGCATCAACTCTTTGACTGGTTAGATTAGTCAGGAAGCCCATTACCTTGTGTCAGCACGAGTGCAGTTATACAGAGTTCATGTTGAGAAACATCCAGTCTTTCAAACTGTCTTATTATCCAGCTACATGGTGGACTCTTTGTTTGATGAACAAATGCTCTCCAGCAAAAGACCTTTGTGTGCAAAGGACACTCCTTATATTCCTCCTCCTTAGTCATTTTAATTGATTGTTCAGTGGGTTGGAAAACTAACTTCCTTCTCTTTTTGTAACTCATGCATTTCAGACCACCCGAGGCAGGTAGAGAGGAACATTACCAGTGTTTGTACTGTGATGTGTACAAATTGCAGATAAAAATTTTTCCTTAAATATTCTTGTGAACAAACAAAATAAAGAATAAAAAGCATATGCTGTAATGCCAATGGGATAACTATCAATCTCACAACTGCAGGTAAATTAAAATAAGAAGGTACTCATCAATAATTTATGTAAATCTCACAATATCCATACAGATTTTTACATTTCACTAACCTTATAAAGGAAAGAATTGAGTACTTGGTTCAGCAAAAAATGACAGGATAAATTTGGTTTATTTTTATATTTTTTCATTTCAATTTATAAGTTTGTGCTATCTTTTCCTGTCCCTCACATCAAAACAGCACCAGAATTTGCTTCTCTTTAATTGGCTGAAGAATGATGTCCATAAAATAATCAAATTTCCCTTGAATCAGCAGGTTTCTCAGTTTGCTCGCTGCATGAATGCATAAGAATTTAATGATTCCAGGCAAATTATTCCATTCAACAATGGAGTGGAACATTTTACATGGCTTCATCTCTTGCCACAACAGTTTTTGCTGTGGGGATATTTTTTAAATTCTTTTCAACATTTTTTTGATTATGGGAACTTTAAAGTTTGGGAGGCAGGACGGACCATTTCTTTTCAATTTGAAATAGAGAAGCTCTGCAAGAATTCCACTAGTTCCTCTCTTCATTGTTAACTGGAGTTTTGAGCCTTTTAGTATTTTGAGACAATGAAAATTGAGGAATGTACTGACATCTAAAATTACACCCTCAGTCAACTATTATAAGTTTGTGAAATAAAACATACCATTTCTAACAGCCCTATCTCAACCTCCAAAACACGTATGGATTTCAAGTCTTCAGCATCATGTGATTCATTCTTGAGGATCCACTTCTGTTATTCTTATGACTTGCCAGTGTAGGCAGAGCTGGAGATGGTTCCCCAGTAGGATCTTGAATGAATACCAGCCTGCACTATTTATCTGAGTGAAGATTTTTTTTAGCAATAAAGTTTCGCTTTCAGGTTTGGACCATTCTGCAAGTGTTTCAAATGAAAACACGGACTCTTCTGACAAAAAAAAACCAAAATCAAAACAAAAAAAATCAAACTCCCCCCCCTCAAAACCAAAACCAAAACAAAAAACCCAAACCAAACCAAAAACAAAAACACAAACAAAAAAACCCAAAAACCCAAACCAAACCAACCAAACAAAAAAACAAAACCCAACCCACAAAACAACCTAAAAACAAAACCAAAACAAAAACGGGGTGTTGTGTCAAATCAGGGAAAAAAGATAAAAACTGCATAAACTGCACACTAAAAATCACTGCTCCTGTGGAAAGCTGTCTGCTGCTTATTAGCACTATGAATTAAAAGTCWAATGCATTTTTTTGCTCATCATAAGCTGGTCTGTCACATTATAATTTTTTTTTAAATTGCTTTATTGTCAAGGTGTGCCATCAAGAGAAATGAAAACAGAATCTGAGCCCCTATATACTAATTAAGCCAGATGGATGCTTTTTCTAGAACATATATAATCAAGTATTAATCACTGGGGAAGCTACAGATCCCTGGAGTCTCCTTCCTGGAGTCAGTCCACACAAGTTGSGTTGAGTACACCAAAATTCAACAGGACATCAATGAAAGAGAAAAAAAAAAACTTGAACTGCAAAACAAATATTTTGTTATACTATTTGAACTGATTATATACCTTGAATGTATGACCTCAGGAGATGCAGATGCTGCCACTGGATCTGACTTAATTTCAGTTATGTGAGGCTCAGTCCTCTAACATCCAGCAGGATCCTCAGAGAGTGATTCAGTGGTCTTGCAGGCTTAGCATAGAGCAGCTACAATTAAACAATGAAAAACGGTAGGCAAAGAACATGTCTAAGGTGATCTCTGATGCCTTGACAGCTGATTAAAGGCCGGTCATTAGGAATCTCTTAGCTGGGTGTCAGTACAGGCATACGAACATTGAAGAGAAAAATATCTTGGTTTTGAGTATTTGAAAAACCCAGAGAAACTGGTATTAGGTAAGGGTAATGGGGACTCAATAGATCAGAGATAATTCAAAGCCTCACTTACAGTATTGTCCAGCTGTGGATAGGACTATGACAACCTGCCTTTTCTCTGTCAAAGTCACTTCTGCCAGCTCTGTAAGCTTTATGGGACAAAAAAAAAATGACAAGGAAGACCATGTTGAAACATATCCCAGTGGCCTGAGGACTCCCTATATTCTACTCTATTAGAAACCTTTATGCTTACTATATTAAAAAAAAATAGGTGTATGCTACCCTGGACAGAGGGATAAGAAGTTGTTTTTGAAACCATCGAATTAAATTATTCATTATGCTGGCTCCTCTGGTTGTCACAGACTGGAATGAAACCATCATGACTGTGAAATCCTGGACAAATGTTTTTTAGAATTAACTCAGTCTCTTTTCAGGCTCTTCAACTGTGTGGAAATATAATCAGTGCTTGTGTACCTCTTCCAATCTATCTTTGAATTTGGTGTTGTTTACAGTCACTAAGTGGCTAGATGGTTATATGGAGAATTTTTGAGCAACTGCATGGAGAAGTTTTTGATTCAAAACTGGAATCTTCTTTTACTTAGAATGCTACCACGGTGGGAGAGTATATTGTCTGAATTTATGTCAAATTATGCTGATTTTGGACTGTCTCAATTTTATCCTTTGGTTATTTCAACTCTAATATGAAAAATTCTGTAGCATGTCTATTGACTGTTTATAATGTTGGCTACTGAATGCTATATTAACCTTACCTTAATCTTCTGGGCTTCATTATAATACAAATAATAAAAAAATTGTAACTCAAGTATTTGCACTGCATAGTATTTCCTGTCTTCTCGTCTCCCAGGCCTGAAAGCATTAGGAATGTTCCCAGGAGAAAAATTCAACACCGCAAAGGCTCCAACTCAGAGAGACACGCCTAATCTCTGTTAGTTAAACAGGATGACTGAGCTGGCCTTGTGACTCAATCTGTGTCACAGAGGCAAACACATCATTCATATTACGCTACTCCCCATGGGTCAGAGAGCTCGGGGCAAACCTGGAAGGTTTTACATGTATGAGTAGCCCCTGTCTTCTCTTTTTCTGACATTATTAACTTGGGTCTTACACCTTGAGCTTTACAGGTACTGGTAATACGCCCTTGCAGATATAAGTTGTTTCAAATGAGCAAAGTTGGAGCTTCATGCTACATGACTAATTAGTATAAGCAATTCTTGTCTCATAGCAACCTAGATATGATGATGAACACCTGCCAGCCCAGATGGTTTGGGGAGGAATTTTCTAGTTTAATAGAATAAAGTACTGTTCCTGAGCTGCTTCAAACTATTATTCAACAGGAATTTTGGAAGAAGTCTGAGAAGTGATTRTGGTGAAATCTTACCAAATAAGAATCACCAAAATTGTCATGCTCAATTGTCATCAGTTGTCAAGGTATGACTTTTAAATAATGCATGGCTATTACATCTTATTCTATCTATGTGTTCTGACAATAGTATTGAATAGGCATAAACTTGGGAATACTGCAAAACCAATAAGATCTGCAAAGTTACAAAATTTATTTTCTTATTATAAGATTTTCTGGTATTAATTGCAGCCTATAGTTCTAAAAAGCTGTATGCACAAGCTTTCAGAGGAGATTATTATAGGAGATTTTTTTTAAATTTCAATAAAAATTTCAGATATATAAACTCTTAAATATGGATTAACTGGAATTTTATAACTTATGGCAATAGTTCAGAATAGGTATGTAGAGAACTCCAAAATATATCTGTGTGCTAGAGTTACTGTTGCAGAAACCTCATAACTTACAGATGAAATTCTAATCTCACTGATATGAAAGATATCAATATTTCAGCCACTGAACATGGGAAAACTTAAAAATTTCAACAATTTTTTGTTATCTAGAAATTTTAAAAGAAGATTAACTTATCTGAAGCTCTTTCTTTAATTCTGTTTATTAAATGTTGAAGAGATTAAGAAATCTCTGTGAAGAGAACAATGTTATTAGTTTCAATGAAAACTCTGTATCATAGTTCCTTCTGCATTTTAAAATGAAACACCAAATTTGTCTCGAATTAASAGACTGACTTTTCCATTGCTACATACTTTGTTTCAGCTTTATTACTATACCTAAAAAACAGAATACTTAGTAATATGGAGAAGAAGGAATTCTTCTTGGAAATTTTGTGTACTATGTATTTTGTCTTAGATGTATTTATGATATTAATTAATTCATATTGCTGCTTAATTTTAGAGATGGCGAGGCAGACTGATGACAAAAATGCTCAGGGCTAAAAAAACCCAACCATTTCTTAATTATTGTACCACTTTTCATATATATCTTCCCTTCTTTTTGTAAAACCATTCAATATGAAATACGAAGAACTTACTTAAAAAGACTGGTTTATTATGAAGTCCCAGAAACAATTTTGGCAGGCACTACATATGCTAATATATTCCCCAACTGGAATTTAGCAGTTCTAGGCTTCCATGAGTCAGAAGAGAAAAAAACCAGAGCTTCAGGGTTTTTTTCAAGTTTTGACTTAACAGCATGAAGAGTAGAGCCATGGTTTTTCTCAGTAATCTAAAAAGAGATCCTTGAGAAAATACGTGAGGTGCACAAATGGGTACACATCTATTTACGTTCCTTTTCCCTGATGGAATCAACACTTAATTATATGTAAGAACTAAAGTGAGGGTATTTCACCAGTCGCTTGTCATTCATTGTAGATCTAGAGTAGAATTTAATCTCTTAGCACATTCCAGAGTTSTACTTGCTTAGAGCCCTCAGCTGAGAGAGAAAAAATAGATCATATCATGGGCTGCTTAGGACTGGAAGAACAATATCTTCATTTTCTAGAGCAAATTCCCCATTTTCCCCCAAATACCAGCAAACCACAAGGCAAAGAAAGAGCTACACTGACAAAAAAAGTGTACAGGGGAAGCTGGGATATGTTAGGCTGCAAGAATAGCTCAAAGCATTTCTATCAGAACATACAATGTATATTTTGGTTAAATTGAGGAAAAACTAGCCAACCTTCACTCATCAGCCTCTTACACTACCATATCACAACTTACACTGCAGGATTTTGCTTAGGAATTTTTCCTTTATTTTTTTATCTTTTGCTTTTTTTTCTTTACAGAAGAGGCAAGGAATAGAACTGTATTATTTTAAATTATTTTATTTTTTCCTCTTTGTTTTCATAAAAACAGCAGGTGTGATCCTATGATACAAAAGTGGTAAGCATAAATTCAAGCCTCTGTCCTACAACATCTGAGGCATAACTTTGCTCATTAATGAAAAAATGAAGAAAGCTGTTCYGTAACATACATTCTGGTTCTTTCTTAAAATACGATACATTTAGAAAATACTTCATGTAACTGCTTACTAATAATGTTGAGAGCAAACTCACAATAGTGTGCAAATTACAAAACTGTCATTAAGTCAATTCGATAGCCTCAGATACTTAAAAAAAATGTATTGAGGCTTCAAGACTAAACGCTGGATTAAAACTGAGATAGTGTCATACTTGTATACTTGTAAAGATCCTGAACAGGAGCTGACAGGGAGGTTTGATTTCCCACTTCCACATTGRATGTCTTGCTACATACTACTTGCCTCATTCTTAGACTGTTTGATGACAAAGTTTTCTCAGGCTTTGTTTAAATTTTGGCCTGAAGCACACAGGACAAAATAGATGATGTCATCAAAACCAAGCCTGACAGACACTTCAGAAGGAATGTGATGAAAATAGCATAACTCTCATCCAAGTGTTTCTTCAAACCAAAGTCCTCGGAAACCAAAAAACCCTTTAGATATGCATATATGTGTGTGTGGGCTCGGTATGTGTGTGCAAATATTTAACACAYAATAAAAGGAAATTAAGATTAAGAGAAGAATATCTGGAATAAACCAGTTTATTTTGAATGTCAGATGGCATTTTTTAGGCAGATAATGTGACCGCTTGCTGAGATTTCTGAGCGGATCTCCATACCTGATCTATTTTCAAGTTCTGTATCAGATTAAGAACTGAGCTAGAATATGAGCTTTCTCCTGAGAGGAATGGATTGGCACATTAAACCTATTATAGCAGTGCATGGAAATTCTTGTATAAATGACTAAATATATGTGAATATGTAACTATGTCTGTGAAATTGCAATGAGTCAGGTCTACCAACATTGTCACTGAAAGGTCATGACCCTTCCAGTTCAGCACAGCAGAGTTTAGAAATATCTTCCTCCAGGCTCCAGACACCATTGTAATACTGAGCAGCAACATAAGAACCAGGAGTTATTCTTTTAGGAAATTAGACTGTCATGAATGAATTTGGGTAAATAAGAGGTTTTTTCTTCTACTGTAATTTTTTAAGTATGTTTTTCTTTTCTTCTTGACTCTAACATGTGTGAACATTTTTGTTTGCTATTCATCTTAGCAATTGCTCAGTACTTCTATCTGCTCCCTGTTCCAAGAACTGACAGCTGCCTCAGCTGATCATCAGCTCTGCTTACAACTTCTCTTCAGAAATTGTTCCTCTTTTAGTCCAGTGCCGTGATATATTCAAATGTCTACCCTCTCAGATGAAGGGAGAAAACAAACCAAATTAAAAAAAAAAACCACACCTGAGTGATTTCAGAGCTACATTTAATTTCTACAGTCCTGTCTGGTCTGCTTGGGAATTGTTAAGTTAAAAATAGAGGCAGAAAGGCAATCTGTTAAACTGTATGAGATGTAAAGGTATGTATCTACTGCTCCTATAGGGAAATTATGAATCATTGACTTAAATTCTCTGGAAGAGCATGATTTGCAACAACAATAAGGATTCATGCTGATGARTCAGTCTAAAAACCACTGAAACCATTTCATTCCTTACCCAGTTCCTTCCTTCTTAAAGGTAGTTCTTTTGTAAACTTGGAGTGTCTGTTCTAAAAGGTCGCATCGGAATTTTTATTTAATGCTTTCTGTGTCATATGTTCCATCCTTCAATTAAGCAGCAATACAATAAACATGAAAAATAAGGCCTGTTTCTGTTTCAGTCAACACACTCTATGTTCTCTCTTTCACATGAGGTCATATAAAACCGTTCCTGCCTTGGCCTCCTGGGGTCCCGCACACCCCCACAGATGCACAGGCAGCTTCAGTATTAAAGTCCGTAGCAAAGAGATAGGAAGGGTATTTGCTTTGCCTTCATTCCTGACAGGTGAGTTTATTACGTCCTCACAGACAAAGGGTGGCAAGCAAAATCGGAGGACAATGTGTCACTCAGGGATTTTCCCAGGGCTGGGAGAAAGGAGGGATCAGGGAGCAGGGACCAATGGGAGAGCCCCGGGGGAGAGGCGAGGGGCCAAGGCCAGCAGCTAACCGGGAGATTGAAACTGGAATACATTAACTTGACAGACCCATGCAGCCTGGGAAAAGCCTTTTGGTCACTTTAACCTCAGCTACCATAGTCATAGAAGAAAATTCTTGTTTAACRCTATCAAAATAAAACATAACCTACCTAGGACATTTCAAAAAGAAGTTCCAATAACCTAACATAATTTATTTCATTTTATTTGAAAAAAAGTTTACTGGAAGAGCAAAAAACCTTAAAATCTGTAGAGAAATTCAATGTTCAATACTACTAATGGGTGTCATGTCATTCCTGTACAACCATATTAAGTTCAAAAATCTGTGCAACTTTTGTCTGTTTGCTCTAAATATTCAGAATGATTTACCAGAGACATTTGTAGGAGCAACTTCTTTCTTTTCAAGTTTATTTAAAATTGTTACTGTGCAATGAAAGATGAAAGGTATGGCCACAAGATGCAATATAATGTCTTCTTTCTAGCTTAGTCCCCTTGCCCACTATAACATCAAGTTATCTCCAGGATCAACCTCAGTTCTTAATATTAAAGACTATGTGGTGAGCAATACAAAATCTCTTAGGAGCATTCTTTGGTATTATAAATTAATCATTTAGACAAGTTCCAAGTTTTTTAACATCTATTTTCCACAGACATTAAAGCAATGCTGTTTACTGGCATGAATGCTATGGAAATCAAAGTTAAATTATTTTAACTTTTGTACTGAAGGCGTTTGATCTCTCATCCAATCAGGGATCAGAAATAATTCACAGAATTGTAGAATATCAGATCTGAAGGTACCTCAAGGTCAATCAGCCTTTTTTAATAAAACTACGGTCTAAGCAAGATGACCCAGCATCCTATCCAGATGAATCTCAAAGGTGTCCACAGTTAAGCAAATCTACCAATTCCCCAGGAAGACTACTCTAATGGCTGTTTGTTCTCATTGRAAAAGGTATGATTGCAGTATAAATATTATAATACAGTAATTGAATTAATGAACTTTTTAATCGATCCAGTGAAAGAACACTACTATTAGGCAGATACACTCATAGCAACAAGACGAGTTCATCATAAATATATTCACTATAATGTGTTAGTTAATTTATCCATTCTTCTATGAAGATATGAAAGCTTTCTAAAGCTTTTTTAACAAATGAATGGAGCAATAACTTTGATGAGGAGCTGAGAATGAAATTTTATGGATATGTTGTCTGACTCTGTAAATGAGGGTAACAAATCAAATAGAACAAAATAAAAATGATAAAAATTCAAATTCACTAGTTGTTCTAATGATTGTTTGTTTGTTTGTGTTTTGCCTAATGTGCCAGTACCTTCTGAGAGACAGAATCAGAGTTACTTTTCAAAAGAATAAAATTAAAATATAAATTACAAGCACTCTCTCTGAATCTTGATTGAATGTGGATGACAGCAAGACGTGTCAGGAAACTGCCACAGGAAGGTTACAAGGAAAGGCTCTGAAAATCAGGAATGCTGATTGGGTGAAATTCAAAGGCATTATAATTGTAATTTGAAGGACGAAATCTACATATGTGCATCTATACTCTGAGTTTCTTTGTTCTGCAACCAGATAAAAAGGCCATGAAAGTACTGACTTGGCAGGTCTTCCAGTGTTCCCATTACTGGAAGAACTGGAAATACAAAATTACTTGAGCTTTTATTTCCTGTAAGATTTTTCAGAGAGGAAAAACTCTGACAGCTGTTGAAAGGTTTCAGCTGATATTCTGTAGCCACAAAGTAATGAAAGGATAAAAATCTTCTTTCTCTCCTTCCTCTTCACACTTTCTGAATATGAGGGTGGTACCGAATGACTGTCGTGTGTGAGATATAGATTTCTAAATAGTCCTCCTGGATTAATATCTGTATATCACTTGTAAATAGGCAAACACAGGTCTACATCCACTGCATAAAGCAATGTCAAAGGTCGTCAAAAGAGGTGGACAGAAGTGCCTCAGCTTTTTGGATTCAGTCTGTATTCACTGTAGAGATACAAGTAAAATTTTTCTGCTTCATTCTCACTGATTACAGTTGGATGCATATTGCAGTCTCAGGACATCTGTCTAAGCTTGTAGCTCCAAGTCTAATGAGATCTGTTGGCTTAGAAACTCTTCAATGATTTATTTTGGTCCTGCTTTGGTGTGACTGCTGAACAAAGTCTGGATCTGAGAAGTCTTACAAGGTAGCAGGAGGCACAGTTTTTTCAGTGGACTATATTCAAACTCAGTGTAGGCTATACAGATCAATTAATCTTATTTGTTCTAGACCAGAGCTCCTGGGCATAGTCAGGCTTTATATATTAACTACTAGGAACAGGTTTTGAAATGTTTACATTAAAAATCCAYTGGCAGCAGTGTATGACTCTATCCTTCATGCTGTTGTGTAAACTTTCTACTATGAGCACAAAGAGTGCTTAAAATGTTAATGRGGGGTCCAGAAGCCCTGCAACCAAGGAAGAAAAATGGAATATTACCATATTTTTAATAGTAGATAAATGGGAGGAGAGAAACCAGTTTACAAAAACAAGCTCACCATTCAGATTTCACATATGAAATAAACTAAACACACACTTACTGATTTCCAGTCACAATTCATAAGTCAATACTATTTAAGAAAACATATTTTCTTCTATCCTAAACAGTGTCCAAAGTATTTATACATAAACAGTGTATGTGCAACTATTCTGCAGGAACTAAAGCCAAATTCCAAACTCTGCTACTCAGTCAGCAAACAAATCATGATGCAGAAATTACCCACATAGAATCCAMAATTTGAAAAGTTTAGTAACCAGAACTTTCCATTCTGTGCTCATTATTAACATGAAAGAAACAGAAACCTGCAAAACTTACCTAAGAATAAGTTGGACCTTGATTGAGTTGAAGTTAGCATTGCTACAGCATTCTCTCCTACATAATCACAGGAGAGACAGCATTCCTTTACTTGGTTCTCACAGGATTGCCTCCTACTTCTCCATCTTTCAAGTAAAATAAATGTACTTAAGGATTTTTAATTCTACCTGGACATGTCCATTTTTTTCTCAAATTGTSACAAAACCACTTTCAAAATACCTAAGAATACATCATAAAAAGTGTTGTCTATTTAATTGAAACACATAGTTGATAATACAGTATGATTGTAAGTGGAAAATTATTGAGGAAAGGAGTATTACATTTAATGTTCTAAGTTTAAAAAAAATTAGTGTAAGCTAGTAAAAAAATCATAATATTAATCAGAAAATCAGTTTCTAGGTACTTGAGTACTGGTTTATTGCATATTTTATTGTTTTATTTTTTGAGTATGTTTTCCTCTGCATCTTTTCTGCCTCTTTCTGGTTCAGTTCTAGAAGGTATCTTTGAAATTTAATGAAATCAAAATTATAATACTGCAGCTGCTTCCATTAAAAATCTTTATTATAACAGATTTTCTCAATTATCCAGAGATATAYCTCATAAACATTTCTCAGATAAGCAGGTCCAAGCTTTGTTTGTCTGTGAAGTGTTGGGGACCATCACTATTGAAACAATAAAAATGAAGTGAAAAGAGCAGCAATGATGCTGAGCAAGCCGTGCTGAACCCTGAAGCAGATTTGTCTTGAACTGCAGAAATTAAGGTATTCAAGGGCTACTTTTATAAAACAATTATAAAACTAGCACAGCTTTGGAATTTGGAGATAGAACATATTAGGGACATTTGGGCACTGAGAATGATGATTTCAAATGCAAGGTATAATTTTCAGTCTGTAAATAAATATATGTGGCATAATACACCAAATTAAAACTCTAGTAATTCAATGCTACCGAGTCAAGTCATTCCCTTGACACATTTACTCAGGGAAACTAATGTAAGCAGCAAAAATGGAGAGAATACCAAAATCCAGAGAAAAAGTGACAGGAAAATATACATTAAGCAATACTTAACTTTTGTGTTTTATATTGTTACACAAACAATGTAATACTCTAGAAAACATCTCAGAAAAAATGCAATTGGGCTGCAGATGTACAATAATTTAATTTTTAGGCAAACTGATTATCCTGAGCAATTGGTATCTAGAAGAGCCAACACTCAGGAAGCAGAGAAATTAGAAGAAACTCCATACAGAATATTGTGAGAAAAAATCAAGTCAGTAACTGAAGCAATGGACAAGTGAATTGCAGTAAGATCATTTACTATCACTATAATAAAGACAGAGAACTGGAAAATATCTTTGAAGATCCTCGTATTTGAAGTAATTTAGATTCATAGAAGTTTATAAGAAGTTATACTAAAAAATATTCCATCTTGTACATAGGGACTTCTCACTAGGACATAGTGACAGGACAAGGGGGTATGGCTTTAAACTGAAAGTAGGTTTAGATTAGATACTAGGAAGAAATTCTTCTATATAAGAATGCTGAGATGTTGGAAGGGTTTGCCCAGAGAAATTGTGGGTGCCTCACCCCTGGACGTGTTCAAGGCCAGGTTGGATGGGACTTTGAGCAACCTCCTGTAGTGGAAGGTGTTCCTGCCCTTGGCAGGGGTGTTGAAGGTAGATGATCTTTAAGGTCCCTTCCAACTCAAACCATTTTATGACATATTTGTCTGGGACTGCATACCAGGAGCTACTGGGGGCTGCAACAATTCATGTTCTCTCATCTATAATGACAAGTCCAGTTATTAAAGAGATGAAGCCTGGATGTGACTTGGAAGGAGGAAAAACAACGTATTTTGAAGGTACTTAAAAAAATCTCAATCTTTTTGTACTGAAGCTAGTCACAATTCCAATATGACTGTAAATACAGTCAGGAATACAGTCAGGAAACACATTTCCATGTGTCTGGAAGAAGAGCGAGAAAACGGCATTACCTCAACATATTGTACGTTTCCATATAAAGATTATAAAGAGAAGATCAATCTTACTTTGATGTATGGGATGCAACTAGGATTTTCGGAGGGAGGAAGCTGTTGGGAGTACCATGGACCAGCTGCTGGCTAAGGGACAGAAATTGCACAGCATGCTAGACCAGAGGACTTAACAATGAAGGCCCATCCCAAAATATCCAAGCAAGGTAGCAGGACAGACCTGGAGATTGTGATCAGGYCCAGTCAGGAGTTCTAATCAATAAGCTATTTAATGGTAATGAGACAGGTCCAAGTCAAGCCATTAAGTCTGTCTGAAGGACAAGTTTAGGATGAGATGCATCAATTTACTAACAGATAAACTGTGACAAGGCAGAGCTAGAAAAGCAGTCTGTAGGTCAGGATCAGTTTCAACAAGACCGATAGCCAGGTTATAACTAAGCTGGAGCCTACAACTTTTCTGGTATGCCCCAGGGTGAGGTTAAATAGAGTTCCTGGGATGACTGGTGTGGGTGGAGGCTCCGGGTGACTCTGGTCAGGACCCTGTGAGAAATATTGATGAAAAAGAAACTTCATGTAATTAAATTCCTTTATGGTGGAGATACATTTAGAGAGGTGGTTGTGGTATGAGAAGTGAAGCTAGGTGAAGWACTCGAGTAGAACAGACAGAAAACTTAAGTGGTAATCTTTTTTTCTTCCAGTAGGGACAGATCTGAGGTAATCAGAAGATGATTAAAACATCAATAGAGAGATGTCAAACTTTATTTAGTCTTTCCTTAGGAGTGAGAGTTTGGCTGTTCTTCTAGCTGGGAAAGAAATGAGGCAACAAGATAAGCAGAAATGTAATTTGCCCGCTGTCTGAGAAAATAYATTTGTAAAAAATTAGTAAAACCTACTTTTTCGTCACCTTTTATATTTGAAAGGTGGTGCAGTGGTAAGTGCCTCCCTCAGAAGTGTTATTTTAGCTATTAACTTAGCCAAACACACAGGTCATATTTCAAGAAGAAATACTGATACGACAGGGACAAAGCTGAAGTGAAATTATTTGCTATGTGCAAAACTAATACTGTTAAGGAATTTACCAAAATAAATTAAGAAAACCTTAGACAGGTAGAGTTGCCAACCATTTAGGCAATTAGATAATTCCTGGTACTTTTTCCAAAGGTTTAATGAGGCAGTGGGACTGACTGTCTGAGAGGCCCTCCTTTACAGCGCAGCAAATCCAGAATCCCTGCTGGCATTTTCATCTGGTTTGTGCTGTCCATACTCTACTTCCTTGCATATCTTTCTTCTATAGAACAAGGTAATACAAGTTTTGGTCAAAATCAGATAAAGCTGTGATGCTAGGACACTGTTCCAATCAGGCTGTAGGATTCTATATCTAGAAATGTCAAGGTATTGAAGGAATAGTAGGGAGAAAGAATACCATCTTTAAAATAGTGTTTTAAAGAGCATATTTCAGCTTCTAAATTCTTTCAAGGTATTTTCAAATAAAAACATCTTATTGTACCAAATTTTATGGCAGAATTGTTCCATTTTCTTGTTCATTCACTTCAGTTCAGATGACAGGCTCACTTTGACAAGATTTTAATTAGTTTCTGTATGTGATCTTTTTGTACCATGCAGCTCTGAAATTTTCTTTGTGTACGGAAAAACCCCAAACAATTTAAGCAATTGCAATTATTTGCCTGCATCAGTTCTAACATTCCAAAAACAGATGGCTTTGACAGTTTTTTTATTCTTTATGTAGGGGTATGGTTGATATACATAAATATAAACATGTTGTTTATATTTAACAACACAAACTTATATCGTACATATTTATGTATATGAAAACAATACAAAATACAAATTGTTGTGCATATACAACAAACACACGTATRTATGTTTATGTATATATATATTTACTGTTGTTGTCATTCCATGCTGTTTGGGTAGACATTTTGCTCTCTGAGTAACTGCATTAGAAGAAGAAACAAAGATAGACAGGAGGTCAGCTGAAGGATTTTCAGCTGTTAAACTCAATTACGAGCAATGACTGAAATGAATTTTAAAATGCCTTTCCTTGAAGGGTGAATGTACTTTACTCTCCAATATCTGACATGACAATGCTTGCAGGCGCTTTCTGAGATTAAATAAGCTCTGCTTATTATTTTATTTGTTCAGGGAGGAGTAGGGCTTTTATTGTTTTGGGTTTTTCTTTTGCATCAGTTTCCTTCAGTTTTCATGGGAACACTGAAAAACCACTGTCAAGTGTACCATAATTTCCTGTATTCCCAAGAAGAGCTATTTATCTGACAGAAGCAATTAATTTACAATACACAGAGCATAAAAATGTTTTATTCAAAGTTGCAACAATTTAAAACAGCAAAATGAAATGTCAGAGGACAATTTGGTATAAATTACAGGGGAGGAAGCCCAGCACCTATTTGCAAGAGAAAATGATTGATTACTCTTTTTTAAATCCATAAAATTCAAATAAAAGTAAGATATTTTCACTTTCAGGTCCTTTCTCTTATACACTGTATAGTTGCTGACATATTTCCAATTATATAATTATCTGCTCTGCAGAATTTCTAACTTTGTAGAGTTATTTTTAAGTAATCTGAGTAAAAATATTTCCATCTCACAACTGAATCCATAATTAAAAGTCTTTAGAATAAGTTCTAAAAATGCTTACTACCTATGATTAAAACCAAATGTATTGTTGGTAAGGATTTTTAAAATTTTGGGGGGTTTTTGTTTGTTTTTTTGGTTTT
The DNA here is from genome assembly GCA_003713295.1 of Parotia lawesii. Classification (NCBI taxonomy): domain Eukaryota; kingdom Metazoa; phylum Chordata; class Aves; order Passeriformes; family Paradisaeidae; genus Parotia; species Parotia lawesii. The sequence continues at coordinate 3,321,540 of RAHM01000077.1, forward strand.
TTGGTTTTTTATTTGTTTGGGTTTTTTTTGGTTTTGATTCACAATTTAGTGTTCCCTTCTCTCTGGAATTTTCCACTTGCAAAAAAAGTAATTTTAAAACTTAGAACCTAGTGCAGAAAATCACTTATGCGCATGTGTAAATTAGTTACAAATCACGATAATATTAACAAATCCATAGATTTTACTCTGGAAGCAACAATTAAACCACCTAGCCTTGCACTTTATATGACAGAACTGGAAAATTTAATGCACTTTTTCCTTTAATAAGTCTTGTAAGTTGCCTTTGACTGAAAACAGGTCTTCCAGAAATCTGATCTTGACTTTATAACTTCAGGTTATGGTGTATTTATCAGTTGAGTGTTTTTACCCATAAATACTGCATGATGGCAATCCTTGATTTATGGAATTTAAATATATATTAAAAATTAAGGAACTATTTTCTCTGAAGGAAAATATTTTCTCATATCAAAATCTTGCACATGGGCATTGCTGAGGGATCTAGATCATGCTAACATTCAACTTGGTTCTTCCTGCAGATGGCAAAAATTCTACCCATGTGAGTATGGGCAAAATGGATCTTAAACTATAGTGATTTCCGGAGAAAACTAATTTTATAAGCCAGACTTAACCAAACTGATAGCACTCCACTTTGTAATAGTAACATAATTCCAATAGAGGCTTTCCCGTCATTCTTTAATATCATGAAGATTTTAAAATGCATCTTATGTTTTTTCCTAATCTGCTTTATGAATTTAATTCTTGAATTCTGAGAAGGTATATTAGGTTTTCAGGACCATATCTAACAAGAAGCCTTTTCATACACGTAACACTAGATCACCTAATTATGGAATAAGATATCAGATATGAGAAACTGCAGATATTTTGCATGTATGATAGTGAACAATTTTAGGGATTTGGTTGTGAGTTTGGTTTTTTGGGGAGTGCGGGCATAGGAGGGTTGTTTGTTTGGTTTTTTTTTCCCCTGGAAGACAAGGAAAAGAAGTTTGACAAGAGCACCTGGGTTCTGGTCCTTTTTCAAGTAAGTTTGACAAGTCTTTTTTAACAGATGTCAGCCTTGCCCGCAGTCTGTTGAAATTTTCTGTCAAATCTTATCACCGGTTTTAATGACAGTGGTAAAAAGTCCTCAATAAGAGTGATTTTACCCCTGTGGTCATGCAATTCAGCAACAATAAAAAGGGCAAAATTCACAATACAAGGCTCACAAGCTTGCCTGGGAGCCTTGGGATGCAGGTTTGTTCTTTACTGCCCTATTGTCTTCTAGGAAGATTTTTTTTTCATTTTTGCTATTATGATTGCAAAATTCTTGTCCCCTCAAGGTTCCTATTTCTCTAGCTTTTGGGCAATATGGCTGAGAAGAAAAATATTACCCCGGAGATTCTCTGAAGCCGTAAACTGGAGAGAGTTCAAGCTGCCAGAATATCCCACTTGCCTCACTGAAGGTGTGTCAAAGGCATGGAGAGCTTTGATTTTATCTTGCAACCACACATAACACAACACAAGTGAAGATAAGAATTAATCTCTGGGTTTTTGGTTTTTTTTTATTTCCAAAACTTGGAATAGGAAACAAAAGTACAGTAATTTATGTGAGATAAAAGGAAGCAAATGAACCCTCATTAGAATCAAACCCAAACATYTACCTCCCTCTTTGTCCATATATCAAGGTGGAATCTCACTCAATTCCTCTATAGCCTAGCACATGAGTTAGTGGGCTACACTGATCTCTAAACAAATATTTGAGGTGGTATTTTGCTTTTGTTTTTACCCTGAACATTTGGTGGTGGGAAGAGGAATCTGAGGATTTCAAGGTGGGTTCTTTTTCATAAAGGAGGCATTCTGGATCTTCTAGACAAACCTATGAGCTGTTTTCCCCCCTTTCTAAAAAAAACCTGTTTATTTAACCTAATGGAAATATATCATTTATCAGAAAAACTACTAGAAAGAACTTCATTCTTTCAAGTACAAAATGCTCTTTTCCACTTTATTCAAAAGACTCCACTGTGATCCAGAATTATCATTTCTCCGTTGGCGAAATGTTGTTTAAGCACCAGTCTTCTTGCGACTTCTTTTCTGCTCATTCCATTTAATTAATCAATTATTGCTTGTACTGCTGTAGCTGCTAGTGGGGATCTAAGGTGAAAGAAAATATGTCAAAAATAGTGAAAAAACCCTTACAAACCAACCAAAAATAACCCCTACCAACAAACCCAAAAAACCCCACCCCAACCTCCCACTCCCTGCAGTTAAATTGAAAGGTTAGCAAACTACTTTCAGCTGAAAATCCAAATTTGTACCCAAGGGATACATATTCATTCACCGGTTTCAGTAGAGATGTGTGTTGCTACKTCATCTTCTCATTCTTCCTCAGTCTGCAGCTTGCATTTTTCTCTTCACCTGGTTGGCAGAGCTCCTGCCACGAGCTGTGGCTGGTGAAGAAAGCAGCTAGGAGGCAGTGGCATTGCTCCACCAGTTTTATACACTGATGAGCTTCCTCACACAGTAAAATTGCTCAAGCAATTCTCCCACTGCTTCATTTTCACATTCTTCCCCAAGACCAGCATGGCCTCCAGTTCAAGAAGATTACTAAGCCCTACGACAGAATAGTAAAATATAAGCTCTTAGCAAGATCACTGAAAATATTCTACTGGGCAATGTCTACTGAAAAAAAAAACTATTAGATGTCTTTCTTATAAATTTATGTAAATCAAAATATGCATATTATTATAAGTATTACTAATAAAAAAATGCTGAATAATTTAGACATCCTTATATTTGAATTTTATAATAGAAACAAGTTGTATTTTTACTCACAAAATACTACTACTTTTTCTCCTTTCATTCAACATTTAACAGGCTTTTCCAAGACAATAAAAATGGCTTTACATTACTTGGGTTTTTTTCATATTTGAGATTTTATTTTGTGTGTTGTAGAGCTTTTGTTTTGCTGCTTAAAATGGCAACAATTTTCTCTAATAAATTCAGCCACTCTGGGTGTTTTATTCTCTCCAGTGTATCTGTGTAAATCTCCTACCACCGTGTGCATCAACTTTGTTCATAAATAGAACAAAAAGATGAGGAGGTTCTTGTTTGTTTCCTTGTTTTCGTGGTGGTCTTTTTTTGTTTTGTTTTCTTGTGGGACTGCTTGTTGCATGATTACAGACCATTCTAGCTTAAAAAAAAATAAAAATTCTTGACTTTAGAAGGTTGCTAAGAAGACTCAGGCTTCAGAAATGTTTCCTGTCTTACGTATGAAGTCAACCCAACTAACTTATGCAAGCTCTGTTATCGCATATTATTGCATTCAGCCTTTTCTCTCTTCCGAGTGTGGGAACTGAGAAAGAGAGGAGCAGCACACAAGGTTGTATAAAAGAGGAAAATTAGATTCCCAGTCTTTTCAGCCATCAATGTACTTCCTTAAATGTTTTAGGAAGTTAATGGGAGGGTATATGAAGCTGACCCACGTAAGAATAACTTTAGTGTAGCGATTCTGTTGATGAGGATTGTGATCCCCTGAAATCTCTGTTACCTTTGATGGTTCTGTGTAAGAGAAATAAAAACACAAAACCAAACACAAAATCAGCCAGTAGCAATTCATTTAAGAGTATTAGGGACTAATTTCTAACCCAAAAAGTCAGAATGATTGGAGAACGGCTTTGACTGAGGATTGGAAAGGATGGTTTTATTCTCCAATCCTGATTAGGCTTGAAAACCTTCTATAGCATGTGAAAGTGAGCCAGATAYTCTGAAATTCTGAGCAATTGTGAGAAATGTAAAACCATGGCATTCTATGTCACCTTGCCAGTGAAGAACTCTATTCTGTAAGGGAAAGTGTTTCTTACACTTTCAACGAATAATAAAAAGATGCATTTTTGAAAATTTGTCCTATATRTTGAGGAAAATATGAATCATTAAAGAATAACAATCTTTATATATTCTGTAGTATACTATAACTATGAAATACTTTTTTTCCTTAAAAGGTGAAATTATTAATAACATTTTTTAAATACTTTTTGGCCTATCTGACTATATTTTTCTAATAGAAAGCATTCACTTACCTGTTTTGCAACTACATCAGCTTTTTCTAGGTCTCTGCTATTTCAGAATATATATTACAATTACAAATACCTGTTCAAATATTATAAAATTATATATTAATATATATTATTATTTCATTAAAGTATTTTCATTATATAAAATATAAATGTGTATTTATTATAAATATTAATTTAAATGCATATTATTAAAGTTATTTCTTTATAATTAAAATTATAAATATTGCAACTTCACAGTCTCTTTTTTGACCTATTTATTTTAGTACCCTTTATTTTAGATCTCAGAACATTATAATTCATATTCTAAATAATTATGCTTCCATTTACTGTTTGCCGTTCAATTGTAGATATTCAGATACAAAACAAGCAGGCCTTGAAGGCAGAAGTATCTGAACCCTGACAGCTAAAAGTGGTAGATGTCTGATTAAGGAATTACCTTGGTTATCCCTAAATGAGAAGTTAATATCTAAATTAGAGGCTAGAGTTCTCTTTTCTGATGTATGTGAAGTGCATTCCATCCTCATTTGTTTAAGGAACGTCCTTCAGAACTAGAAAACGTTATTTATAGTGCTGCTATTGTTCTGTTTGGTTTTTTGGGGAAGTTTTTGTTTGTTTGTGGGTTTATTGTTTTTCTTGTTGTTTGRTTCGTTTTGTGGGGGTTTTTTGTTTGGTTGGTTTGGTTTGGTTTTCTTTAATAAAAAAGACTGTGATTAGAAGGACATCAACGGATAGAAGAAACAGTCAAACTGATTCTGCATATTTCATTTCCAGTACCCAAAGAAAACCCAGTAGAGAGCATGTTGATTTAAATCAGTCTTGCTGCCTGTCATTGTTTATCGAGGACTCAGCAACCTACAGACAAAAAGCATTGTGCAACTAATTCTCATTCTCCACCGGTATTCTTTCTTCATAACACATACATGTATACATATAAAGCATGAATAATAGGCAGATGACCAAGGTTTCTTTACTCATTTCAGTGCAGAAGGAAAATGTGCATCTGGAAACAAAATGTTGGCAGTCAGGAGATATGGGGTTTGCATTCAATACAACAACAGACACCTTAAAATGAATCCTCAAAGCTGTATCAGCACTCCAATTGTGATTTCAACAAAATTTCTGGATGGCAGCTAAAGATAACCTTCCGCAAATGAAAAATACAGAGTAAGACTTTTCAGAAATGATTAGCAACGTATTTTTTAATGAGAGTCAGGTAATAGGTAGTGCATTTTGCCAAATAATTTAGCCTTTTGTTTTGCTCCCAAATCCTGATTGGTCCCTGGAAGTCCATCCTGCAAATTCATATATCATTTAATTCTCTTTGGCGATTAATTGTGTGCTTCCCTTTGAGACAAAGCCCAGATACAACCTGTGGCATAGCATGCTTCTGGGACCACAGACTGCTCATGGTGTAAGTAGAGAAAGGTAGAGTTACTTAGTCATTCCTCATCCTCTAGGATTATTCACAAGGACCTCTGAGAACTTTCACTCCCCATAAAGCCATGGCTGAGGCCTGCTGTGATACCATGACTATAACAGTACTCATGTGAGCAGCAACAGAATCGTCCCATCATTTCAGGAATTTCAAACTTCAGTATTCTAAATGACTGATAACTATGTTTTAGGGCCACAGAAGTCTCAAGGAAAACCCAGAGCACATGCAGGTCAGGGCACTGTGAGTGTGGGCACAGTTGACCTACATCAGAAGTGAAGTCCACAGGAGAACAAGCACGGATTTTCTCCTTCTGCGTGGCCTGGGGTCACTCCCATCAGTGGAGGATTTTTCAGATTAGTCGTTGCTATTTGTGCACAGTCTCAGTAATCCTTTAAAATGTCCACGGTAGATGAACCAAGACGTTTAAGCAGGTGTGTAAAAGAGATCTTTTTAAACTTTCCTGGGCTTTTATATTCTGTTAGAACATTGAAGAACCGATAAGCAAAAAATGAAGTAGGAGGTGAGATGAAACACTTAGCAAATTTGCTATGCAGCTTCCCACTATGGCAGGTAGCAGATATGTGGAAGATGATCCATATTTTCTTGACTGAACAGAATAAGTAATAAAGAGAATCTGTCTAAGCTGTGTTGTGGCCTAAGAAGGGATCACCTTACCAAATATTTCCCTTCCAGAGCAAGACAGTCATTGAATTTTATCTCTTGGTAAATCTCTAGACATTGGATTTGATAGCCTCTACAGGCAGATCTCTGCTCACTTCTTTGATCCATTTGAACTTTTATATACATCTGTTCACTTAGCACGTGGCTAAAAGATCAAGACATAGCAGTAATTAGACAAGTGTAAAAATATTAGCCATTGTATCGTCTCTCCATTTCAAGATGAAATCATAATTTTGGAAATGTATACAAAGGGAGATGGCAGCTAATAGGTTTTCAAAAGTAATGCTTAGCTGTAAAACAAAGTTATTACTCTATAAAAATGGAAGATCTCATAGGAGTGAAATCACATAACTCAGAATTTACAATATTTACGAACGCTTCTTGTCTGCATATACCAGTAAATTACAAATTACTAAAACTGCATGAGCACATCAAAAACAAATTATTTCAGAACAAATARCAATGCAATATTTTTTGATTTTCAGTGCTTATGCCCTCAATTTTTTTAACTTGAAATCATTCATTTTCTCATAAGCGAATTAAGTAAACTGCACTGCACAGTACTGTAATGTAATATCCACCTCTGTTGACAGAAAATTAGTTCAGGTATGAACCAGATATTCTGGTAAGAACTCACACATATAAACTAATTGATAAAATTTCTTGGGGAGGAACACCTGATGTAATCTCTTGGCTTCATCCCAGAGTGAGTTTTTTTTATACAGTTTACCTTTATAAAAAACTCTTCCAGGAGGGCAGGTCATTGTTCTTGTAGCTGGTGGAGATATATTTAATGCAAGCAGGAACTATAGTGTCTTAAGTAAGAACGAAGGGTACTTCTCCGCGGCTGACTACTGGAAAATGACAGCACCTGATGGGAACTTAGAAACAACAGGCCTGAAGCAATATGTTGAAAGATGGAATTCAGAAACCCAAGGCTTGAGACTGTCATCATACAATGTGTCAAGCTGATAAAACAGAACCAGACTTGGCAAGCGATGAAGGTGGCAGCTCCAGGAACGTCCTTGGGGGACACCACAACTGTGGAGAAGTCATCATGGTGCACAAATGGTGAATTTTTCAAATCCATCTTCATGTCAGAATTATTTGGTTTTATGTGGCTGCTATTCCTCTAATTTGGGGTTGTAGTAAAGACATACCTGCCACTTAGAGGGCTCTTAGACATGCTGCCACAGTCGAAATATATAGATAATAATTAGCTGCCCCTTCATGTAGGATTCACCTGACTGCCCCAGGAACAGGATTTATAAGTCTTAAAATAATGTAACCAGGAATTTATAAATTCTCCTTTATTAAAGTCTTCAATTAAGACTTAGACTTTTAAGCCTTTATGAAGGACTATAACACTTTTACACTTGTAGTTTACAAGCTATATGCTGTTGCTCCTGTAAATTAGCGTAAAAATTATGAGTAAAGCTAAATTTTAGCATAAGGTATTCATTTCCTCAAATAGTAACAAATAGAGGTAAAAGGATATGTATACCACCAAAACAGAAATACTGATTATTCAACTGTGTAATGCTATCTGTAGTAAAGTGACTAGTTTATCTAAACCAATTTACATATTTATTCTATTTTATTTATTTTTCACTTGTGCCAATTTGGAAAATTACACAACAACAGGTTCATTAAACCACAGAAGTAACTGGGTAGAATTCATGTCAGCAAATTAAACACAATAAAAAGATATTATTTTTAAAATGTTTTGTAGGAATAAGTCCAAATGGCCTAACTTTCTCTGGCATCCCTTGTCCTGGTATGTCCTATTCTGATTTTAGGCATTGCCAATGGCCCTACAAAGTGCCATCAAGAAACATTTCTTTCAATAAAAACTAAACAATGAAATCAAGTACAGAATTAGGCAGGRTAACCTATTACTTAATACTGTTCACTACGAAAACATTTTTACAAATATTTCATAATTTATAAACATATTTTCAGCYGTATTTCCTGTAATTAATTAAATGGCAATAGAAAGTAGCATTGCTTTTACATTAAAAAAATTTTTAAAATTTTCCTTTCAGATTTGCCACTACATAAGATAGTCATAAAAGTTGTTCTAACTTAGTAAGTTGGAATCTTAGAATGAAAATGTCTGTATTTAATTGTAAAAAAGGTCCAGCAAAATCCTCTCTGTCAAGATGCTCACTTGCTCATGGATTTTATTTATTTACTGCTGAGATACCTACTGTCTGCTGCCAAACCAAGTATTTACTTCAATCTGTTATCATGAATAAAAAGGAAAAAAAAATTGTCAGTGCCAAAGTACCTATGAAGACTTCTTGGAAATGCTGTTTCATGGTTCATACAGTGGCATCAAAATGAGCTCTATAATGGAATTAGGTGAATGAGGTACATTATTTGGAAGATGAGACATTTGAAAAATGACTATGGAGCTCAATGTTTAGTTAAACATCATTTTTCCAATAAAACTTATGAAAGGACATATATTCCTTTACTGAAGATTGTTCAAGCAGACTTTGTTTACATTCATTATTATTATTATTTTATTTTCCAGTAACAGTAAGGGGGCATAACATAGAAGCTGTATTGGTAACAGTCTAAAAATTGATTGAAAGACCGTTTCACAATATTTATGATTTTATCTGCTACTCATGCTGAAAACTACATTTAGGTATATCAGATGCTGGTTGGGATTTATTGTATTCTCTTCAAACATTTTCAGAATTCAGGTAAAAGCAGAAGAGCCATGTTTCAGATGAAAGGAAGAAAGAATCACAGAATATGCTGATTTGGAAGGGACCCACAAGGATTCCTTGCGGGTCCCTTGAAAGGACCCACAGCACCATCCCAAAGAATCTCACCATGTGCCTGAGAGCATTGTCCAAACATTTCTTGGACTCTGTCAACCTTGGTGCTGTGACCACTTCCCCGGGGAGCCTGTTCCAGTGCCCAACCACCCTCTGCGTGAAGAACATTTCTTCTAATATCCAACTTAGACCTCCCTTGACACAACTTCAGGCTGTTCCCTTGGGACCTGTCACTGGTCACCACAGAGCAGAGATCAGCGTCTGCCTCTCCTCTTCCCCTGGTAAGGATGTTGAAGACCACAATGAGGTGTCCCCTCAGTCTTCTCTTCTCCAGGCTGAACAGTCCAAGTAATTTGTCGAGATTTGTCTGAAGGGCCTCCATGCCTTCAAAGCAGTCAACAGCTCCTCCCAGTTTTGTATTGTCTGTGAATCTGCTTAGTATCCCTTCCAGTCCTGCATCCAAGTCACCTATGAAGAGCCCTGTGGAGCCCTGCTAGTGACAAGTCACCAGTCTGATGTCATCCCATTCACTATAGCCCTTTGTGCCCGACCCACGATCCAGTTGCTCACCCATYGTGTTAAGTGTTTATCCATCTGTGTGCGGGATGTTTTGTCCAGAAGGCTCCTGTGAGAGACAGTACCAAAGTCTTTATGGAAATCCAAGGCTTCCCTYGATCAGTTAGGTGGGTTACCTTGTCATAAAAGGATTGATTGATAAGCAGGACTTTTCTCTCATGAAGCCCTGCTGGCTGTGACCAATGACTGCATTGTCTTTCAGGTGTTATTCAATACCTCTCAGAATAATCTTCTCAATCTTCTTTACCAGAGACTGAAATGAGACTAACAGGCCTGTAATTCCTGGGGTCCTTGCCCTTCTTGAAAATCAGGACAATGTTTACCAGCTTCCAGTTGGCTGGGATCTCTCTGGATTCTGAAGAAGGCTCAGAAATCATGAAGAGAGGTTTTGCGATGACAATTTTTGTCTTCTATTATTCTGAGCTGCATATTATATTGAATGGTATGGGTCTGTGGGACAGGAACCAGTTAATTGTCAGCACAACAAGTCTGTAGTGCGTTTATTTTCATTACTTTCTATATTCTAAGTAGCTTTAAAAATAATTGGCCAAATAAAGGGATGTCTTTTGCAGAATTCAATACATATTAATGTAATAGGCAGACCAAACCATTGTGATGACCTGGTAATTTCAGTATGGGATTGAGAATCCAAAAAAATATGTTACGTCTGATGATGAAAGATTTTGGTATGGAGGTTTGTGGATGTCATTTTTAGACTTCTTTGATGCTTCTTTTGAACTTTGGCCTTGCCCTTAGGTTAAAACAAATTACCAAACATTTATCTAACTCAGACTACCAGTTCTAACTATTGGAATCTATTGGGTTCACACAACTAGGACAAATTCCAAAACCCATATGTTTGGAGTAGATACAGTACTATCACATGGGAAAACACAAGTGCCATACTGCACCTAGTATAGGAAACTAAAATTATTAGGAATCTGAAAACCTGTGCTAAAAGCTTGTCAAGGAAATAAGATCACATTCAGATCAGATATATCAGTTGTAGGAAATGAAATAAATTGACTGTATGAGGAAATCTATAATGTGTTTTGCAGACAGTAAGGAGTTATATTAACAGGTATATTTAAATTTACAGAACATAATAATAGAGAAGTTGATAGGATTTCCAGATTTAGATTTGATAGGGTTTTTTTTTTTTTTTTGTGAAAAACATTTTACTATGTTTCAACTGAAGCAGGATTTACCAGTAAAATGGAGTTAATGCCATCAACTCCTTCGATTGTTTAACAACCTGTGACAAGTCTTGAGCACACACGGTATTTTAATTAGACATCATAGAAGCAGGCAAATTGACCTCGTCTTGTTGAAAAGTGCCAGTTAGTTTAAGGTGAAGTCCCAGAATTATTTCAGATGGAGTGGAGTAGAATTAGAGCATCAGCTCAGCTCTGGCCATGAACTGAGTTTGTGTGTTATTACTGAAGCTAATTATTTCCTTTCTCAAGCATGTACTTGTGCAGCTGAATGGGTGAATATCAGTAACCATACACTGAGATCCTGCTTAGTAGCTCTGAATATTAAATAAATGTACAGTCTGCTATTTTCTAGGTCAAACTAACAGTCATAGAGCTATATGTGATTTTGCTTCTGCAGGTGCTGGATCGCTCCTCTGCTGTCATGACAGGCAGGGGATAAAACCGCCCTCAGCACCTCTTTTGTATGTCCTCAGTGCATAATAGGATTAAGCTTGTAATTTAAAAACCTGAAGCTGCATCTGCCTCATATATAGTGTTTTGTAAACAGTAGTGCTACTGAAGCTAAAACAAGCGTTGGTATGGAGAAATTTAAGTAAGTCTGACAGCTACAGTGGTGCCACAGAGACTAAGCAGGCAGTGGCTTATCGCAAGCTGCTGCATTTTGGGCTGGATATTTATCTTTGCTGGTGGAAAAGACAAAACCAGCAGTCACTCTGCTCTCCCTCGCTTATGTTCTTTTGCAGGATATAGCAAACCCCACCAACATAATCCACATCAAAGAGGAATACTATGCTTTTGTGGGTTTAGGTCTGCTTTCCACCCTAGTTTTATCTTTATGCATTTAAAGGGTAAAAGAACTTGTCATAAATGTGTTGGTTGGTATATGTGATTTTAGTAATGCTGCCATATACCTTTTTCACAATTTTCCAGTGGATAGAGTACTCTGAAAGTATGGGTTCATTTCCCTCTTTTCCATGTAAAGATTCAACCCTCTCACTTCCCAAGAATATTCCCTTGTTAACAGCCTACAAAATACAATACTTTTGTAGGGTTCCAGAGGCTGCACTATTTATCAGCAAGCGTGCGGAAAGCCATTTTAAGTTGCAGTGCTCACTTGCAACTGCCAAAGAAACCTGTACTGGTGCACACCTGTGTTTCCTGCACAATATGTTATCAAAATATAGCTAAGGTCCACTTGATATCAGGAAGTTAAAAAATTATTCCTGGGACTACCTTTTTTAAGTTACAATAAGAGAACTTGAACCTCTTAATAGAACAAAGAAACATTCTGATATTTGACTGGGGGAGAGAAATTAGCTTCTAATATTATTATGTATTATTTATAGTTTTGCTTTATGATTTATACCCTACTGGGACTAAGGACTGGAACACTGTCTGGATTTCACAACTAAGAGTTCTGAATGTGACTCCTAGTAAATAAAAGCATCTGGAAATGACTAACTGCAGGAAAATAAAGCATATTTTACATGTGTTTCTACTTAACAGAAATAATTGGGAGAAGTAATATCTTTCTATGTGGCAGTGCCACATGTATCTTCTTCCAGCATAACTACTTGACTTCTCATGGTAGAATAAACAGTTATGAAAAATAAAATAAAAATAATGAACTTTTTACTATGTGGCAACTTTTTCTAGATCATAGCGAAATAGGAATTTTTAGAACTGATGACTGAAAAATACCATATTCTGAATGTTTTAAAAGTTTTCTCTTTGTTGGAATTTTATTTAAAAGAATACCATGCTATCAAGAGCACTTTGGAGTCCCATCACACTCTAATAAATGCCTCTATTTATTACCAATTTTATGTCCTTGCATATATTAAGTTTTTAGAAGCTACAGAAAGGTCAAGAAAGAAATTAAATATTTCTGCTGTCTAAACAAAATATTTTAACATAATTCTACAAGATTTTATTTTTGAAAGGGGTTTTTTTGTATGTGTGCTGAAGTAAGTGGATATTTTATACTGAGTCTTCCTTGACTTAGTACATTTAGCAAAGCATACATATTCCTGACTTTATCAAGCAGCCAGGGCTAAAGCCAGAAGAAATAATCAGCTTGATAATTAGCAAATTTAAAGCCAGGTAACCAAAAATAAGGTAGTGTTTCATGTAATGTGAATAGCTGCAAAATTCCTCAAACATTTTTGTTAGTAAGGTGAGATTACTTCTCCTAATATTTCTCCTCTTTTTGATACCAAAACAGTGTGTTGAGTCTGGCTATGAATGGAGTTACTTTTCCTCATGGCAGCCCTGACACTGCTGTGCTTTCCATCAGTGGCTAGAAAGGTGTTGATAACAGCCAGTGCTGTGGCTGAGCAGCACTGGGACAGCAGAAGCACTGTCTCTCCAATGCTTCCCCTCACCAGTAGCCTGGAGATGGGCAAGATCTTGGGAGGTAACACAGCCAGGATGATTGACCCAAATTGACCAAAGGAATATTCCACACCATATGATGCCTGTTCAGTTATAAAAACAAAATGTGCGTCATGGGCATGGGGGGAAACAAGGGAGGTGGGTTGGRGCATGAAACTTGCCTTTCAGAGCAACCACTACATGTACTGAAACCCTGCTTCCTGGGAAGTGGCTGTACATCACCTGCTGGTGCAAAGTAGAAAATAAAACCTTCGTTTTCCTTCGCTTCCATTTGCAGCCTTTGGTTTTGCTTTATTAAACTGCCTTTATCTTGAACCATGAAATTTTTTCAACTTATTTTGTCCGCTTCCTGTCCTGCTGAAGAGGGGAGTGATAGAATGTCTTGGTGGGCACCAGTTCTCCAACGAAGGTCAAGACATCATAATTAGATATGAGAATAGAATTGCCTCCACACAGTTTCACAAAGGAGAAAGCACTTGTTTGCATTCCAATCTGCAGAATTTGCTCTTTAGTTTGAGGTAAATATTTTTCTGTTTTGGTTCTGAAGGTTCCTGGCTTACAGCCTAAAAGACCTTTAGTACAGTTAAGATTAGTCCTTGTCCAATGTCAGATCCAGTTTGGACCAGGTATTTTATTCAGGCATATAGAGAGGAACACAATAGCTCTTTCATGCTGTGGCCCAAACATATCCTTTGTGATATTTCATACTCTTGATCACAAATTACTGAGCTGCAGATCTAGTTATAGAAAATACTGTGAAGGTCGCTACTGTGGCAATGTTCAAGTCACTCCAAAATATTATCTTTATGGTCCTTGCTGTTGTATGAAAGCAGACAAACATGAAAAAATTCCAATAGCCATACTTCAAAAGATGGGCTGGTCAAGGACTGTGGGTCCATCACCAATAGATAATGTGCTTTTCTGGGTAAATTAAAACATGTGTGCTTATAACTATGTCAGGAAATAATGGTGAGAGAGTGTTTCCTAAAGCACCTTCATTCTTCTATATAACTTCTAGTTAGAACTGAAAGTAGTGCAAGCGAAATAAAAACATTCAAAATGTATTTTGGAAGCTCCTTCTGAAAATTTTTATAGGTCATTTGAACTCAAGGTAAATTTAGCTCAGACCTTTTAAAATTGCTAACAGGAGATGCATTCTCAAGAGAGAATGTTTCCGAGCAGATGTGCTTTTGTCTAGGTGGAGATTCTTTTTTATCTTGAAATGGTCATCCATCCTTAAAATATCTCAAAGAAATTTGCATAATTCTCCAAATTCTATTCTTGCCTATTACTCATCCATAAAGACACTGCATATATGCCTGTGCTAATATCTTATTTTAGTCTCAGAAAAAATACTCTTATTTGTCCAAATGGAAGAAAAAGTATCAGCAAATAAACACTGGTTTCAGAAAATTTTTCTTCCAACATTGTTTTACATTTCTTTTGTGAATGAGCATTACAGATTTTTTTGGTTTGGTTTGATTTTTGTTGTTGTTTCTATTGCTAGGGATTTTTTGGGATTTTTTTTATTAAAGGGACAATTTTAATTGAAGGCAAAACACTACTTGTCACAGAACCTTTTCTTATTTATTAGGTGTACTATGCCTGGCTGTTAGAAGTCAAAAAGCTTTCACTGTTTTAAAATCTCTCTCATTTCTTCCCCATTTGAAGTCCTGGAAAGAAGAATGTATGTAACCAGCTCTTCCTTATGAAGAATATTTTGTGATTATTTGCATTATTTATATGCAAGCACAAACATTCTACAGGCTATTTTTGAAGTTCATTGTTTTCCTCTGCCAGTGGACCTGGTATGGATATCGAGTTCCCTGGCTTACCAAAAACTGCAATAGCTGCAAATAACAAAGGAAGATGTATACAAAGGTAGTAGGAAGAACCCTTTTTGAACCCTGAGTAGGACAAATACGCACAGAGAGGTTGTTACTAGTACTGGAGTTTTTTATGGTCAAGCCTGTGCTGCTTCATCAGTAATCCAGTTGTCCCTCACTTGGCACTTTCAGGCACAAACCCAAAGGGGTTGGAAGTTCACCTACGCATTTAAATTCAAGACCAACTCCATAAAAATATTTACATACTTAATTGCTATAAATGGACATAAATTTCAATTGACTTAAATAAGAAATTAAGATTTTAAAGAAAGGTTACAAACTTCTGTAGCACAAGAAGGTGCTTTAAGAAGGCAGAAATCAAGCCATGTCTTGGAAAGGTGCTGGTATATTTTAGTGGGAACATACTGCTCTGTAAGATGATTATTTCCCCTAGCCTTGCCTGACAAAAGCAGAGGGAAGATAAAGGTATGATGCTTCCTTTTACTTAAAAGTCAGAGTCTGGATCACTGGTTCAGCATATTAGAGGTGTAAATCATTTTTCCACCTGTGGTCAGCCAAAYTTATAAATAGTTGTTGGAGATGTGGTGTTTGTGATACGACCTTCTTCACAATCTTTACGAATTTTTTGTTTTCCTCCTCTCTAACAACCTAACTCCATCCCTCCTAAACCAATTGTCAAAGAATCAATTTTAAATGGTTGCAGAAACGTTTTTCATTTAGGAATGTACTTCTAGAAATGTTGCATTAGTTTTCTGTGAATGCTTTTTCTGATAAAAAAATCACTGACCCGACTACACATGAAAAAACCCTTTATAAAGAGACCATTCTTCCGCTACTGATGAACTTCAGGTTTCCCCAGGGGAATATGACATCAGAATGGACAAAGAACACTGCTTTCATGCTACTAAAATACCTCAGCTGAAAACCAGTGCTACTGTGTGTGGCACACGGATGGTAAAAGCACACTTTGGAAAGTAAGCATGGTGAGATGTTGCTGGGATAATGCAATGGTGCATTCCAAGATTGGCATTCACAATTAATTCAGCACCAGTGGTTGTCTAGACAAGTGTCATCATGTTTTATTTACCTCACCCTACACCACGTCTCTTTCTGAGAAGCTTCTTATTTCACACTTCACAGTTAGGCCCATTCTTTGTACTGTTCAACAAGAGCAGCAGGAATCTGCCCCCCCACTGTGACACTTGTTTCACCCAGTGAGAAGGTGTATGTATTACTGAGAAAACTGCATGATCTGGCCTCTGTATTTGAAAGATTTTCTTTCACAATGGTGTTTCATATTCATATTCTTTTGACCTTTTAGGATTAGCATTGCCTTTGAAGGAAGAGAGGAGACAAGCTAGTACATTTTCATAAAAAACTCACATCCACTGCTGTTTTTTTATACCCACATTCTCAAGTCTTAAAATTTCCCCTTTTAAAAGTTTCTCTTTTCTGCCTCTATTTCAAAGTGATAAACATGCTTTCTTTTTGCTCTTCTCTGCCTCCCACTGACACAAAAGTAATCCCTTTTCTTGTCCACAGTCACATATATTCAAACAGGTACAGTGCATTGGCCACTCATAATACCTTGGCTCATCTTGAGTTCTTACGTTCTCTTTTTCATTGTTTAATACTACTAATTGTTCAAAGTATTGTAGAATCCAAAACTTTTTTTGAATAACAACCCAAGGATGTTATTTGCTGTTTCCTGAAAGACAAAGACACATAGAAGAGAGAGTATAAAGAAACAAACCACGTAGTTAATAACATTTTTTTCACCTCCTGAGAAGTCAGCAACAGCATTGAAATGAGCCAGGTTATACCAAGAAATGTAGACCAAAGGTAATTTGTGAATTATAGTGAAAGATGTAAAATACAACAAAGAAAAACCTTGGCATACATTTATAAATTTAATCTTATAACTACAGTAATGTCTTTATAATTATCTTAAGGCAAATTGCTTTAAGAAGACACAATTTAAAAGAATTTTTTCTCCCTTCTTCTATATACTGCAATGATTAAAGATAGACTTTGATCAAGAAATGGCAAATGGGCATTCAAAACTAATCTGAAATGTTGTGCCTGTTTTGCCCCACAGCAATTACTGTATTCTTATTCAATGCATAAAAATGTCTCAAAACATTGGTATGCATGACAGAAATCAGACAGAAGGATCTATGCCATATTATGGATGATAATAAAATATGAAAGATATGAACCAGATTCAGCTAGGCCAAAATATTACCTCTACATTTACATGTAAGCATTGACCATATGTTATATTTTAAAAGATAAGAAGACTGCTTAGCAGAGCTTCTCATTTCATTGGTACTTCTGGTACCATACCCTGATGATTTTTTCTTTACATGACAGAGATGGAGGACTTCTTTTTAATTCTACTGAGTTTTGTACCTCAAAACATGTGTGCAGACGTGTGCCTGGGTGTGCACACGCATGTATGGCTGCATCTGTGGAAGTTCAAGTTACAACTGTTATCAGACAGGTTACAATTTTTCCCATTATTTTTACTTTTAGTTTTTCTGATATGTAGATCATAGTTTGGATTTTCAGAAATCATTACACAGGACCTCTCTTAGGTATGACACACTTATTAAGATTTAAATGAAGGATTAACATCAAGACACCTTGAAAGAAAGCTTCCATTAACATGAAAGGAGTTTAAAACCAGAAGGATTATTCTAATATCAAATGCAACTTGTGATTTCCATGGAAATCTACTTTTAATTCCTCATGTTAAATGAGAAAATGTACCTGAAACCATTTAAAACTGGTTTAATTTACCAAGATTGATTCCTAACTGATGCCATAAAACCTGTTTCTCTTACTACTTATTGGATTTTCAAATATACTTTTCTTGATTTCTTCCATACTTCTTACATTCCTTCTCTAAAAATTTCTTCAAAACTACTAAGTGCCTGCCTTTGATATGATGTCTACCAAAAGTCTTGACAACTCTTAGCTGGATAGAAAATTGTCTGAAAAACTAGGTCTCTTTCTTGTGAGGATTCCTATTTCCTGAATGCAAGCACTAGTTTCATTGAACTTCAGTCTAAAACAAAAATGGAAAACTTCTAAGAAAAAACCTGGAAATACAGTGTTGCCTAACTGCAGTGTGCTGCTGCTCAAAAAATTTATTCTTTTGTACTTCAGTATTCTGTGGCTTTGGGAGACTCCTGAAGTGAGTTCATTCAAGGCTGAGGACCCAGCACTTCTTGTGTGGCCACTCTTGGAGTGGCTTACCTATAAAAACAATAGGACTTAAAGCCCCGGGTGCCAGTCCTGCTGCCAGCACACTAGGAATCCACAAGGGACGAGTATGGGAGAGATGACCCTGTTCCAGTGACAAACATTTCAGTCTCAATGACACTTGCTAATGCTTGGTTTTGTGCGAAATTTTCTAATATGGTTTAGCCCCTTACCCAGTATGCTAAATTTCCTTAGCCCCTTACCCAGTATGCTAATAAGTACTGCTTTACCATATCCTTTCTGGTTTTCTGTAGGCATCTATCCATCTTTTCTTAACCAGTGTTCAGTTTCCAAGCTTTTAAAGGCGGTCACCCTTATCATCTTTTTTACACTGCTTTGAACTTACCATTTGTAAATCGCGCTTTAACACTCTTTCTATTCAGTACACTGGTAACTTACACAGGAAAAAAAATCATACAACACATGAGAGTATTCCTACTAAAAAAATTATGGTAAAATCTCTGACTTACCCTTTAATTATATTCTAACTAAAAATTATTTTCCACAGATTTGTCTTAGTCATTTGTGCTTATTACAAGAGGAAATAAGAAAATAAGGACTTCATCTCCCATTTTCCCATTTTCCCATTACATGTTTTGATGCAAGTGGCAGTTTTCTTTCAAAGTTACCATCTTGTCACTATCACACATGAAAAATATAATCTGTCACAGGGTAATTAGTCCACCATTGTTTTCTTCTCCACTTGCCTTTTAGCAGCCAATAGTTAAACTTGAAGGGGAGCCTTTTACCTATATGAATAGCTTTGCTCGCTACTCATGACAGCTTTGCAGAGCTACGATAGCTTTGAATAAATAGAAGGACTCTCTTTTAGCTCATAAATTTTCAATGGAATTGGAAGGTGGTTTCTGCTCATGAAACTACCTGCAGGTACATGGACATGAAGTCATGCTATTAGTTACACGTGATTACTCACAGAAGGGCTGGTTTCAACCTTCTGTCACACAGGTGATCAGTAATTGAGAGATGGTTACATACTGGCTTGGAAAGCAAAATATCTGATTTTTGCACTATTTCTTATAAAATATTGGGTGATGATATGAAATATAAGTATTTTGCTAAAGAATGTTGACTGCTCTGTACTTCAAATATTGTTTTACATTTGTAGGAAAGTTATTCATCCGAAAAAGAAATTTTAAAAGGAAATTCATCAGTATTTCCTTTTTTCCGAAGAGTAGAAACTGACAAAACCAGTGCTGAGATATAAGCCTGCTTGAAGAGGACTTTGTAGTCAAAAAGATGCTAATCCTTTGACTACAGGTTCCCCATGAGGCATAGTTTATCTGTGGTTGCAATGCTAGAAACTACACGCAGTTATCAGTGGGTGACATGAAACTCATCCATAGTAATTGTGAAATACTATGCTAACTAAGGCTTCTTTTTGATAAAACTGGGAAGTTAGTATACCTAAGATCTATTGGACTAATCCTGCCTATTTTTTCCTATTTAATTACTTGTGAAACTGAATAACTTTTAGAAATGTATGTGATTAATGTGCAGAGCTGTCAGAGGAAAATAGGTCCTGATTGTGCTACTTGCTCTACTGATGGCTCTTAAAAGACTGACACTGCTTTGACATACTTACCATTGAGATGGTAAAGTGAAGAGTGAGGAAAGGAAACCTGTTGCTAATTAAATTTAAACCATTTATCTAAAATAAGGATGTAAATAGGCTTTGTAAAAGGTAACCCTGTTCTTTGAGATGCGTTGAGGTTCTTCCACTGCATACAAATCATCATGAAAGATAACTGGACATCAAGCATATATATACAACCATTAAAGTGGAAAATAATTCACTTCTGCTCTAGTTCTAGGTCATTCCTGCTCTTCTGCTTTTTTCTGGATCCCAAATTTTAGCTATCCCAGACTGCCTGTGTTCAGAAATCCATTTCACAGAGTCATGGGGAAAAGTGAATTGAAAAGTTGTTCCTGGGTTACAGGATTCCTACAAATAGACCCCAGCTCTGCACTGACATAACTCTATTCTGTGCACACTTACCAGATGCAAGTGGTGAAGCTGAAAAAATTAAAAGGCTAAACAGTGATACTTGCACTGTAATCACTCCCTGAGTCAAACACTACTTTATAAAAAGGTTGCTCTTTCTGACTCTCAGTCAGTGAATCTAAATGAGACCCAGAGAATCTATTTCAAACCTGTGTTATTAGCATACAACAAACATTCTTTTGTTTTGCTGCACACGTGGGCTTAGTCAAAGTGCAGATGCAAACTGAAGATGTTGAAGAAAAGGCTGATAAACACAAAAATTCCAGTTCTTTACAAAAACATACCTTGGTGGTGGACAAGTGCTCAGTCACTGCATCTTCAGTTTAAAGAAACAAAACTGTCAAGAAAATCTACCAATTTCTGCTAGGAATTATGAACATATCTCACTTTCCTCAAAGGTAGTTGGCAAAATTAATTAAGCTACAGTAACTGTTTTTTGGGAGGATGTGAGGAAAATGCACCTCTGGTCCACAGACACGTGGAGGTCAGAGTCATCTCCTCTGAAAGAAATCTGGCCTAAGGATTGCAGATACTATTCTGGCTCCTTACACTGCATTGTTTTTATCCACTTAATTTAATTATCTGTATTTCTACTAAAGCTGGGTGATATGCTCACAAATGTGTTCTATGTACCATACAAATAAAGCCTACATCTCTTAGGCTATACTGCTGTTTATCCTGCCAAATACTATCTTGAATTTTCTAACATGCATCCCCACAGGCAAGTATCAATAACGGGCATATCAGGTTCATTAATGTCTGCCTCACTCAGACAAGGTTCACTATTTGTATCAATCAAATTTAGTCCACACTATTTTCTGGAGTTAGAAACATCCACCTACAGTTTTTAACAAAGTCAACAGCTAACTCTGATACTTTAATTATGTGCATTATGTAAACACGTTATTCCATCTTCATACTTTCTTTTCATCTGGAAGAGTTTAAATAATATGATAAGATGGATATTTATAGTAAAATGGACATAGTATGATAATGAAAGTGCAGTCATTTGCAAAACATTAAGTAGATCTACAAATGTCAATGAGATGAAGTTCATCTTTTCTAAAATTGAATCATAATTTTTACCTTCTCAGGTCTAATATTAGGTAAACGTCACACAAATTTTTTGTGTACCTTTGTCCAAATTTTAAATGATGTTCCTATTTATCAATAACTTATTCTGTGTTAAGAACAGCTCTATATTGCATTYCACTGAGATGACAGTCTGCACACAGAAGAAAGGGACCTAGACTCACTCTTYATATATTTTTGATTTTCAGCACACTTATTTGAGTGATGCATTTATTGTTCCACCAAGATTTCTCAGAGATTCTAAAATCTCCGTGTGCTTGGAGAAAGAACTGCTGCTACTGAATTACAAGTTGCATGTTATTAAACTATATGTTAAGAGCTGGCTTACATTTATTAGACCTAAATATTTCATGGCAATGATAATGCTTCTGATGGGAAAGCTGTATAGGACATAAAAATTCCATTAGAGATTTGGAAAGAAAATTTACATTAATAGTTGATTGTGAAATATCTATTTATTTGTCACAGTGAAAGAAGCAAATTGTCTGTGAAGCTGAAAAGATATGTTTTCAGGAAAAAAGGAAACATGTAATGTGGAAAACCTACTTATTTTCCAAGCATTTTCAGAGGTATTGCTATTTTTATTTTACTTTCCTTAATTCACCTAGATGAGGAGAGAATCTTGTATTTCAAAGGTTCGTCAGTGGTACATAACCTGTATTTGACTTATAAGAGTTTCAAATAATTGAAAAGACATCTCACAGATACCTGTAAACTTTTTAGTCAATAGCTTCCTAAGCAAAACTCCACTTGATAATTGATTGTTCATTTTAAGCAACCATTCTCTGGAGCTGAGAGGTGAATCACTGTAGAATTCTTATAATGATAAAATAAACTACAAACAATGATAAACAGCACTGGGTGAAACAGAGAGGCTTTAAGACGAAAAACCATAAACATCATCCTTAATATTACATTTAAGACAGATGAAAAATTTAAAAATGCCAGTTAATAACTATTCCTATTTGCTTGGTATTACTGTGTGGATTTAGTTGTTCTTCTAAAGAAAATATTTAGACTCTGACTCTGAATGATTTATGTAATGAGTTTTCTTTCCAAATCTAAAAAAATGCTACCCCTAAAAGCCCAAAAGGGTTCTCGCTGCCAATGTTCAGCTGATATTAAGCTGCACAGTACTTAGAGTCAGTGGGCATTTGCATTTTGACAGTAAAATGTCCCCAGGGAAGTAAACCTCTGTTTCCAAATAYGCATATCCATGCTCTCTAAATTTGATACTTATTAGTAAGAAAGTCTTTGGGCATTGTGAATAAGTATATGTGCATAGAAATCCACTATGCTTATGATGAGAATCCTATTACACTAGCAAAGCAAAATTTTGCATTTTTCAGGCAAGCTGCTCATGCGAGGAACAATTATGCAGCACAGTGGATTAAATCCATCTGGCCTGTGTCCTTCTTTTTAAACTGGGGGCCTATCCCCATGGCTGGGAGTACCATTGCCACAAATGCAGTGTATCCAAGCATCTTTCTCTCACTAACTCCGTAAGAGCTTTAACGCAACTATTTAGAGCAAAATGTTTAGCTTCAGGTAGGAGCACGCAGTTGGAACAGGATATATTTGTGCTGTGTTGCTTTAGAACACCTAATGAAGCAGTGACTGAAAAACAGAAATACTGGTGAAAAAATATTGTTTCAAGTGCTCTCAGATATCMAAATAATTTTATTGGAGGTATTCTGATTAGAGTTAAATATTCTTACAGTATTTTCTGAGAAAGACCCAGTGGACATCCACTGCTGGAAGACACTTATGAAGGAGCAATTCTGCATAACTAGATGCTTCACCCCAGCTACATCTAAATTACTGAGCTGGCTAAACCCTCCTTTTCAGCTCTTTTGATGTCTGACACATTGATCTCTTCTGGCTGCCTGTCTGAGATGCTCAGAAATACCAGTGGCTGTCATTTCAACAACTTTTTCCTAATCCAGTCTATGGTGTTAAATTCTGCAGAATAAATTTTTCATTGATATTACTGCAAGTCAATAGGAGGATAGGCTATCTGGAGAACATGGAAGGAAGTTTAAATCTTTCTCTGTTTCTACTACRTGTTATATTCTCTTGAGAAAATCAGTCCATTAAACTAAGAAAATTCATAACTAAGATTAAATAGTGCATATCCTCAAGACTACATATTTTACTTTATTCTTCCCCCAACAATAACAGTTGGGATATGAATTACATTTTCTACCTTCAGAGTGCTCTAGGGTGATTTATTTAGTGCAAGTTGAACTGTGAATCTTGCTTAAATACATGCAAGACCTCAGTCTCAATAATTTACACCAAATAGACAATCTTTGTTAAGAAACAAAGAGCTAATATTAGCATCCCTTTGAAAGGTGGCATACCACTGAGACTTCATTATAATGGCAAAAACATTACAAAAGTAAACAGAAATAATGCAAAAAACATTGATCAAAATCTGATCTAATTTCACCAAAGGATTCTTTACTGCAAAMATAGTCTTCTAAAAGTCAAAACCACAGACTACCATTCAATACAAAGCTATCATAACTTGGCCCCTAAATTAGTATCTTGTGGATAAAAATAATAAAAAATGCATGCTGATCCCCCCCTAAAGAAAACCCCACAGCCAAACCTCAAGYAAAACATAAAAAATAAATTTTATGCTGCATAATTCTCACTTTTTACATATAAGACTCATTAACTCACAAATAATGAGCCGTAAGCCAATATTAGAGGGTATTTAAAAATTGTGATTTATATGTAGGTTTTGGTTTAGTTGTATTCACAGTTACATTAACAGTTAACTGGCATTTACAAGAAAACCTTGGAATACTTAAAAAAAAAACATGCTTAAAGTAGTTTTCAATTTAGGAGTGACAAGAAAGCATAGTCAGATTGAAGACTGGATTCCCATAACCTCACATTTTCTGCAAATGGAGGTGGTGTTACTAATGAGCCAAGAAAGAAGCTCAAAAAGAAGCTTTGTAGTATCAACAGATGAATATAAAAAGAGTTTAGAACAGTGAAGGAATATTTTATCCCTGAAATCTCTGTCTCAGCCTAGTCTTGGTTTTTAGAGAAATTAATTATACAGTTGTATCCTCCATATATATCCACCCATTTGTCTGTTAATTCTTCTAAAAAAATTAATGGCTTAAATTATGTTCAAGTAAAAAATAAAGCTATAGCAAGTTTTTTCACTACATTTTAATCTATCGTATCTCTGGATCTGAAGAAAACATTTAGCATTTTAACAGTAGATATGAAATTGTGTTACAAAGGAGGTTAGTATTGTTTCTATAGAGCCATAGATCAGAGCTTGAAAGGTCATCTAGCTGAGTCTGCACATCCAAGGCAGAATCAGCTATAACTAACCCACCCAAGACACATTCTCATCTAACCTGTTCTAAAATATTTTCAGTGATTGAAAGTCCATACCTTCCCAGACAACCTACTCAAGTCTTCAAAGCTGCCATTCATTGTAAATGCCTCCCACAGTCATTTTTGATGAACTCCAAGTCCATTACTTCTTATAAAGTTCCCAGGCAAAAAAAAAAAAAAAAAAAAAGGGAAAATATTTTATTTCCATTTTCTTTCAGCTTCCCTTTACACATTAGAAGACCCTTATTGTATCTCACCTCAGTCTTTTTCTGTCTAGACTAAGCAACTCCAATTTTTCCAATGATTTCTATTGATTGCTTCTGTTACTCTTCTGTAGACTGTCTCCAAATGGAAAATATCCCTCTTTAAGCGCAACCACAAACTTGATCTGCCAGCTAAGGTACTGATGCTAATGGGTGGAATGAACAGAATAGCTAATATATTTCACAGACCTTTCTTCTACTTGTCCATGAGGAATACTTATGTAGAAAAGTCACACCATTAACTAAATTGGATTCATATATAAATCATTTGCTCGTCTGCTTTAAGCTCTTGCTGGAAAGGAGAAATCTGTTGGAGATCTGATCCTGTCTGTCGCTATGTGTTAGGTTCAAGTGCAGGTCATTCCTTTTTGTTTCCCTTTAGGTATTGAGGAAAGAAAATACTAATATTTTCCTTTGATGGGACATAAAACTGAAAAATATACTGTGCCAGAATATCTATTAAATAATCCTTTTAAATCATTAAGACCAAATAAATTCCAATAATTAAGAGCCAATTGAAGTTTCATCTAAATAACTATAAAGATAAACCAAAGAGATGGGGCTAGGGCTCAAAATCAGGAAGTGGTCAGGTTCGGCAAGCTCAATTCAAAATTACAGTGGTCCTGTCTCAATTGGTAATTTTGCATGTGTTCATATTTGATCTATCTATAAGTGTTAGGTACACCTACAGGTAAATACCTTTATTTAAATGGGACTGAACCATCTTACCACCAGTGAATAGAGTTTCTCTTCACTCCCTTCACAGCTGATAAAGGGCAGGTTGGCATACAGAATTCCAGAGAGCAATTGAACTCATGTTCCGTGAGTATCTCGGATCAAATTGTCTGCGCTTTGGAGACGTTTGTTTCATCTCACTGACTACAAAATGAGCCAAAGAGCTAATGCAGACCTCTCTACTCATCTTCTCTAGCTGATAGGCACATAGGTTAATGATTAGTATTCAGTAAAACAGAAAAATACATTTTCTGACATAATCTCATATAGCAGGAACTAGAGCAGGGACACCTTCCACTAGACTAGGTTGCTTAAAGTCCCATCCAACCCGGCCTTGAGCACTTCCAGGAACAGAACATCCACACCTCTGGGCAACCTGTTTCAATATCTCACAATGAAGAACTTCTTCCTAATAGCTCATCTAAATCTACCCCTTTTCAGTTTAAATGTTCCATAATCTTTAGTTGATTCTCCTCTTTTCCCAAATGATGATTATAATAAAGATATAACCAACCAAGATGAAGGGAGATACATTGTTTAGCTACGTTATAATGAAGATCTAATTAAGTTTATCTGAGAAGGAACACATTTTGTTCTTTTGTTGACTTCTTGAAGTTTGAAACCTTGTTTTTCTCTGCCAACATTTTAAAAGGTTTTTCTTTATAGTCAAAAAGTTAAGGAACTCTTTTTTTTTTACTTGAAAGCTGAGCTTCTCATATTTCTAAGGTCTGGCCCTATATGACACAAATAGCAATATTTCCACATGCAACCACCAAAAGAATGTTCGTTTACTTTTTATTTGCTTTCTTAGAGCTCAAAGTCATTAAGCTCTAGAAAGTGAGAGGTCACAATGCCAGAAGCAAAAGTAAAACATGGAAACATAATGAAACGTTGATATAAAGCCATGCCAAGTAACTCAGAAATCAGGAATCTTTTATTTTAATTTCTCTTGCCTATTGGTGATACAAAATTTTTGCGCATTTCTATTCAAAACATTCAAATTACCTCCATTTTATTAGATGCTAAAAAACCATGTTCTTATAAGATTAATTGTTCATTATAGAAACACTGCCTTCTATAGGTACCACATTTTAGAAATCAATTACAACAAATGGATTTTTACAGTGAGCTTCAATTTGGCAGATTACTTTTGAACATCCCCACAAAAGAATTCTCTGCAGTATGCAGCATTATGCAAAATACRTCTTAATTTTGTAGCTAGGATTGCATTTAAATCCTTGGAGATATACAAATTTCTTTGTTTACTGGCAAATATTCAGATTTATGCATTTAGATGCATTCCCAAGTTTTCTCAGACCTTAAAACAATTCTGAATCATCAATTTGTAGCTGCTGTAGCCTCATAAGTCCAAAGCTGGAAGTTCTGTGCAGCATCCCAAAGTTCAGACACTGAACMTTCACTCAGGTTTCCTGACCCTACACTTTCCATCTCCTCCTTCCCCAAAACACCCAGAGACCTTCTTTCAGAATTTGGAATAAGTATCCCTTAATACTTTCTAGGTACTGCGYACTAAGTATGACATTAGTTCCATGGGTTTTTTTAATAATAATTCTGTTACCAATTCATAGCACAATCAAAACTTATTTTGTGAAAACTCAAGTTTAAGTTTCAAAGTTTTTCTCAAAGGTTGTTCTTGAAAACAATCAGGTTGAGATTGTTTAAGACAGGTCAATGACCCTGTCTCTGTCATGTGCTTATTCATTGAATAGAATTTATTTTTCAGAYAGAACTTTAATCTATTTTCAAAAGATAAAACCCCTCGATCTATGTGCAGATTAGTAATCATGACAGTTAATTAATTATAATTATGATATGGCAGTTAATTATAAGTATTTACTTTGTACTGCAAGCAGTTCACTGACATTCAATGATACTATTAAATGGTTGATACTAATCACCTGGAAACCTCACTTCCACACCCTAATGGTAGCATTTCTCCTTCTAAGTCCAGGGATATTGAAGTTTAGTGATAGGAACATGTGTGAAACAAAAGAAAAGATACCTACCTGAGAATCACAATAGGCAGTTGTGCCATTGTTCAAGATCGGAACTAAATATTCCATACGAGTTTAAAGTTAGCAGTGACAGAAGGATAAACTCAGTGTTTTTTGTGCTTGCATTTGTTATTTAGACCATTTGGATATGTTTTGCATTGTTACTTGCAGAAGCTCGGTGTAATATGTCTTCAGATCACTCCTCAATAACACTGTCCTCTTTGGCTAATTGATTCAAGGAATTTTGT
Organism: Parotia lawesii; assembly: GCA_003713295.1. Classification (NCBI taxonomy): domain Eukaryota; kingdom Metazoa; phylum Chordata; class Aves; order Passeriformes; family Paradisaeidae; genus Parotia; species Parotia lawesii. The sequence goes on from RAHM01000077.1 coordinate 3,349,558, forward strand.
ATCATGGTAATTACGTACATAAGTAATGAAATGTTTTTATTTCAAAGGGTCGTGATTTCAAGTTGAGTGAAATCTATATCTRTGAGAGCTAACGGAAATTTAGCAAGGCTTGATAAAATGCGTTCGTGGTTTGCCAATGTTGCTTTTATATTTAAAGTAAAGAAATTATGTGGTTGGGTCTCTTTAGAATTGAAGTAATAAGTTACTAATTTTTGAAACAAGCCTTACAGCAAAAAAAAAAAATTAAAAAAGGATTATGTTGTTTTGTGTAAAAAACAAAGGATAGAAAAAAAAAAGAAAAAGAGATGCTTGGACTTTCTGTTTAGTAACTGAAGAGTTTCACTTTCTTATTTTTATTTCCACTCCATTTTTTTTACTGTAGGCTGCTCTCATTTTCTAAGCAAAAGGTGGGAAGTGCAATTTCCAGCTGTAAGTTGGAGCTCATGAGAGGTCAAAGAACTTGCTCAGACTATCAGTTACTCATGATCAGACTTAACAAGAGGGAAAAAAAAAAGAGGAAAACAAAAAAGGAACCCCCCAAACCCTCATGAATTTTATTTTAATTTTTCAATTGTGATATGATATGCAGATCAAGAACAATGTTATTAGCATAAGCTATGAAATTATTTTCTATTACTGCATTCTTTTTTGGGCAGGTAAAATGTCCACACGTATAGGAAGTGCTGGGATTTGCTGGGATCATCAGCTTGTTTTGAAACCTGAACACACTAAAATATCTTAGAGAGAGGAAAATGTCGGGCTACTGGCATTGTCACATACAGGGAACTGTTTATAAATGTTATCCTTGTGCAGCACAGAAAAAATCTTCTATTCTATTATCAGCCTTTGTTGATCCTTGCAATCTTTGCAAAATATTAMCTACCCTGTTTGGGTATAGACAATACTAAAAATAGTTAAAAATAATAAGACGTGTGTGCATATATACCTCTCATCAAGATTATAGGCTTATAAATCTATGAAGCTTAAACATTTAAAAAGAAAAAAAAACTTATTGTCTTCCCATATTGATCTTATTTTTAAGTTAAATAAGCCATTTTTTAATATATTTTCTTGTCACACCTAAATAACTCATCTTCATGTGGAGTCATCCCCCTTCCTCTCAGTTTCAGTTACACATTTAATTTCTCATGGCAACTATAAGAAATCTTCAGGGAGAAGAGAATTCTTCCTCTCTTGCAATCATTTTGTTTTTGTTTTGGACAGGTTTCTCTTACTTGATGTTGACAACTGGGTTTTTTTCCTGTGGCATTTTTTCTTGGAATATATATGAACTATTTTTAAAAATGCAACTTACTGTAGCATGCTCAAAAAAAGCACTGAGAACATGTTAATGAGTTCTGAGCCTAGATTTTGCATGAACTCACACTCTATGGACTTTTTATTTAAATTTTTATTCTTAATCATCAGTTAATATGACTGGAAAAGACATCTTGGGTCATCTATTTCAATCTCTTTGCACATGACAGATTTTTTTTTCGCTGCTAGTCTGTCTTCTGGAGGTGTATATGTGGGCAGACACATAAACACATATATACACAAGTATAAGTATGCCCACAATTTAATGTAATCCTGTTAACTTTCTCTCTGGGTATCAGTTAATTGCCAAATTTTTCTTCAAGCTAAAAAAAAAAAATAGAGTCATATGTAGTTATTTCTTTTTTGTCCATTCCAAGTCCAGTTATACTTCTCCTGCGGTGTACACATTCTACCTCTCGCCTTTAAAAAATGATGTTCAAACAGGATTCTAAGATACAGAGTGCGACTGCATCTTCTCTTGCATACAGAAACATGACTTTCTTTTCCTTCCTCCTCAGCTCCATAAACTACTATCCTTTACTCACCTGGCAGGGAAAACGTGCAACCTATCTGAGATCAACCTGGTCATGAGACTGCTGAGTTACTCTGAAAAATCAGGCCCTATCCTCAGTTTGCAAATGTGAATGAGGGAGGCCTCCTCACAGAAATGGTTGTTTCAAGTTTATGAATAAATATATCCATAAATGCCTTTGCTAGACAACCAAAGTAACTCAGGAAGAGGTTTTTAAGTTTTCCCATTAGCAGGAATGGCCAAAATTCTTATTACAGATTATATTATAGGCTTGGCAGGCCCTAAGGACATTTTTAAAGATGCTAGAAATCTTATAGAGAATACGATTGTGGGTGGATATTCAACTGCCTGGGACTCTCATTTCATCTCCCCAGCTTTCTACACATTTTAAATGTTAATGACTGCAAGTAATAAAACTACTTCACAAACGTAATTTTCATGTACTGTCTTGGAAGAGGACAGTRACCTGTTCTATTAATCCTTTATTGAAATGCAAGTTTTGCTTGGCTATAGGATAAAGCCGCTTCAGAAAAAAAAATATTATTAAAAGAATAATCTTTTAATTATAGCAGTACTCACAGACTACTGGACTCAATGAGTTTGCTACTCACAGTTCAGGAGATTTAATTCTCTTGCATTTTCAGTCCTTTGTCTGAGCCTTTGATAAGCTATGAACTCTATTTAAAAAGGAACCATTAAATAAATTATGCAAATAGAGGGTATCAAAAAGGAGCTCACTTTAAATTGCACTGCAAACTGAAATATAGGAATCTTGTAACTAGAGAAAATTTTATTTGTAAGTTAAATATTCCAGTCATACATTGTTTGAAGCATAACTTTTTTTGCTTTTAAAACTAAATATTAGAAATTTGAAAATTACACTCCTAGAAATAGTATTATCCTCTATCAGGATAATACAGCAGTCAAGATTGATTATTTAACTCCAAAAGTAATTCAGTATTTAACCTAACACATGTCAACTTTGAGGTGCTTTCATTGGTTTGTTATTTAGCCTCAAGCTTGAAACCAAAAATATCATCTGAAATCAYAGAATCACAGGACAACAGAAAGGCTGAATTTGGAAGATGCCTTCTGGGGTCCTGCTGATTCAACATCCTGCTCAAGCAGGGATAGCTAGAGCTGGTTGCCCAGGAACATTCTGGACAATCTGTTCCAGAGGTCAGTCACCCTCGCAGCAAAAAAATGTTTCCTGAAGTTCAACAGATGCTTCTGTGTTCCAAGTGAGGCTCATTGCCTCCTGGCTCCCTCTTTAAACCCTCCCTTCAGGGGTTTGCACACATTGATGAGATCCCATAGATCTCATAGTTGATCCTCAACTCTCTCAGTCTTTCATTAGACTGGAGATATTCCAGTACCTTAATCTTTTTAGTGGCCTTTTGTTGGGTCTACTGAAGTAGGTCCATACCTCTCAGTCAAGGACTGGACTCAGTGCCACACTGATGCTTAGTAGAGAGGAAGGATCACCTCCCTTGACATGCTGGTCATGCTATTTCTAATGTAGAATTAAATTCTTTCATTGTTGCATAACAAAAGAAAAATAATTCACATCATCAAGGGCATCCTCAGACTGCTTTGTTTCATGTGTAAAGTTTGTTTAAATTCAAAACATAACATTTACACCAYAAAATGATGGTTTATTTTTTTTTACGTATTTTCATTTATGATCAAATGATTTAAGCATACASTTTTGGAACACTTCTGGTGAAGAAAACCACTTTTTCTTTTTATATATTACAAAAAAAGTCTAGTCACAAACTATGATTTCAATCACCAAATTATCTATTTCAGATAACAAAGAAATGCTGATATATGAAAGTAATGTATTAATTTCCATGTCCGACAAAAMGTATTGTCGCACAGTTGCAGATGTGTTGTGCTTACTACCACAAAATTTTCCRTTTTCCTACCAATCTCTTCAGCCTCTGCAGGTGGTTTAGTCCACAATTATTCTCTTAGCTCTTCATTGTGGTTCCCCAGATCACAAGGTCTTCTTCCCATTCCCTCTGTGTGTATCTTTCCTGTCTGGTTTCTCCTATTTTCCCTGTGTGCCTGTATCTTCTCCCCTTACCTTCTCTCTTCTTTCTATTCTTTTTGGTATCTTTTCTTAAACGCAGCCTTTTCTTTCATCTTGTTCAGTTGAACAAGTGGAGCAGTAATATTAGAAAGCTTCTCTAGTGTAGCGTAGGATTAGAAAACCATATTTTTATGCACTAAAAGCATGACAGGCTTTGGGAGTCTCAGTTTGGTAATGATTTTGGTGTGCTAAGAGCTGTGAGGGGATGAAGTGTGTTTAGCAAGGATCAAATCATCTAAGAAGTGGAGGGACAAAAAGTCAGCCTCTACTCAACACATGCAAATGGAATTTGGAGAAGTACATGGTGCTTTTGCTAATGTAGTCCTTTGCCAGAGGATCACAGAATATTCTGAGTTAGAAGGGACTAACAAGGATTATYGAGTCCAGCTCTTAAAGGAATGGCCCCTACAGGGATCAAACCCACAACCTTGGGGTAATTAGCACCATGCTTCAACCAGCTTGAATAATTTAACACCTAGTGAATAATTTCCTTCCTCTATAATAAGATACCGCCAAATGCACTCGTTCTTCTCAAGCATTCTGTTTTTTCTTTGGAACATGGGCAAAACACACCTTCTCAGCAGCAGCTGATAAAGTTTTMCTGAAAAAAATGTGACCACGCACTGTTGCTCCTTGCATACACTTGGTGCTATTTCTGATTTTGYGCATAATGATTTAACAAATTCACCATGCAAATCCGAGCTATAATTATTAAATGTAATTTTTTAACCTTATATTCTTAAAGCAATTGTACAGACAATGAAACTTTATTTTGAAATGATTTCTTAACYTTCAAAACTTTTTTTCTCATTAAAGTAAATAAAATATCTTTTGGAAAGTACTTAAAATAAAGGATTTATTGCATTTTTTTTTAATACAAACAGATGCCTTGAGTTTGGAGAGAATAAAAAAATATAATTAAAAGAAGTGTTCTATATGGTGTTCAGCAGTCACCTCTGATGAGAAATAAATTTTCAATCTCTTAATTAATGCACTGGATAGAGGAAACRCAAATTGAAGTATCTGTTCTTCTTGTATCAGAAAGGTCTGATATGAGAAATTCTTCACCTCAGGAAAAGTGACATCAGAGTTGCTCAATACTCAGGCTGAATGCTTGGGTCCTCTGTCAAATAAAGCATGGTAATCTCTTCTTTATAATTCAATTGTAATTTCTAAAAATCAATAACATCTTTCAAAGAATGGAATTTTGATTTGATTACAGATGCTCTGATGTGATTTTTTTCTTTTAGATTATGGATGTGCTATTCTTCCTCTTAAGAGAACAGAGATCAATTCCTCTCAAAACACTATGGAAGAACGTCCCTCTCTCACAGCCACAGTCATGTTCATTTCTGAGTGAACAAAAGGAGGATTTATTGGAGTTYTACAGAACACAGAAAAAGAAAACAAAAAATTAAATAGCTGAATTGTGTTTTTGAATAGGTCAGAAACTTCTCTTCTGCAGCCTAACATATTGTGCAGTTAAGCCTTTATTTGATTCATCTCATTGTCAAAGTTTTAGTGAGAGCAAGTGGATGAGTACAAATGTGAGTGAAATGAAACCCTTCCTTTCCAGTGCCTTCAATCTCTTTGCAAAATGGCGAAGGAGAAGATGCAACACTGGAGCTGTAATTCATTCTTTTTCTTCCTCAAGCATTGAACTTTTGCATAATAACTGTGTTATAAGTTTTGGGGTCCTCCTCCACCCCATCCCCAWCCCACCTTATTCCTAAGGTAAGATATTATCAAACTGGAGAATACTGTGGATATTTTCAGAAAACTCCATCAAATGAACTCTAGAAGAGCAAATTGTGAAAGAATTGAAGACAGATGTGAAAGATCTAGGYACATATAAGAGACTCTTGGGAAAAACATGGACCAGATAAGGTCCTGAGGTCCCTTTCAGCTATAAAATTTGAAAAGAAAAATAATTTACTAATTCTTTCTCACTTATCAATGGTATTATTTTTTTTGCAGTATGAGCAAAACAATATCTTCTTAGCCAAAGATGAAAACCTGAACTGTTCAAAAACAAAAGCATAGCATTTCAAACTTTTAACAGAGAATTAGAAAATTAGATCTCTTACTGATAAGTTAATCAGTCCTTTCTTATTCTGGGTAAGGATTGCCTTTCTATTTCTGTTCTGCTGGRCTGATGAATAAGTGAACTTTTATGTACCTCAGTAACTTTCCAGTTTGGTAATAACCTTGTCAATGCCTTTCATTGAGCATTCACAGATCCAAAAGCYGTCCTCAGTGTTCTGTTTGCCAGTACTCAGTCCAAATGAAATCATTCAGTATYGTCAAAGAGAAATTAATTTCTTACATTTACACATACTAAAACATAGTTACAGGCCCAGTATTGTAAAGCAATAGTCAGTGATGCTCTTGTGATAACCTGTAAGTGTTCAGGCAGAGTGCTTTGCAAACTGGTGGAAGAGTTACTTTTCCAGCTGCTTATTACCACACTKCCAGATCTCCTCACTATGAACCATCACTTCCCTAAATTTCTCAGCAGATCTRTTAATGTCAAAATTGCAGTGAAATTGAGATAGGTTAAGTTAATGTGTTTAAGTACAAGATTTTTCCTAAGATRGAACACTGAAGCTGTCTTGGCAGGAGCAGAGCTGGCATATCAGAGTGATAGTAAATTCTGCCTGGGAGTCAAGATGGATAGAGGCAGTGGTCAGCAGATGGAGATGTCACTAAGGTAACGTAGAACTAGAAAAGGATGTGTGTTCAAAGCATAATGGTGCACCAACCTAATGCAAACAGCGGGTTTCTTTCCCTTTTTGTTCACCCTTAGCTTCTCCAAGATTGTACTTTCTCTTTGCTAAATCACTGTGTACTGAGACAGCCAGCCATAGTCAGTGACTTTGAGAGAAATGTTTTTATCATGGTTAATCTATGGTTCATGTTGGGTTTATGCACTCTCAGATCATCTGGAAGGCTTAGGCAGATTCTTGATTACATGAGTGTTGAATTAACAGGCCACAACGACTTTTACCTGAGATTATCCTTATATATTGGTTACTTACTGATGGCTGCAGGAAGCTGGGTGTGATGTCTTCTTGTWGTAATACCCATTGATTTTTGTGTCATGATCCTGAACTGGGAAAGTTAGTTTATACCAAGTGAGCACTTCACTAATGTGCTATTATTTCGTCTTGCTGAAAAATTCATGACAGATTTAAACATTTCTGAACCACAAATTTTTTCTTCCAGATTCTAATTCAGAGAATGGGGTCATGTTTCTGAATCCATTAACACTGACGGGATGGAGAGATGGAAGAGGAGAACATCATCCAGATCTCGCATAAGTAGCARGAACTTGTGTTAACAGAAGTACTTTCACTAACTGGAGTGAACTAACTTGGCAGGTTGCAAATTCAAAAAGAGGGAGTTCTTCTCCTCCATCTCATTTTTCTTTCCCTCAGTCCTGTCTCTACTGTTCTTGCTCAGCTCACATTGACGTTTTGAAGCTTTTGTGAGTAACTTCATTTCAGTAGCTCAGCAAAAATGCTAACAAAACYGTAGACCAACTGTAGCTTATCAGCATTTGGCCAGGCTGATAAATAGAATTGGCTCAGCAAGGTATCCTCAAATCCATGTAACACAAGGGAGGGAAGGATTCAGACAAGAGCAGGGGAATGAACAGTGAAATTGCCACTTTTGCTGGCAGAAAGTTACTCAGGCATCTCTGCTGCTCAGGGAAATGTACCAGAAGATTTAAAAAAGGTGGTACTGCTCCTTATCATCTGGGAGATCATCCAAGCCCCATTAAACTAATTAAGTTTTCATACTTGTCTTAATGATGCCTGGATCAGATGTTGTATAAACAGACTGGTAAATCACTACTAGAAAATTAGTAACAAGCAAACYAACTCTGATCTTCTATATGAGTGTATATTATTCAAGAATTGTAAATAGTTAGGAACCAAATACACACCCTAAATTTATAAAATGCTTTTTATGTACCTATTTTTCCACAGAGAGCAAAAACTAGCAATTCCGAGGAGCGAGAAATCAGGTAAGGAAGGCAAGACACTGGCATGTCTGAGTAGGGATCTGCTGGTCAAACTAAAGGGAAAGAAGCAAATAYATAGGCAGCTGGACCTAGGAAAGGTGATCTGGGAAAATATAGAGATGAAGTACAGTTGTGTAGGGATGGGATGAGGAAGGCCATAGCCAAGACGGAATTGAACCTTGCAAGGGATGCAAAAAATAATAAGGGTTTCTACAGGTAAGTTAACCAGAAAAGGAAGGTCAAAGCAAGTATAACCACTCATTAACAATGCTGGAAAACTGGTAACAACGGATGAGGAGAAAGCTGATGTACTCAACAAATTTTTTGCCTCAGTCTTCAATGTCAGACTCTCTTCCCACACCTCTCAAGTGGGTGCAAAGCAGGATAGGGACTGGAGGAACAAAGAGCTTCCCACTGTAAGCAAAGATCAGGTTCATGACCATCCGAGGAACCTGGATGTTCATAAGTTCATGGGATTTCATGACATGCATCCTAGAATCCTGAGGGGATAGGCTGATGTGGTTGCCAAATAATTTTCCATTACATTGGAAGAGACATGACAGTCAGGTGAAGTTGCAGGTGGCTGGAATAAGGGAATTATTGTACCTATCTTTAAAAAGGACAGAAAGTAGGACTCTAGGAACTACCAACTTGTAAGCCTCACCTCCCTGCCTGGGAAGATCATGGAACAGTTCCTCATAGAAGCTGTGCTAAGGCACATGGAGGGCAGGGAGGTGGTTTGGGACAGCCAATACAGCTTCAGCAAGGTAAAATCCTATCTGAATGACCTCCTGTCCTTCTAGGATGGAATCACTACATCAGTGGACAGTTGCATTTGTCTGGACTTCTGTAAAGCTTTTGACATGGTCCCCAACGACATCCCTCTCCCTAGACTGGAGAGAGATGGATTCAACAGATGGACTGTTAGATGGACAAGAAAGTGCTCGGATGGTGGCATCCAGAGGCTAGTGGCTAATGTCTCAGAGTCCTGATGGATATCAGTGACAAGTGGTGTCCCTCAGGGATCCATACTAGACCAGTGTTATTTAATATGTTCATTAATGATATAGAGAAGGGCATTGAGTGGACCCTCAGCAAGTTTACAGATGACACTGAGCTGAATCATGCTGTTGACAACCAAGGGATCAGACCCAGCCAGCATGGGCTGGGGCCATTGGGTCCTGACTGATCAATTTGGTCTCCTTTTAGGACCAGGTGACCTGCCTAGTGGATGAGGGAAAGGCTGTGGATGTCATCTGCCTGGAATTCAGCAAAGCCTTTGACACTGGCTCCTACATCATGCTCCTAGAAAAGCTGACAGCCCACAACTTGGACGTGGCCTCTCTTTGCTGGGTTAAGAACTGGCTGGATGGCCAGGCCCACAGTGTGATAGTGAATGGTGGTGGTGAATGGCGCTATATCCAGTTGGCATCTAGTCACTGGAGAAAAACACTTTTTCTTAGACAAAACAGATTTTCTGTTATGCTCTTGCCCCTAAAAATTTCCCTAGTAAAATCTGCTTGGCACTTGTCTCGATTATACTATAATGTAATTTGTATTCATCAAAATTCAACATTTATTATTGAAGCTGGCAGCTATAGCAATTCAAAAACCATGTAAGCTAATAATTTTAAATGTGATATTTCATGTGTTTAATGTATGAAAATTCTATTATTCATCAATTTGCCATGTTTTGCAGTAATAGTCACTTTAGAAGTTATTTTAGTGTTATTAAACGTTATTATGTGTTTTAGAACTGTTGCTAATTTAATTCTATAAATAATTTAAGGAGACATTGCAAATAAAATTTTCCACATCTAAAAATATGGAGAGTGAAACTAGTAATTCATTCAGTGTCTTTATTCAGTTGCATATCAAATTCTGTTTCCATTTGCCTTTGCAACTGTTCTTTCTGTTCCTTCCCTGTTCCTGCTGCACTGTGTATTTCTGTACATACTTGTTCAAAGAGTAGGACTAGTAGTTTTGGGTGCCTCTCTGTATGCATTTAGTATACGAAGCAAAATAAAATTTTCAGTACCTGAAACCCTCTGGCACTGTTAAGTTGATCTTTAAAGAATAGTACTGAACGCCTTTCCTGCCCAAGGAAATGCATATTACTCTTGAATTCATGTCATCTAGCTCTAATGAGGYATGACAATGAAAAATGAGGATGTCTTTGTTCTGATGGGAACTCTCTTCATCTTTTAACCTCACTGTAATTCCATATCGAACAATTTGACGCAATCCCAGTCCTRTGGCACAAGTTTTTCCTTCTTTTTAGCTAGAAATAAAACCTTTTCCTTCCACTAAGATAAACTCCATAATTCATAATAAAATTGATCAAATTTTTTTCCTCAGATTATTGTAGACTCAGAATCAATTAGGTTGGAAAAGACCTCTAAGATCGAGTCCAACAGTTAACCCAGCACTGCCAAGTCCATGATTAAACCATGTGCCTGATTGCTATGTTTTTCAAATATCCCCAGGGATGGTGACTCAACCACTGCCCCGGGCAGCCTGTTCCAATGCTTGACAACCTTTCCCTGGTGCAACTTGAGGCCATTTCCTCCTGTCCTGACATGGCCTGGGAGAAGAGGCTGACTCCCACCTTGCTGGAACCTCCTGTAAGTTAGTTGWAGAGAGTGATAAGGTCTCCCCCCTTTCTCCAGGCTAAACATCCCCAGCTCGCTCAGCCACGCCTCATCAGACTTGTGCTCCAGGCCCTTCCCCAGCTCTGTTGCCCTCCTCTGGACATGCTCCAGMACCTCAATGTCCTTCTTGTAGTGAGGGACCCAGAACTGAACACAGGATGTGAGGTGTGGCCTCACCAGTTCCAAGTACAGAGGGATGATAACTGCCATGGTGCTGCTGGCCCCACTATTTTTCATACAAGCCAGGATGTCGTTGGCCTTCTTGGCTACCTGGGCACACACTAGCCCATGTTTAGACAATACCCCAAGATTTTTTTTCTGACAGGATTCTTTCCCACCACTTTTCCCCAAGCCTGTAGCACTGCATAAGGTTGTAGTGACTCAAGTGCAGAACCCGACACTTGGCCTTGGTGAAGTTCACACAATTCATCCAATCCAGCCTGTCCAGATCCCTTTGCAGAGCCTTCCTGTCCTTCAGCAAACCAACAATCCCACCCAGCCTGGTGTCATCTGCATATTGAAATTATTCTCATAGAAAATAAAGTAAGGATGACTTTTCAGTTGTTGGCAATTTCATTACATCAGCTTCCTAAAAGTATAATGGAATTGTTCTGAAATGCAACAGTACTAAGAGCTCAAGAAATGTGATGCAGTTAGTATCTGTATTCATATTTTTATGTCATGAGTGCAAGAAAGGTAACAAGTGGGATTTTGTACTGCTGTACTGGAAATTATGGGAATTTTCACCTGGAAATCATAATAACATGTGAAAATAGCAGCTTAACTCACAACCCCACTGCAGATGTAAAATAGCAGAATATTTTACATAAATTTTGAAAAATGTTTCGCATCTTGAACATAACACAAATATCTGTGAAAAGCAGGTTCATTACATTGAAGTTTGTACACTCATATACACATAAATATCTAAATATACCTAAAATATGTCTCTACATCTTTGTGTGCATCTCTACATGCTTGTTGTATATAGTATTGATTTGTGTCTTTAGAGTATTATGCTGCAAATAAATGCACAAGAACTGAAAATGACCGCCTGAAGTTGGAAAATGCACCAACAGATTAAGAACAAGGAAGCTAAAAATGTTTCCTTTTTTGGCAGTAATACAGCTGATACAGCTGTGTCAATAAGTATGTTGTAATTCTATTATATTTTATGTAGCCAGGTAGATTTACAGAGCAATATTTAAGATTAGCAAATGCACTGAGTATGATTATATTTTTATACTGTTATATCTTGCATGGATAAAATACATAAGCATTGGCATGAAATAGCATTCCTACTTTTACTAAAAATTATTTGACTACAATTACCTTCTGTATAAAGAATTCTGTCTAGGCAGACATGTCTGGTAGTGAGTAATTGTTGCAAAATACATAACATTATTTACTCAGATAAGAGTGCTTAGGTATTTTCACTTGAACTGCATGCTGGCTGAAGAAATAAACAGAGGCTAATGAGCAATGGCAAAATGTGAATATGCTGGAAGGCTTTGACTGGAATAAATGAAGTCTACGTGATATCTCTTCTTATTTCCAATCTTTAATGATCTAAAAGRAAAAAGAGCATATTCATGGAATTCACTGATAATCAGTGATATTATGTGGAAAGGAATATTGAACACAGCTGAAAAAGAGAGAAAGGGATATGATGTTAGAAAAGATAGTAGGCAGTAATATGAAATCAGACATAAAAATAATGCAAGTTAACATATATACAGCCCCATTGAAATAAGGTCAATGCTGAAGTAGGTTTCATCATGCTGGATACTGCTGGAAGGTATTGAGGGCACATGAAATGTGATGCTAGTCACTCAGAGGAGGCATTTAGGCAAAGAGATGTGCTTTCCACAYGAGAGAAGAAAAACATACCAGTGTTGAACCTGTGCCCATGATACCACCTCAGAAACTGTTGGTTCAGTGTGAATCTACAAATAGAGAATTAAACCCTGAACAATATGTGTTGGGTTTTTTTCAATAACATAGAGCTCTGTTCATCTGTACAGCTGCTTTTCCACTGTTGCATGATCTATTTAGATGATGAGGTCTTCAGACCAGAGACTGTGCTTTTGCAGAAACTTTAAGTGCAGGAAGACTTCAAGATGCTGTCATACCATCGCCACTGGGGTTAATAATTATGCTTCAATGTGATTTCTTCCTCATACATTATCACAGTACTGCCTAATGATAGCCTTGAAACTACAAGGGCTTATAAAATAAACCTGAAGTTGATTTAACATACTTAACATTTTTAAAAAGCACATTGAAAGTACCTCAAAATATTAGGGTTTTTTGATGTTTTTACTTGACATGTAGCAAAAGCTTTTTTATTTTTGAGTAAATTGGTAAATATTTTTTAGTTGCAAACCAGTTTCTGAGTATTCGAAAACTGTCCCTGTTTGACGCTAGGTTTAAATCCGATCCTTTTGAAATTTAAATTTTAGTGGGTAAAATAAAGAGAGAAACTGCAGGGTGCTGGAGGATAGCCATCATCAGGACAATTATTCAGGCCATGGGAAAAAAAATTTCACATTTCTTCCCTGCTAAATTTGAAGTTGGAGATATTTATTCTGCATGTATATCTCTTTACCTGACTATTCTGAAAGAAAATCTTTCTTGCTAGAGATCATCATGATTCCACAGATAGGAAACTACCTATGCCGAAGGGGTAGTAAAAAGGGTACCCTGCCAGGCTAAAGCTGAACTAGGTCAGGACTTCACAAGATTTTTTTCTCATGTTTGACTCCTGCACATCTATTTTGGTTTCATTCATTTTTTGGCTTCCCCACAGCTGCTTCCCTGTAGTGTTATAGACACATATAAATATGATGGATAACCTGGGACATCTAAACTTCTCTTTGATGTTTAATTTTAGACAACTGACATCCTTTCTTAAAATTCAGAATTGCAGCCTGATCATTGTGCTGAAGTTTTTTCTAATGTAGCACTGATTTGGACAGTGATTGTTTCTTAGAACTCTATCTTAGAAATATCTGAATCTTTTTTACTTAAGCTTCCATGAAAACTGATGAATTGTTACCCAAGTATACATTCAAATAATTAATTAGGGTAAAGAAACAAAGAAAAAAATTTCCTTCACACACAGTTCCAGTGGATAGAGCAAAAGAAATAAATTTATTTTTTTCATATCTTCTTTCTTTCTTCTCTGCTCCTATTTACTGAAAAACCTGCAACAGGAAAAAATCATCCACTACAATTTAACAAGTGACATTTAAACATGTGAGGTATTGCAAGAGTTTAGCAAACATTCAGGTGYTTCAGCTCTTTTGTTTCTCACTGTAAGGCTAGAATGTCAGAGAGCTGCTCTGAGGAAAAGGGTTGACAGAAAATCATACAATTATAGTAGATGAGACTTCACAAATGTTAAATATATTTTTCCCAATAGCCCAAACTTCAATTTTTTACCATTTCCCCTTATAAATGGTGTTACAGCAAATTACAAAAAAGCAGAGGTCACAATCCAGAYGGCAGCAAAAAGCACATCAGCCTGCAGCATTAGACCTATGGGAATGACATATAGGCTGCTAAATGTTTTTGTGTATAGCTGTGGCCACGCTGAAACAGTGCTGCCTCCAGATTTAAACTATTTCTTTGTGTACATCTCAGGGGGGTCATTTTGCTCGATGAAATCTTCTTAGTATTTAGTCTTTGTAATCTGATATTTGGAGAAACATTTGAGTGATTTATTATGAGCTCCCTATGAATGACCCACAGCAATACAGTGTTGTGGTAGAGGGCAGGACACRGTGTCTGCTGAGCAGTGTGTCTGCAGCAGCCAGATCTGCTGGGGAGAAACAGACGGTAAATTCTCATGTCAGTGGGGCAAACATATTCTGAAAATAAAATGAAATCAAGCATATGACAAAACAGCATGAATATCTGCCTATAGCACTGGAATAGGACTAAAGACCTTTCTCCACTGAGTGACATCCAACAAGTCCTCTTATTTTTTTTAACTTTTTTTTGTTTCTATGGAACAAGAATTACCATGAGCCTTATGAAAATAAATAATGATAGGTTAGAAAAAAAGAAAAATGTAAGTTCTATTGAAATAAATAGAAATGTCATCTGAAAATGCAGGAAATTGTCCTGTTCTGCATCATAATTCAAGAAACACGTTTGGGTACGATATGTCAAGAAGAGGTTTGATCAACTAGATAAGTTAATATGAGCATTGAGATTTGAAAAAGATATTAAAGAAAGATTGAGATGATGGAGTTACTTATTTTGAAAAGACTAACCAACGATAAGATAATAACCTTCAGTCATGCAGAGTGTTGCTAAGAAAAGAAAGTGTTCCATGACCTAATCCTGAACTCAAGTATAGCTAAGTAAGAAGTGGGAATGAGAAACATAAAATAAAAACAAAAATAAAAATTCTAGGACATTTTTAGGAAAGTTAACTTAAAAAGCTGGTCATGAAAGAGCAATAGAGGTAATATTACACCTCACAGACTGATTGAATTACAGTTCTTGCTCAAGATCTTATCATCCCTCATACAGATATAAGTTATCATTCTATCACCTTCTAGGAATGGGTTTATAGCCTGCTCAATCCCAGTCTAAATCCTGGGTTATAGATCCTAGGATAACAAATGTTACTATGTCATCAAATCTAGCCTGGGATCTCTGTCGGAAAACATCTTATCAAAATGGCTTTAAAACAGCTTCATCAAATCAAGGCATTATAAATTTTTTCCATTTAGTTCTCCAAAGTATGTTCCTGTCAGCTTCTTCTGATTCATCCTAGATGGTCTCCTGACCCCAGAGAATCCACAGGCCATTCTTCAAACAGATCACTCTTTTCAGTCTTGACTAACCAGCTTGTCTTCTAGACTGGATCATAAAACAGAACAGCACAGGCTCCCATTAATAGTATCCCTACGACAGAAAAAAAAAGAGTTTCTTAGGTTTGGCTGAACACAGGATTATTTAAAGCTTTCTTGAGCAAGATGAAAGTGTGAAAACAGTCCAGAGCCACCAGTATCAAAAGTAACAAACACCCCTGAATAAATGGCCTTGATGAAACAAATTCCAGGAAAAATATTTTTTATTGATGAATTATTAAATCTCCTGAGATGTCTTACACGGCTATCCATCTGGCAATGTTGTCTGTGGGGATACTTCTGACTGGATTACTGTTTTACTTTTCTTCTTCAGTCTAACAGTGCTTTCGTGTGCCTTTAGCATAAATGATATAAAAGCAGGTGGTCAGCAACATGAGAGGCAGGTAGAATCAAATATAGTATTTATAAAATAAAATTCAGATATTTTCCAAGTTCATGATAGATGTTGAAGAAGTTGATTCTATTTTAATAGTTTTAGAGTTTTTTTGACATTTTCTTCTTAAATGAAGTAGAAATAAATTTAAATCTTGAGCATCTGCACAGACTGCAAGGTGTCAACAGTTTAATTTTTTGCAAGGAAAAAAATAGTAGTCCAGGAAACATTTGAGACTGAAAATATTTGTCAATGCTGCCAGTGGAAGAAGACCAAGACAGAGGAATTTTTAGATCAGAAGCAACTGGAAATCAAGAATCAGACAGGAGGGTTATGATGCAGAGCTTGAGGGGATGATGAGTAAAGGGAAGAGGAAGGCATTATTTAAAATCCAGCCATCAGGTAAGGAAGAGGAAGAAAGTGCTTTCATTTCCTTTGAGGAAGTGTAGCACTTCTCTCTAGAGTCCTATAACTTCCTAGGAACATTGCAGAAGCTGCATACCACAAAGTGATCATCTGGAAAGAAAGTTTGTAGCATGGCACCTCCACTCCATATTGCCATAACAAAAAATGGGATTATCAATTTGAATATAAGATGCAGTTTCATAAAACTGTAAATCATATGGAATTTCTACAAGGGACCATTTTGTTCAAAACCTTGAATGTTTCTTGTCCTTAAATTATACCATGGTTTAAATTAAGCAGAAAAACTTTCTTCTTTAATACCACATGAGGATGTAACAGACTTTTAGAAAACCTTCCAATCTTGATTTAAAGATKTCAAGAGATGAGAAAACCTGTCACTAGCATTGATAGGTTTTATTCTATAATTGATGAAAATACATAACTTATTTCCAACGTGACTATCTCTTTTCAATTTCCAACTACTGGTTCTTGTTACCATGTCTTGCATGAGATAAAAGAGCTCTGTAGAACTTAATGTACTTTTTTTCTGTGAAGATACTTACACACCGCAATCAAATCACCTTACAATCTTCTTTTTTATACGTTCTGTATTTCACTTTAAGGTACTTTCTTCAGTGCTTTCATCATTTTTGCTAATCTTTTYTTTTCATGAACTTTCCCTAACTTTTATCCTTCTTCTAAAATACCTAAAGGCCATAATTACAGAGAATAACCTGATGACACTCCCTTTGAGGGTAAAATCAACGATGTGCTCTAATTAAGCTTTCTCTTCCTTCTCCAAGAAGAAAATTACTTCTTGTTGCTACAGCATTGTTCTGAATGCTGGTTATCTTGCTGCTAGGACTCTTAGATCTTCTGAATCTCTTCGTTTTGAGGAAAAAAAATCTTATTCCACAAACTCCAATATTAAAATAATAACTTTCTATCTGGCTGCATTAGAAAGAGTTCATTTGAATACAAACATTTTATAAAACTATCCAGATTATTTTATGGCATCTACATTCTCGTTATAATTTACCATTTGGATAATTTTTTTTGCCTTCCACATATTTTATTGCTGGTGATTACATAATTAGTTCCTTTTTATGTGTCATTGGACAGTGTCTCGTTCCCTGTGGAACCCCATTCTTCTGTATAATAATGGCTAACTGCTGACAACTTATTTTTAAGTCAGTTAACCAGCTCTTGATCCATTCAGCATATTACACTTTATGATACCTTACTGTGTCTACTAAGTATATTTATTAAACAGTGAAAATCAATGGCCTGGAAATCTTCTTAAAAGTGCTTTCAGCTTCAGATTGTTTTAGCCTGCTTTCAGCAATGACTGGTCTCTTCATTAAGGAGACATCAGAAATCATGCTTATGTACAGTCCTTCTGCACTAGAAGGTAATCTATCATTACAAATCCATAACAACTTGTTTTCAGCCAAACAGGGTTGACACCAACGACATAGAATACAATTGCTTTTCAGACTTTCCTGCTTTCCCCTTGTGGGATGAAAACAACTGCTAATAAAATAATCTATCTAAAAATTTTTCCAATATCTTGAAAACCTAGAATTGTCTCTGCATTCTGATGTAATATTTCCCTTATCTCTTTCAAGAAATTATTGCCAGGGATTTTAAAATCACCTTACAATTTTTATCAGTCTTGCAATGACTATTTCGTATGGAAGAAGACAATGTACAATGATTAATGTACCAGAGAGCTCCTTTGTCTCTCAGAAACAAGGATACATTGAAGAGAGCGACCATATCTTCAAGTTCTTTTGGATTGACTGGACTTTTTCGAGTGGTAGTGTGTAGCATAAAAAATATCTCCTATCAATACAACCTGTAAAAAATGCATCACCCTTCAAATTTGCAAGTGAAAGAAACACTAAGAAAAAAAGAGACTGAACAGAAAATTGAAAGTATGTACTTATATCAAAATGTAAAAGTAATAATTTAAAACATCTTTTAGGAATATTCTAGTTGCAGTCATCACCATTCATGAATTTTGAGACCACCATTGCATTTGTTTGCATTGGCTCATTTGGAGGCTGCAGAGTTTGTTTCTTTTCTAGAAGCTGTCCTTGTCATATTTGTTCTATATCTTTTCTAATCCAGTTCTATTATTTGGGGTTTTTTGTTTAGTTCTTGCTATAACTGCATATAAAGTACCAAAAATAAGAAAACAATTAGTTTTCTTTGAACAGTTAGAAGGTCCCACCCTCAGTAATGAGACTGTGCTATTTCTAAAGATTCACAGAATTCACTGAATACTGCCATCTTCAAAAGGGAAAGAGAGGCAGTTTCAATGAGTTTCTACTATAATGTATCTAGTAGCTGCTTTTTGCTTTGGCTCTTAAATATTTTTCATCAAAAATTATTTCAGGAACCTTCCTTCTGGAATACAGAAAGACATCTATTGGTTCAAAAAGCTTTGGTTTTCAGCAAAGTGATTTGCTTCATAGGAAAAATTCACCTGAAGTCAAATATATTAACCTTTCTACCCCTCTCCTCTTTGTCTTCATAAGCTTGAGGAAATTGTTGCCCTGAATATTTAAAGCAGCTAGTTTACTGTTGGCTCATTTCAGCTCCCCTCTAAGCAAGAGATATTCTCCTAGAAGTTCAGAAATATTATGAACACTAAATCATAGCAGCAGTTGTGGAAAAATAAATAGGGGTTAGTACCCTGTTGTTCTCCCATTCTTTCCTGTGAAGGTGTTTAGAGACTGAAAACTAATGGAGAGAGACTATAAAACTGAAGTGTTTCAAAGTAAGGTGAAGAAGTTTAAATTAATCTTTATTTTCAGAATGCTTTCCACCTGGGCTCAGGCTATCCTCTCTGTGTGTAATCATTACAATTATTCTTCCCTCTTGACTGAGTGATGAACTCTGGTTTCCTGGTCCTAGAATAACTGCTTATGATTTGTACCAACTACTTGATCCCACTGGGGACAACGTAAGTGTAATAGCTCTTATGAAAGAGTTTTCCATTTTATGTTTTTTCCTTCTTTTCTGTTTTAGAAAAACGCTCAGTAAAGAAGATATATTCTCAAGAGATGTTCTTCTTAACATTAGGGAAAAATCAGACACTGTTCTTTAGTGTGAAAATTTACTCATGAGAATTTTTTACTCACTATGAAGAAAACATTCCAATTTTTTACCTTGCAAATACATTATCTGATCAGGTCTGCATAATAGAGATTCAGTGGACATGAGGGCATATACATCTCAGTGTCTCATCATTCATCTGTGCTTCTTTTTCACCATGAGGTCTCTTGAAGGATTTAATGTATGCAGTAAATCCATAACTGATTGTTTAAGGTCTTCTATTGAAAGAAAATACACTACCACTTCTGAGACATTTTAAATGTTGATTGTAGAGTTTGAAAAATATCTTGCAGCCATTTTCCCATTAAAAAACCAAATCTCTGCTTTTTGGGTTTTTTTAATGTTACGAGATGATATCTGACTAGCTATTGGCAATAAGATTACCAGCTTGAAATTCAAATTTCCATTTCACTGCTTGCTTATAAAATTTGTTTGTTTATTTTGGTAGAACTTACCATTAAAAAAAAGTTAGCATGGTGAATTTACCCCTTCTCAAAAAGAAAAAAAAAAATATATATACACTCAAAGAATAATACCCTTAGTACAAGCTCTGGAACATAGAGGGCACTGTTACATTAATGAAAATAGTATTTTATAAACAGAGCCATTTAGAATTTCTTTTAATGTTAGGAACTAAAGCACCATTATGCTATAGGATAATGATAGTTATGATGTAACTGTTCCTGTCTGCAAAAAGGCAGTTCGTATAAAATGTAAATGGAATCATATTTGCAGTATATTTATCTAGAATGAGTAAAAAAATTAATATCTCTATATAGAGATTACTATTATTTATTTCTTTGAGTAAGTTTTGCATTTTATACTTGCAAATTCTAGTATAAAATAGCCTCATAGTATCCTAACTTTCAGGGATGCATACTTAATCCTCCTAACACATTTTACAAAGGATATTTAGCACATAACTGGCACATCACAAAGTATCTTACACACTAAGGAGAACCATAATCACCATTTTACAAGTAGAGAAATGAGGTAATTTTGCTTTTGTTCTGCTGGCATCATGAGGAAGAAGTCTACTCATCAGTGTCATAGTTCTTCATTCCTGTCATTCTATCCTTCCCCTACTGCCCACAAGCAACAGCAGTACTGGAAGAAGAGGAGCTTTATGCAGACTGTTTTCCTGGATAGCTGTACTTTATTCTATGCTCTGGAAGACTATGAAATTAAGAACTGCACTTGTAGGTCAGAAGACAGAAAGCAGGCAGCATTTGTGAGACGGTGACAAAAGTAGAGAATAACAAATTTTCTGGTTGGAGGAGTTAAGATCATCTAAAAGACAGGTCTGAAGACCATATAGGAAGCCCTTTGGAGTTGGCTGCAAAACCTTTTAGGGTGGCACAGCCTTCTGGAGAAGGTCTGTTCTGGGTCTCAGCAGTCATTGTAATATGCCACTGGCTAGAAAGTTATT
The DNA here is from genome assembly GCA_003713295.1 of Parotia lawesii. Classification (NCBI taxonomy): domain Eukaryota; kingdom Metazoa; phylum Chordata; class Aves; order Passeriformes; family Paradisaeidae; genus Parotia; species Parotia lawesii. The sequence goes on from RAHM01000077.1 coordinate 3,370,396, forward strand.
TAGAGTGGCTCTAATAATTCAGGCCCACATGGCATGTATTATTCAGTTTCACTGGAAAAGAATCCATACACAGACTGAGGTTCATTAATTCAGGAGGAAAGATGCTAATGCTCCCACATCTGCTCAAAGACTGAGAAGAAGGGTAGTAACCTCTTCAGCATCATCTTGTATTTTGTAGCCCAGTATTGTTTTGTGTGTGTTTCTTTACTTGAAAGTGATGAAACTGTAAAATGAAAAAGTTCCTTCCTTTATGGAGGGAGTTTTGCGACTTTAATAGCTACTTCAGTCTGGAAACTCCAATAGCAATTGTCATGAATCCTAAAGAGCATATAAATTTATACGAAATGACATTTTCTTAGCTTATCACACTAACCATAGAACTAAGAAAATCTGGGATCTATTTTAATTAGAGCTTCCTAAGTACCACTATATAACATACCTAGTAGCAGTGACTCTTTCTTATGTTGAAAAACAGTAACTGAGGCTGGACCTGTTTGGGATTGGATTTGTTTGCAATTATTCTGCTGTTTGCAGGTGTCCTGGGCTTAAAAAGACTTATTCACCTTCCACTGATTTTTATATTAAGTGCTTAAATGGGTGTATATTTATACTAGTTCAGTCAAAGGAGACTGCCTTTCTTCAAAGCACAATTCATTAGGAATTCAGACATAGGCAAAATTTTAAGATATATTTTCGATACCAAAATTCTTGTTTAAATATTTGTCAGCTAGCTAAGGATTCTGCTACATCTGGGACATTATGCCATCAAAATTCATCAAATATGACCTGCAAAGAAAAGCTGCCAATTCTTTGATCTAATTCCAATTATGTATTAAAATAATTCTTCTCCCATGAACTTTGGTTTCTCTCTATGTTATTATGAACTTGTAGTGCCATAAGCAACAGTATTATCTTAAAACCAACTACCAAGGTAGATCCCTGCTATCAAGAGCAAAAGTCTACTCATCTCTTTCCAGCTCAGAACATATTTATATTTGATTACCTTTTAAAAAACAATTTCTGTGCTGCACATGAATATTATGCTGGAGAACACTTCTACAATTGTATGGGAACATGTATATGCATTGAAAATAAGAGGAAAAAAATGTGAGTTTTAACCTGAAATTTTAGAAGATGGAATATAATTGATTTTGCTTGTCATTGCAGAAATGGTGACTATGGTTCTAGTGTAAATAGAAGTTTTGCTGTTGCTTAAAGATGGACTAGCATCAGGCATTAATGAAATGAATCTTAGTTTAAAASGATACTTAGAAATTAATAAAGAGTGTCATTCATATTTAGTACACACATTTTCAATACCATGAAAGTTTGTTATAATTGCATACTACATGTTGAAAACTAGCAATTATGATTCAAACACTATTAAATAATAGTTAATCTGAATTTCCACTACCTTACATTTTCTAAAGGAAAAAACTCAAAAATGTCCAGAAACAGCTCTAAAAAAAAATCACAATTTATTGTGTTACATGATATAATTCTTTTAATATCAGCTCCTGGAGAAGGGTGATTGACAGAAAATAATTTTGAGCATTCTGATCAGGCAGTTTTCTGGACATTTCTAATAATACACCTAAGTTCAAAAATGTCAAAAATAAAGGAACTTTCTAAATTTGAAGTTATTTCTGAATGATATTAAATCTTGTAATGTTGGGAGTATGACTGCAATTTTTAAATTGTTATTTTGCGTTTCTGTGGTTTTGTGTAGCAAATGCAAAGTGTAGCTCCATTCAACAAAGTATGGGTATATTTGATAAATCCATTTATTAAAGTGTTTATAATGTTTGATTCATGCAGGTTGCAATTAATTCCAATATTTCTAAAACACATGGGTTCTTCACAGCATTTTTTGTTCCAGGTATCAAATAATATTCCTTTTTTTTTCTGTCTCTGAGTGTCACTTCTTCAAACTAAACACATTCAGTTTCAGGTCAGGAAGAACTTCTGAATAAACTGCATAAACTAGACTAATGTTTTGTAACTCAGAATCCTGCTTAAGAAATAGTGGGAGATCTGCCAAAAACAGTGAGAAGGACTAATACTTTCTTATATCCTGGTTGACTGTGAAATACTGGTCTCAAAATTTGACCCAGCAATTTTTTTCATGTCATAAAGGCATACTTTCAGACTAATTATTTCAAATCTGCACTGCACATGAAAAACTGTAAGACAACCTATCTTTAACTACTTCACAAGTGTAAGACTGAACATTTTCTTTTCAGACCGTCTGGACAAAATGCGAAAGGGATATTTCTCAAGCAATATTTTAAATCTAATTCTAGTTTTAAAAAGTCTCTGGAAGTATTCGAAAGAGCCAGATGTATCTGGCATAGAAAGAGTTACATGCTTGAGAACTAATTAACTGTGTTATAGACAAGGGAGGCATGAGGAAACATTCTTCTGGGATTTTGAAGAATTACACRTTGGAACTGGCAAGTCTTTGAAAAATATGGAATCTTTTATGACATTAATAGAAGCCACAGAGACTTCTTGACATAAACTCAGCATACTTATGATGTAAAGCTTGCAATTTAAAGTTTTGTTAGAAACACCCTCCCCCAAACTTGCCATTAAACATGCCTATTGATGGAGACAAAGACCCACAGATTATGTATGAACTGTATCATAAATTGGTTTCTTTCTCACTTAGAGCTATGTATTTAAATAGACAAGGAAAACAATAGTTTAAATGCTTGTGTGTTAAGTGGTCCTAAATGCTTTTATTTTTCTGAATTCATATTACGGCAGCAGACTTTTTTCTTTAAGGCAGCCTGTCATAGCTGATACATCTTCTGGGACAGTCCCTATGACTCCTGTGTTCTATTCCGCTCCTGGCAAGTCGTAATAATGTCACATTCAGAAAACCTCAACTCTAGCACAGCAATTATCACTGATTTTCTATTCCAGCTCTCTTAACCTAACTGGTTCCAAAACACTACATGCTGCTGTCTTCTCTTCCTCTCTTCCTTTCACATTGAGCAAGCTCCTTTCCTGTTAGCAGATTTTAACAAGAAAAACAATGGGCTTTGAGGAATTTTAATCATAAATAAGAATGAAGAAAAACCAGATCTCCAATTTCAAAGTGTGGAAAATGAAACCTTCTTATGCAAAGGACTAGATCTTGTACATAGGAGTTTATGAGAGAGAGAAGATGGACAYCTATCATGATCATGTTGGACCTTCTGTGCTCCTGATTGGGTTGGTTTATAGAKACTTGCCTGGGACAAAGTTTTTTGGGAAAACAGAGAAGTTCCAGAGGAAATGAAAGGATACACACAGGCACAGTTATTAGATATATATGAAGAACAGTATCTTTCCAGATATGTATTGAATGAGGGTCACAGTTAAGTTTAAGAATAAAAAAATTCAGGATAAGTTTTTATTGAAGAAGTGCTCCCCCTTTTTGTCTAGAACTGAAGACTTTTGAGACACATAAGAATCTAATGCCTTTTTCCTCCCACAAAATCTGTCAGTGACGTATTTCCGACATCCTCAGTTTCTTTGACAAGCAGTAGGTATAATAGGCAAATTTTCAATTCACATTTTCAGAAAATTGAATATGAAAAAGACCTCAGGAAAATACCAACTATTACTATATTATTCATTTTAAGACAAAGTGACTCTGGAAAATGATTTCATACCTTTCAGTTCACAGAAATACCTATATAAATCCCTGAAGACTGAAATACTACCCACTTTGTATTTTTTTACCCAGAATGCATTTCATTTCAAAAGCGAAAGCAACAGAGATTTTCTGTCCATCTAGTTATTTACTTCGAAATTTTTCTGAACATTGATTAGTTCTTCTGTCAAAATACGCATTTTTGCCATTCGGAAGACGTGAAAACCTCCCACACACATCCTATTGCCCCAGTTCCCAGAAGATTTGGATTTGTAAAACACAATGAGGTGGTTTTGAAAAGGATTTGAATCACACAGGGGGTTTTTCTATGTCATTTGTATCACTTGTAAAGCAGATTCTGGTAATTACTCTTTTTTCTTTTTTCCTACAGGCACATTCTCCAAACTAGATGAGTGAATATAGGCAGCAAAAGTTTGATAAAATAATTTTTTTCCTATACATTACCTTCTGACACTTGCAGACACATACGTGTAGTAACAAAACATCTGTAAGAGTGAACGCGTAGAGACATTTTGTTTTATAATGGGATGATCATAGAAGAATTGAATGCTTTGGCTTGGAAGGGACAATAAAGATCATCTGGTTCCAGCCCTCCTGCCGTGGACAGGGACACGTTGCACTAGACCAGATTACTCAAAACCCCATCCAACCTAACTTTAAACATTTCTGGGTATGGGTCATCCATGACTTCTCTGGGCAACCCTTTCCAGTGTCTCACTACTTTCATAGTGAACAATTTCTTCCTAATTTCTAATCTAATCCTTTAAAACCATTAACCCTTGTCCTATCACTACACGCCTTGGTAAAATGTCCCTCTCCAGCTCCCTTGTAGGCCCTGTTCAGGTACTGAAAAGTGTTCTAAGGTGTCCCTGGAACCTTTTTTCCTTCAGGGTGAATAGCCCCAAATCTCTCAGCCTGTCTTCACAGGAGAGGTGCTCCAGCCCTCTGGTCATCTTTGTGTCCCTTCTCTGGACTCAGTACAACAGGTTCACATCCTTCTTATGCTGGTAGTCACAGAGATGAACACAGTGGTCTGGGCGGGACCTCATGAATGGAGTAGAGGGTTAGAAAACGCCTCTCTCGACCTGCTAGTCGTGCTTCTTTTGATGCAGCCTGGAATACAGTTGTGTTTCCAGGCTGCAAGTACAGGTTGCCAAGTTGTTTTGAGCTTCTCGTCAACCAACACCCGTATGTCTTTCTCCTCAGTGCTGATCTCAGCCCATTCTTCAGCCAGTTTGTATTTGTGGTTTGGACTCACGTGCAGGACTGTACACGTGTCCTTGTTGCACTTCATGAGGTTATCAGAGGCCCACTTCTCAATGCTGTCAAGGTCCCTCTGGATGGCATCCCCTCCCTCAAGCATGTTGACAGTGGCACACAGCCTGATGCAATCAGCAAACTTGTCTGAGGGTGCACTAATCCTGCTGTCCAAGCTGCCAACAAATATGTTAAATGGCATCAATCCCAACACTGACCCCTAAGGACTGTCGCTAGYCACTGCTCTCTACTTGGACATTGAGCCATTGACCAACACTGTAATCCCAGTACAGAAGGTCACCAAATTTGTCAGACAAAATTTGCCCTTGATGAAGCCGTGTTGGCTGACATCAACGACCTCAGTGTTTTCCATGTGCCTTAGCATGACTTCCTTAATAAACACTTATTCATAAGTATTCAAAAGAATAGAATGATTGTTAAATGAAACAGACAAATTTCCAAATTCTCCTTTTGAAATGTTCAAAGATATAAGAACAATATAAAGCACAGTACTGGAGACAGAGACTGCCCAGAGTTCACTAAAACTTCCATCTTTAGCATATATTTTACTGAATTTCTTAAAGAGGTTCAACAMTCTGTTATATCAATTAAATAAATCACAAGATTTTTTTTGCATAAAGAATTGAAAATTGCCTTGTTTCTTGACTTGTATTTCTACTGCTATTGAGCCCTGAATTTTGCTGTTTTTGTTCTGTGTTTCCTTCATCCTCCCAGCTTCATGTTGATGTGACTGCTCTCTCTTAGAAGAGTTAGCACAGCCTGTGGCAGACAGAATTGTTTCCACACAGCTGCCCTGAAGAGCTGTGCAGTAACAGATGTGTGACAAAATTGCAGTGCCTAATCTGAATGCCTGAACATCACGTGACTGAGAGAAAGATGCCAGACACATCCTCTAGTATGTGCAGTGTCACAAGTGGGCAATAGGAGAGACTATCTCTGCCATGTTAATGGACAATGTCCTCACCAAAAAATGGAGGTCAGGTCAGCTCAAGATAAACACAAAGGGAGGCAAGAATATCTAGAAAATATTATAAATCTAAAGAGAGTTTCAGACTAAGTATGACTGTTTTAAGAAAGGAGGAAAATATGAAAATTTTAAAGTTATTGCTGTTCCATCCATTGGTTTAGTAAGAAATACATTTCCATTTTTAGCATGTTCTTCTGACTTTGGGAGATGTGTTTCTCCTTAGAAATACACCTCTTTCTTTTCCAATCACCTTTACCCTTTAAAARCTTTCCTTCGTCCTTTTCTTCTATCATTTTAAGATAATTATAATGAAAGTAGAAATAGCAAAAAAGAAGTAGAAGAAATGAGTTTCCGTTCTGTTGTCATCACTTCCCCTACTTTTACAATGAAGTACTGAAGTATATTGATTTTTAATTTTTTTTCATATTTGGATGAGCTCTGATCATAACGAGTGTTAACTTTCTTCAGACACAATCATCCAACACTATTGTTACTCTTCTCTGTGACCCCAGCTCAAAACACACTATAGAACAGAGAATACCAGGCTCTCCATCAGGATCCCATGGGCTCTCTTATGYACTTCTGGATGAAGCAATTTCCAGCTCCATGATAATATTTTCATTGCCCTGGTATCCCTTTTTCCACTCTTTTTTAAGCAACATGCATTCTTTGTTGAAAACAAATCAGAATCTCTTATTCACTCTAATTTGTCTATTTCTGTCTGACCTTTTCACTGGCAAATTGAGTTTTCTTTTTGTATTACCTCATGGTCTTTTGGAAGGATGGGTTCTAGGAAGGATGAGTTCAGCTATTGATTTTTTTTTTTTTTTGACACAGTAGTTCTTTTCCTACCAAAACTCCCCGAGTAGCTACGTATTCCCAAGTTATCTCTATTCTGTACCCTCACATGGCACACACACCAGCTTCAGTAAACCTTGGAATTAAACATGAGTGTTTCACAAAAACCACAGTTGGAATGTTGTGATGTCACAGGTGTTCAACATATTGCTTGCATTCAAAGCTAAGCTGGTCACTGAATTACATGGAGTTGTGTCTGGATCATTTTAAACTGTACAATAATGAGGAGTACAGAGYAAATCACAAATGCATGTCTGATCTGAATTTGTAGATACATGAAATCATGATAGAAACATGGAGGATTTGCAAAACTTGGAGTGTGATGTCTAGCCATTGGTTGGTTATTCACAGGGACTGTGGTTTGTAAAGTTTTGGGAATTTTGATTAGGGACTTGAGGATTAGGATTTGCACATGTTTTGGTTTCAGGCTGGTTTTGTAGGATCTTCACATTCTATGAATGTATATGGGAATCCAAATGTTTAATAATAAACTTGCAAGAGCCTGAAAAAATGAAATTTAAAAAGACCCACAGTGGTTGAAAACACACTATCTGTTTTTTAAATCTACCAAAGCTTTTGATCCTATTGAGAGCTTTATTAAAGTTAATATAGGAATTTTGCTGTATTTCATCAAACACTTGTTCCATTGCAAACTTTCTTTCAAAGATATTACAGTTTTCCACCTTCAGATATTAAAGGTACAATTAAAGAGTGTTGTGTAATGACATTTTAAATTCGACATAAGTTGCAGAAGTCTGATAGTTCAAGTTTATTTACAGTTTTAAACCATTCCCGTTTTTCTTTCTTTATTGTGTCTTTTATATTGTGTTAGACAGTGGCAACTCTGCAAATATGTAAGTATRCATACACGTATCTCCAAAAACAAAAAGACAAATTAATAGTTTGCTTTATGGTCATTTTATTTTCAGTCTGATGAAGAAGGCTGCAATTTTCAATTCTCAATGTCAACCAAATATTCACAAATGTGAGGAAACAGTGCTTGTGAAAATGTTAGACCAAGTGACTAATGGGACAAATTAGATCATGTCAGACTTTCTCTCTAAAACACTTAAATTAATACAAGTCTTCAAACCAGTACACAAATACAGATCTGAGACAAGGGACCAGGTATTAAAAAGCTCTTCACACATGCTAGAAATACTCTTTAATACTTAAAGAGTATTAAATAGCTCTTCACACATGGTGGCATAATATTTTAGAAGTTGGACATATTTTAGAATCATTGCCTTTGAGTCCAATTCAACAGAGAGAAGGAAGAAAAACAATTACTTCAATTTTAGCCATGACAAAGGCAAGCAGCATTGGTTATAACCACATTGATTGCATGAATGTTTATGGGATCCATGCTCTGTTGTGTGAGAGTGAAACAGATAATAAGAAGCCAATAGTTTCACTTCCTACTTTTTCAGGACACCATAATGGGGCTGGAGAGGATTTACATGTGAAATAGGGAAACCTAAAACTGTCTGTGAGGATGTAAGTATCAGATGCACTGGCCAGAGAGATAATTTCAAAAATCAAATAGTAAATTAAATTTTACATGCCATTCATTTTGTGAATTCTCCTTCCCTTTAGGAAAATTTACTGTCTATGTATGTATATTCCAGGTTTATTTGCTGATTTTTTTTCCTTTGAAATCCTGTTACCTCTACCAATATTATACCCACTACTAATGTTTATCCAAAAGGTCAGATGAAAGTATGTTATGTGCTTGGATTGTTGCAGCAGGAAGCCGTTACATCCCTGGATATACTCCCTTACTCTCTGCCCCGACCTTATGCTCTCATGTTCAGGTCAGGGGAAAATAACACCACAGATGTTACCTGGTTCCAACCGACTCTTTGTTCCCAGGATCCACATCTTTGTTCTTCATCTTCTACAACATATTCGGGGCATAGACAGGTGGAAAATCTACATGTACAGGAGTCAAAAACTGTTGCTGGCATAAACTAAAGGGCTTTTATTTCCCACAGCATCATAATGTTGCAATCTTGTACCTTGCTTTTAACGGCTTTCAAGACAATACACAGAGCCTCTGAGCAAAAGAAACATCATCCTAAATATTACCCTAATAATTTTTTGGAATACACAATTCTCTGAATATTTTATATGTTAAATGCGTTTGTTTTAAAGAGTTGAATATAATAACTGTTTTAAGAAAATATGTATTTCAGGTATTTACAGCAACAAGGAGGGTTTTTTAAAAAGCAAAGAAACATGATTTTTATTATGGTTTTTTTAATTTCTCTTTAATAACTCTAAGTGAAACAATTGTGGTTAATGATATTGCATTAAAGTTACTAAGAAAGTTTTATCTACTGAATATCGTGCTTTTATCTGTTTTACTTTCTACGCTTTTCTTGCAGCACCCCTTGAGGTAATAAATTCATTTTCTTATCTTTGTATAAATAGAATTTTTATATCTTGTACATGTCAGTTTTATGTACAGTAACAGTCCATTAAATTTTAATGTTAGATATCAGTTTCTAACTATGATAAGATTATACTGGGACTGAGCTGTTCATTGTAATCAGAATATAGAATACCTTATAAAAATGGCAAAAAAATTAAGACTTTTATTCCAGTGCCTTTTCATTATAAATGTGTTCTTTTTAAGCAACTTCTTCCTCTGTCTTTCTTACTCTGATGGCAGAAATGTACTGGGGCATAATTTGGCATTTTAAACATTGACTTTTCTGTCGTTCCTACAGTGCTGTTCTCCCAAATAACACACACTTGAAACTTCTCTCTCCATTGGTGTATTGCAAAGACTAAGAAGCTGTAGAATTTTGTAAGAAGGAGAAAATCTAGTTGAGATTTGGTAACCTCTTCCCAGGTTGTGATACTCCTCTACCATCAACTCTTTATTTCACACGAGAATTTATCATTGAGACAGTAAGATCCACAGAGTGTCATAAAAGTTTTTACTGTGAACAAGGAGAGGAATATTAGAAAGTGGAAGCTAGTGTAAAGCAAATTGTCTTTTCTGAGCAGTTTCTGTATGCAAATTTTTTTGTACCATAGCTTGATTTGCTCTTTGCTAGCAATAGAATATAAATCCTTAGAAACACCATGACACACATTCATTTCATGTTATGTGAGTTTATTTCATTACAAGTGAATTCTTTTCAGACAATTTCCTCCTCATTCATGTCACAGAGCGAGTCACAGTTTCTTCATGTTTATTTTAATAAGTTGAAGAGGTAGTAAAAGAAAATTAATTTATTTCRTTTTTTCTCCATGAAGGAGGAGTGCACAGGACATAGAGTACTGCAGAAATCAGGGGAAGAGCTTTGATTCCAAGCAGTGAAGCCTAGAACAGCTTATTGTGCTTTTGATATATGAGATTAATTTAATATCTCCTTTTTGGATGTCCTTCAGATGTTTTCTTAGCATGAAAGAGAACACAGAGAAAAAAATAATATATAAAAATGGTACAGAGTACTGATGAGGATTACAGTTAAATTAAATCTTAATTACTGACTCCATATTTGAATGCATTTCTGACCAAGAAACATTTCGGAGTTTGAGTCACTCTTCTGCTGTTCCTTCCACAACCTCTCCCAGTCACCATCACTGAAGTCCATCTGCCACAGATTCACAGAATCATTTAAGCTGGAAAAGAGCTATAAGATCATCTTTCCAACATTTAATCTACAACTCAGGATGACAATATTGATGCAAAGGGTCTTTAACATTTTTCTTTTTCTTCTTTTCTTCTGCATCAGTTTTATAACACCTATCACACTTCAGAGTGATGTAAAGCATTAAAACATTATAAAAATAGTGGTATCTTTAAATCATGGCCATGTCTTGTTTTGGCAAAAACTTTTATTCAGATATCTACTCTGGTGAAAATAAAATTATTCTTCTTAACATAGTGTCCTGGTTCCAGTCAAGATAGGGTTAATGAGTTATTCTGTACCACCTCACATGGTTGCTGGACACAGGAGGAAGGGAGCCTCTTTCTTCTGAGGAGAAGGGGTTCCTTCCAATTGAGAAAACATGGTGGAGTGTCTTTTATCAGGGAAGTTTTTCCCCATTAATAATTTATTTTCTCATACATTTTGTTATTAATTTTTTGCTGTTACTGGTTATTTTCTTATATCATTGCTGTTTCCAGTAATTTTTTCTTATCTCAGCCCGAGATCTTTGCCTTTTGTGCCTCCAATTCTCAAATTCATCCTACTACAGGAGGAAAGGGGAGGGGAAGGGGGAGTAGCATGTGATTTTGGAGAGACTCAGTAGGGGCACTGAACTGGGGAATACCGTTCCTAAACCATGACAAATGGGATAATAAATTAATATCTCGAGCTTAAAACCTTTAGCTTGTTCAAACTGGTCTCCTGCCAGGTCTGTATAGGGTCTATGTAAGTTTTATTATTTCCCCAGCTTAAAATCCATGACACATTTGACCTATGGGAAACAGTGAGTGTCCATCCCACGGTTAACAGCTGCAAAAATAAAGCATGACTCCAGAACAGACATCTCCCATTGAGTGCCTATTATCTTCTTTGGGAAAATCAGCTGGACAGTAGGAATCTAGATGAAACAGAAGGAAAATTCTAAAAAGCAGAATATGTAACACATCTCTATGGTAAGAACCATGAAGATGTGTTACTCTTCAAAAAGATGAGTACATTCAGCCAGGACACAGATTTTTTTTTTTTCCAACTGCCATTTGATGCTGTTTACTGCAATCAGATAGGAGAAATCTGTTTCTTTGGCTTGCATCCCAAATAAGGCATGACATTGGCTTGCACTGAAAAGTAACCAAGAGCTGGAGTTTGGCCCCAGCARGTCTGCACTTCTTGCAGTTGTTCACAGAAGAACTAGATGGAAGAATGAGAATCTACTACAAAAGCAGGAATAAGTCCCTGCCCCCCTTCCACTCCTTGACTTCTCATTAAGTCCTGTTCCTAAACTGCAATGAGAGTATCCTCTTGCAAAAATTAGCCATTTTGTCTGTTCTCCAAAGCATGAATTTTACCTCACTCATTTCTAATAGTTTTTGAATAGCCCTTCCTTAAAAATAGAAATGAAAAATTAGAGCAGCGATATGGATGCTGAAAAAGCTTCAGCAGAGAATTTCTTCAGCTCTCTGCAGCATTTTGTGAGAGCTCTGTCTTTCCCATGCAAGTAACTCAAAACAATGTTACAGTTTTGTAAACTTCTTGAACCTGCGGGTTGTTTTGCAGAATTGTTATGGTTCTAACTAGAAAAACATTCAGAGATGGGTGTCTTAGAACTTGGCCAATCCTCTCAAGGGGTGGATAGCCAAAGGACCAATTATGCCATTTAACACACTTTTGTGAACTAACATATAAAAGCCTTTGGAAAAATTATTAAATTGCTTCCATCTATCCCTGAGCCTGGACTCTTGTGTCCTTTCTGTACTTATCTGCGGTGAGAACAGCGACATGGTGATAGTGAAAATCTTTGTCCATTGATAAAGCCAAAACTCTTCTTCAGACAATTTTGGTCCTCAACAGATAACTGGCAGTGACATTTTCAGATTTTTGTAGCGTGCTCCTACATATCTTTTTTTGCAGATATAATCAACGGAACTACTAAAAAGTCCATTGAAAAAGTATCTGGGACAGGCAATAGTAGCCATATGATACACCAAATTTAAAAGGTCTCATTGGTCTCTCTGTATACTCGAATTAAGTCTTCAGTGGTTGCTTCCAAACTCCTACCAGAACTCCAGGGCAGGGCACCAGATGAGTCATACACTGCATCTTCTATGGGCTAAGGAAACTATCTTCATATTTAAGGCAATAATTTGTTATTAGGCTAGTGAAAGGATAGTTAAACTATTTAAAAGTATCACTTGATTTACAATGACAGTAACCAAACTGGGTAATTATTGCAAGAAAAAAGAAGCTTTAATGCAACATTTAATGTTGATATACACAAACTTTTTAGTATCTACTAGTTTCTTCGGGGATATGCTCACTCTTTCAGTACTTCTGTAGATCCTAAAGTTGATGGAGCCAGTCTTCCAAGAAGCAGGTGGCATAGCTTTAAGCTGAGTCATCAATATCCGAAAACTGTCACCAGAACCATGACACTGTTATGTTCTTTTTATTCATGCTATAGCACTGCTTGGTGCTATTTTTATGTTTTTCATTTTTTTTCTATATATAGTGCAGCTTACATATGTTGCATAACTTCCTTTTGTTTTCCTTAAAACCAATTTTTACTAGGYCTCCAAAATTACATTCTTCTGATCATTAGAAACTGTTTGCTGAAACTGTGCCTAAWGCCTGATTGCCTGAAGCCTCTGCTTCCATCCTGTGACCACACTGTCAGGGTCTTTGCTATCATTCTTCATCTCCACAGCTACACACTTCATCTTTGGTCTAGTATTACACATAGTTCAGGCTAAAAATGATAACTACTGCATATTACTCTCTGTCATTTAAACAATATATCAAAATGATTGTAACAATGGACATTACAGCAATCATAGAAAGGTAAGCTAAAAACAAAACAGGTAAAACAATAGCTGTTTGCTCATTGTATAAGTGTTCTAAATAAATCAGTTTTCATGGTTTAATCCCAACCAGCAACTAAGTACCACTCAGTCACACTCTCGCTCCCACACCAGCAGAACTGAGGAGAGAATTGAAAAAATAAGAGCTAAAAAGTCGTGGCTGGAGACAAAGACTGTTTAATACGTAAAGCAGCAACCATGCACACAAGCACCACAAAACAAGGAATTCATTCATCACTTCCCATGGGCAGGCAGGTGTTCAGTCATCTCCAGGAAAGCAGGGCTCCATCATGTGTAATTTTGACTTGGGCAGACAAATGCCATCACTCTGAAAATCCCCCCTTCCTCCTTCTTCCTCTCACTTTATATACTGAGTATGATGTCATATGCTATGGAATATACCTTTGGGAAGTTGGGTTTAGCTGTCCCAACAGCTGTGTCACCTCCAAACTGATTGTGTCTCCTCGGTGTCGGAGCAGTACAAGAAACAGGAAAGGCCTTGACTCTGTAAAAGCACTACTCAGCAATAATGAAAACACCTCTGTATTATCAACACCGTTTTCAGCACAAAACCAAAACAGACCCTCATACTATCCACTGTGAAGAAAATTAACTCTACCACATGCAAAACTAGCCCATGAATAAATCACCTAATCAACAGTTGTCTTCTCACCACGGCCAATTCCCAGTTTTGCAAAGGAGGTAGCTCTTCCTCTGCCTCTCACCTGATTAGGCTCAAGTAGAACATTGTTACTTAGGAAGCTTTTCTTAGTTTCATTATTAAGTGCAATCTATAAAGTGAAGTTTGGTAATGTAGCAAGAAAAATATCTGAGAAATTACAACACAGGGTCTTAACTAAGCTGTAGATAGACAATTTGAAGTCAATTGCTTCATAAGTTCTATTCAGTAATAAACTCCATAAAAGTTTATGCAAAATTCCATATTGAAAGATTCTCTGTAGTTTAATACCACCTTGATTACATTACAACGAAGAGCAGTAACTGATAATTTTTTCTCTTCCTCAAAAAAATAGAAATAAAAGTTGTTATTCCCTCATATATTTGATTTGTTTCTAGAAGTACATGTGTCTACATAGGCAATAAAACTGGTTATAACCTCCATTCAATTAAAAAGCTGTGCAATAACAAGCTGTGCCGGTTTGGCACTCTAAGACACAAGCCAAGCAAAGAACTAGAATAGAACAACAAGCCAAGCCTATAACTTTAAATAGATACATGTACCTAAACCCAGAACATGCTTTTGACTAGCTTTCTAGTAACAGCATACCATTTGAAAGTAGTATTTGGTACTTAAAGGTATCCAAAATGAGACTACATTAGCAGTAGGTTCTAACCACTTTTCTTCTTGCCTTCCAATGTCCTGTGTGTTAATCTCCAACTAACATTTCACTGGGTTTTCTTGTTTGCAGGGACTCTCTTCTTATCTGCTGAAATTTATGTCATGATGCTCAGTTTAGGAACAACCATGCTGACATTGGTACAGTCTTTTGAGGCTCTGGTAATTTCCCAAAAACAGCAATCAACCATCCAAAAACAAAAAAGAGAAAGCACAACTTTGTGGGTACTTGCATACTTCACCTCTCTCAGGTAGTACTTTAGCACTGGAAATATGAAAATGAAAGTGTAACTTTGAGGTATAACATTAGTAGGAAAGGCATAGAAAGAAACAAAACTCATTCTGTAAGAAAACCTACCTGAATATTAAAGGACAGAGCAGTCACTCACCTAGGGTTTTCTGGGCTATTGGCCCCACATGATCCTACATTTAAGGAACAACTATTTCCACCAGAAATGCTGGAAAACTTATTGCACATATGTGTTCTGTTAGCACTGTTCTTCCATCCCTAAATTGATGAATAATTATCTTTTGTCTCTCTGCAATCCTATAYCGTCCTTGGATGATGAAGTGGATGCAGTGGTGTGGAAAAAAGGGAAAAAATAGGGGAAGTCAGAGCTAGACACTTCTGTAAATTCATTGCACATTGCATTTTCTCACATGCTCATTTATTGCACATATTCACAAGCTTTCTCGAAAAGAGGTGAGTAGTGAGGTGACAAAGTTTTCTGGTAGCATTAAATTATTCAGGGTAGTAAAAGCAAAATCTGGCAATGAAAAGTTGCACAAGTTTACAAGACTGAAGGAGCAGTAAAAGATGAAATTCAGTGGTGATAAATTTAGAATAACGAGCAGATGGAATAACATCTATGTATATAAACAATGAGAGAACCTAAATAACTTATTACCATTCAGGAAAGTGATTCCAGACTCATTGTAGATATTCTACAAAAATATCAGACCCATTCTACGAAGTGCTCAAAAAACCTGAATACAGCATTTTGAATGACGAGAAAGGAAYAAACAACAATTTAAGAGCATATTTAGAGAAATGGGTAAACACTTTGCAGTTCTGTTTCTCTTTCTAGTCTCAGCAGAATATATAAAAATAGACTATGGTAAAAAGAATAATAAAACTTATGGAGTAGGGGTTTATTTTTGTGCAAAGAGTCTCTATAGCTAGAAAAAGAGGCAGCTGGAATTAGTTAGTCAATAAAGTCCTGAGTGGATTGGAAGAYGTGCATAAGTACATCAAAAGAACTTCTTTGGAACCAGATGTTAAAGAATACAAAAGGCAGTATTTTTTACACAAATCAGCTGAATTGTGAAACTTGTTGCTACAGGATGTCATAGATGACAAAAATACAAACAGGTTCATAAAACAGACAGATATGTGAAAGAAGAATGCATGCAAGCAATCAAATTATAGACAGTAATGGACTCTAAGTAAGTTTATTTTAACAGTTGATTTTCACCAGCTGAAGTCTATGTGGTCCTTTATGAGTACAGTTTTCATTTTCCTTACTGGTGRAAGGTTTAGAACTCTTTGATGAGACGAAAAATTCACAACTATGTTTTCAGAGATACTAGAAGAACATTTTCTTTGTGGGTTAGAGTTTGAAATTAAAGCCCAAAACAAGACTTCCTTTTTAAGCAAATGCCTATTTGGACAGAGAACTAGGGAGACAAATTAGTACCTATGGTTGCTGAGGAGCACAGTGCAGGTAGCTCAGTGTGCAGCTGCAGGCTGAGCTGCAAGTTGAGCTCTGGGTGTCAGGAGCCTCAGAAAAGAAACCATGAACTGCCAGCCCCTTGCACAAAAGGGTCCAGGGACCTGTGGCACAGCCAGGGGACCAGACACTCAGAGACACAGCAGGAGCCAATGACCCCAGACCTTCCCATGCTTGGACTGTGAGGGTATAACAGTTTCCTTTGTTCTGGGTCTCTCCTCAGAGGTACCCATCTTGAGCTGTTATCTGGTAATTTAGTTATTTCATCAAGATTAAATTATCTTTAAGGATCTGGACAACTGAGACTCTGCCATGGGAGTGGAGCTGGGGTCAAGCTGGTAAAGACACCTGGTTTGAATGTGTGAGTGTGGTATGTGTAGCTGTGGAGGGGCTTTGGTCCCAGCACAGGTGGTGAGTGGTGTGACTGCAAGAGTGGCCTCTGGGTGGCTGGACAGGGAAGTTTCCTTAACATGGTAACTTCCATTGTAGAAATTTTAGAGTAAGTATTAAAATTGAGTAAATATATATATATGTATGTATGTATGTATGTATCTACTGTAAAAACTTGTTCCGGCTTAGGCAGGAATGCATGAAACATACTTTTAAAATATCTCATAATATATAAAAATAATATTTTATGTACAGATATATTTTTCTTTTTTTTCCCCCAATACACAATTAATTGGTTAGGATGGTTGAGAATATTTGAAATTTTTTTGGTTCCAAAACCTTGTGTTGCTGATCTAACACTGGTCAATATAAATGTCTAGCTAACAGCACTGCACAATATATTTCTAAACAATTATACTATTGAAACTAAAAATATTCTTTTTGAAAAATTGCAATGACCTTAACTTGCAAGGAAAATGATGACTTTTAAATGTGGATTTCAAGATAAGACCTCATTTATGTTGGGGATATTGCCCAGCATTCAAAGTTACTCTCTCTTTTGTTACTGCTGGGAGAAAGAATCAAAAGAAAAGCCAAATATCTAGAGGTAGAAGTGAAAGCTGTGCAGTAGGGAAACACCTTTCTTTTTTTTCTAATAATGAATGCTGATAGAGGAAAGACAAAAAAGTGCAGAGAAGTACTACGGAAGACTGGGAAGTTTAGTCTTTAGAAATGGAGCATAGAGACAGTGTTGTTTGGAAATAATTGCAACTGAAAATAAGATTATAATTTTTTTGGTCTGTCTATGACATCATGAAGCAAGTTTCAGCTTGCTAAAGAAGCATTTTTGTAGCACAAGATGAAACGTGTGTGGTACATGTCCTAATAGGTGCATGTGGTCACGTGAAAGCACAAAGTCAGCTGGAATAATGTTGGAGAAGCATGCAGTTCGAAGTTTCATCCAGTTTGCCTTTGAGAGCAGTCCTGGAGTGAACTCCCCTAGAATGAACTCCTTTGTAGAATACTAATAAGTGAAGCAGCAGCTGTGCAGATAAAGAACTCGAATGGCTTAAAAGAACAGTGTCAGCACAGAAATGAGGCAGATCACATACTGCAGCCAACCTGATGGACTTAGTCCAGCTCTTTCTAGCAAGAAAGGCTCATGCTTTCTGTTCTGTAAATCCCAGACAGCAACCCACCGTGAAGAGATACCATTGGAATAGTTGAAAAGCACTACTGTAGAGATAATTCAAGTGATTGTTTCTAACCTGACACACTTTCAATGTTGCATTCATATACCCAGGTTTTTTCAACCCTCCCTGTCCATCCACTACAAAAAGGAGGCTAGCGTATGGTGTATCTGTTCTCGAGTGAGAAAACATGGCTGCCTTCAGCTGTTCCAAGGGGCAAGGCACAGTAATTAGTCATTAAAGTTTACTGCAATATATAAAATACAAACACATAAACTTCCTGGCTTACATTATTTCGCATAAAAAATCTGTTTCAATGTAAAAGCAACAAATAAGATTCCATATTTTTTTGGCCATGAGCCTCAGGCAGCACATGAAAACTGATCTTAAATAATTTGACCTAATTTTCTGACAGAAATCCTTAGTGTGAAATTGGCAGACAAAAAAGTAATAGTGATTTGTATGTGAATTTTATGTACATTGCAACTTATGTATTTAATAAACTCTGCCTTTTCTTGGAAAAGTTAAATTCTTTAAAATGTTATGCACTACTCACCTATCTCTAGACTTCAGTTTAGGGAAATTCATATTACGACATTTCTATAAAAATAGAATAGTTATGAATCTATTTGGTTGTTGTAAAGTGAGACAACTTGTTTTCAGAAGAGATGGTATTTTTTCTAAATATGTRTAATAAACCTTGTAAACAGTTGCTTTCTTAATTCCTCCATGGTGTTATCTAATCTTATTCATACTTTATTATATCTGTAGATTCCTTTATGTTGTCCATCACCATGGCATTTCAGTGCTTTCATCTATCCTATTTTCTGTAAAATAAGTGCTTGCCTTTACCACATATCAATTGATAGCACAGCTTCACTGAAAGAGAGATGAGGATTTTTAAGATATGACAGAAAAAGCCATGGTAAAATAAAAGGCCCATTTTACACAGCTCAGACTATAAGTGATTAGGAGTATGAAGGATTTGTATAAATATATATTTTTTAACAGTACATAAATGAATCAAAGTCTAACCTGTACTGCGTAGAGCAAAACTTGCCCATCGCAGAACCCTTATATCACTGTCTGCAGGCCTTTTTTCTCTCTTATACTTTCTGCACAGCAGCATGAATAGATCATTAAAGAGGCTTGTTTCCTTCTCTCATCTGCTCTTGATTATGACTGAAATGGCCAATATTCCTAATGTCATTTATATGGAAAGGATTGTGTTTCCCTGTAGAATTCCAAGGATTCAAATGCTGGTATAGCCACCGAATGTGCATGAAAGAACCTTTAGCTGCCTTTTACATCATCCTTTTCTGTCTTATCTTCCTCAGGTTTATTTCACTCAGTTGCCCCTTTTGACACTGAGGTAATAAGAGCTGTCATTCAGACACTTTTTAACCAAGAGGTATCTCAGTTGTTGTCCGTAGAGTTGGCAGCCATGTACTGGAAAATTTCCATATGAGATGAATTCTTTGTAACAATGGTTTTACAGAAGTTAAACATGCTTTTCTTAAAGCCTGTATGAATTCCTGACATTGCTGATACTCCTTGGCAGCTAAGAACCAAGACAGATGGAGACTCCTTGATATGGGAAAACACAGGCTAAACTTTCTGCAGAGTCCTTGTCAGTTATGTTAAACATAAATTTGGTTACTCTTGAAAACTACTTCCACTCTATTAGATGAATGAATTTTTATAACCTGACTTTAGATCTCAGAGATTCTTGATTTTAAGATTATTTGGGGGAAAAGTGCTGAGTCAGAAAATAAGTACCTAATGCAGCTTTCTGATTTGAATCTTTTGGCACTTGAGTGGGACATTTATGAGCAGCTTGGATGTAAATCAAAGTAATCAAAGGGAATCTCTCAATTTTCTAATTCCAGATGTTCACAAAGCTGGTGTTTTAAAGTAATTTCTGTGGTCCTTCATACCAAAAGGAGTGGTGGCACTAATGTTATTAGCATTAGAATGTACTTCTAAAGCACCTTCAGAATGCATGCACTTACAGATAGAATAACTTTTCAGGAGTTAGTATGAGTTAGCAAAAGTTTCAATTATTTCTGGGATGCTTTAATGAGGGTCTTTAAGCCTTCTCTTATCATCCCACTTTCATACAGAAAGAGGTCATGAAGTTTGACAATTAAACAAATTCTTGTTTAGTTCTAGCCTCTCCTTTTCTGCTCCAGAATATTTATATTAGTTTTATCGCTAAGGAATATGATGAGTGATCTGCAGGTCTGTACAAACCTACTAAAACAGTGACAATTTTCAGAACCATCTCGTATAAACTGTGTTCCTGATTTTGCGTCAGCCTTGGTTGAATAAGTGGGAGACATTCAAGACAATCCAAAAATGACACAGAAGAAGTAGAATCAGAGATAAACCATAAAACACCATAGATAAGGCCCTTGTTCATAAAATGCTGATCATCTGGGAAAGTCTTAGTAGCTTAAAGAAAGTCTCTGCAATGTTCACTAAAGTTGGGAGAGAAGAATCCCAGGCATGTACTGAATGAAGTCAGTGTACACTTCCTCATCTCTAACTAGAGAAAAAAATCTGTAAATGTGCATTCAGAAATTCTATTTTCATGCTAATTGTCTATTGCTTTCTGTACCACACACTTTAGTTTTCTCAGACATGTTAGAAATCTTTGCTAAAGTTTAAGGCTGCCCACTGAGAATTAGTCAAACTGAGCACTGAATGCCTGCTAATAATTCAAATATAATTTGAAAATTAAAGCATGTTGTGGGTCGAGGCTGGAGAAGAAAATTTAAAGAATAGCAACAAATACAAATGACAAGTTCATATAGGTCAACAATCTCAAAACCTGCAGAATTCAAACTCCTAGGGATTTCGTTTTTTTCAGTGGTCACAAAAACACTCTGCTTGTGTTGTGTTATGTTGAGAAATAACTCTTAGCAGAGCATTGATTACAGGAACAATAAATAGTATATGTGCATGCAAGATGAGTTGGGAGCATAAAATTCACATTACAAAAGACTTTTCAAGTTTCCCATATTTATTTCATCAAAGAGAAAGATCACCTTACTGAGCTTTAAGTGTTCCAGATTAAAACAGACATTTTACACATTCCTGAACAAACTTGGGCTGAAGGAAAACTTAACACCACATCCACGTGCTCTAATACAATCCGAATAATGGCTCTTCCACAGTACACATACATTTTCCCTTCTTGTGCAAGGCAAAAAGAAGTTATTTTCTGTATAATTGTGATCAGAAGCTTTTACACCTTTACATGCCTTCACTGTCACAAAAGAAATTAATACCAAGAAAAGCTGTAGAGGCCCCGAACCTTCCCTGCAGACAATACTCAGTATTTGGGGATGGTACAATGAGGGTATTACTAGAGGAACATTTTAATGATACAGGAAAGAGCCATGCCAATGATCCATAGAAGGCAAATAATCCTGTTTTATCTGATATTGTTGTTTTTCGCCTGTTCTTTTTCTGTAGGACACTGCATTTACTCTGGTTTTTGATCATTGTACTGACACCTGAAATTAATCAAAGAACATTATGCAGTATATTATGACATATATGGTAGTTGTGAGGCTAAGTGTTCTTTGGATGATTTTACAGTAAATATCTTACTTGCCCCATGTGCTCCTTCCTGTGTCTTTCTAGTCCCACAGTTGTTTAATTTTCAAGTTTGCTTTCCTTCTCTCAAATCAATTTTTAGACCCCCAGCCTAATATGCCATTAGAAGAGTGGTAGGCCAAGGAGACAGCCGACGTGTAAAGACAACACAGAAAATGATGCTAGTATATAGAAATCACAAATTTTATACTTGCATGTGCTGGAAAAGCTACTTTAGGAACCTCACTCAAAATATAAGATGTAAAGATTTTTTTTTAATTACAGCAGCATCTGTTAGCAAGTCTAAAGCAATTGCTAGTGAAAACTGTGATTATTTTGAGGTGTGTGTTGTTATACTTGCATTTTTATAAAGCTGAAACTGTGGTGTTACACATTAGTATGCATACAATCTCAATATTTAGATGTTGTGTATGATTAAATTCTGCATGAAAAATACTGTGCTATCGATTGAACCAGTCAGGGTTCGAGTGTGGTGACAGCCTTCAATTTTAGTTATTCATTGTTATAGAAATCTTAAAAAAAATCAAAAAGCTGCCTTTTGTTTTGTTTTTTTTTTTTAAGTTTCTAATTTTCAGTATCTCAGGGTCTACAGCTTTTTAGAGAATATTTCACCCTGATGTTTAGATAATAGGGAAGTTACACAGAAGGCAAATATTTTGTTTTTCTTGGGCAGTATACCATATTTTATTATTTCACATTTCTGTAGATTATTCCTTTCAGCTGTGTCAGTTTTTTCTTCTCCCTCATATTGATATATGATTATTGTTCCAAGTCATACCAGACAAGTCTGCTTATCTATATTTTGTTTCTAAACACCCTTTTCCCACCATCTTAATGACAAATATGTCCTAGTTTCAGATCCAAGTCACCAAGTCACTTTCACTTGTTCTTCAATAGGACAAAACTGACTTAATTTAGCAGTATTTTTTAACATTTAAGAAGAGGGATGTAAAATATTGTTTCAAAAGTATTTGCATACATAGCCATTATCACAATTTAGTATTGTCCTGCTGTATCGCTCCAAATGAAACAATGCCTGAAAGATTTTCAGGTTGTCTGCAGAAGTACTGAGGACAGACTTATCCTTGAGTAACGGAAAATGTGTGGGCATAGCTAATTTTATGGCTGTTGAAAAAAATAGTAGATGGCAGATCTTTTCACTCAGTATCAAGGAAAGCTCTTTGAATTGTAATAATTGAATGACAGAATGCTTGTAATTTGCCAAGACTTACAGTTTAGTAGAGAAAGTCAAAACACAACATTGGTACTCAGTGCATTAAGCACATTTTTTGTGAAATAAGGAGAATATATGGATCATATGGGTTAATTTTTGTAGTTTTGCAAGATCCAGCAAATTCCTTACTTGTATGTCAGAATGTCAAAAATATCAGATTCTCTTATTAAACACACAGTTCTATTTGCATTAATAAACACTTTTAGCATTTTTCATGTTTACTATTACGTTGGACTGCCTGTTAAACACCTGTAGGGAAAAAGTCCTCTTTTTGGTATCAAGCAGATGGAGATAAACCCACACTTACATTTATCATGATACATTTTTGGACTATCTGTGCCCAAGACTAGCTAATGTGGCTCTGCAGGACCACAAAAGTCAGCAGTTTTATTTATTTATTATTGTTATTATTATTATTAATTATTATTATTATCATTACTATTATGTGGTGGTGGTTGTTGTTGTTGTTACTGTCATCATTGTAATATTATTGTTATTAATATTGTTGTTGGGATGTTTTTCTGACCTGAAATTATTTCACATGAACAGAAGAGTTCAACTCTCTCTTCTGAAACATATCACCAGTTATTCTTGAGTACTTAACACAAACCGGAAGGGGATCCATTGTCCCTTACATTAAGCGTCTAAAATACAATCTAACTTTTCTGTCTAGTCAAAAATAAAGGCAACTTCTCTGGAGGATTTTTTTCATTGTAAGACATATATCCAGGATATAAATTTTCCATCTATTTGAATCATTGAGGAAATGTAGTTGATTTGCTCAATAGAAGCTGTCTAAGATTTAAACTGTTAAAGGCAGATGAGTTGTATTAACTATCATCAAATTATTTAATGTTTATGCAGAGAGCCAGAGACAAATCCACCAGTGCTGTTCTTTAGAATACTTCCATTTAATCAGAAAAAGCCACAATGTATAAGAGATGACCTGGTGCTACAGCACTGAGGTTGTGGGTTCAATCTTAGTATGGACTATTCACCTAAAAGCTGGACTTGATTATCCTTGTGGGCTGCTTCTAACTCACAATAATCTGTGAAATAACAATGAAAATGGGGAGTGGGGTTATGGGGTGGTGTTTCTAACTGTGTTTATGTCATTATCCAAATTCAGAGTAATTACTCCTCTACTGATTGAAAGGGCTCACCTCCACCACCTTCATGGGAAAAAATGAAGGAAACTATAAGAAGAATAAAGCCACGTAAATGCAGAAGAATTCCAATTTGAATCTTTTGAGTTCTACATGTCACAAACAGACATATATCTAGAGATTTAACTGAAGTTTTGAATTTTAATCTCTTTATGTAATGCATTTTTTGTGCCTACTTTTAAGTAGATTTAAAGTAAACATAAGATCTTTAAGTGTTTTTTCTCATGACTCCTCAGCAGGGTCAATATTTTTAGGTATTTATGTTTCCTTACTTATTTTCTAGATCAAATACCTTTCTGGTGGAAGTAAAATCATAAATTGCACTTCATTTCTGTTGATTTTGAAGACCATGAGCCTAACACCAGATCCAAGAAAGCAGCATAATCTAGTGATGATAGCTGACACTGTAGAACTCCCATATAAATTATTGGGAATAAATTAATACTATTTCTAGATTCATTCATGTAGAAATAAAAATATTACCTTATTTGTTAAAGAAACCATCAATAACCCACCCATTCTCCAGAATGAAAAGCCATCAGTCTTCTAAACTGAACTAAATAAAGCTTTACATATGGATTTGCTTTCCTCTATGTATCTTAGACAAGATGTATACAATGTGTACGTTTTTTACCTATCATTAAGAAGCATAGAAATATCATCATCTCTCAAAGTAAGCAAGATAATATTACAATCTTCCTTCTCATGTTTAAGTATTTCATTAGATCAATACCAGTGGTCTAAACCCTCTTCTCTGAGCTTTTTCCTCTGAGAGCAAAAGGCTACAGCTGGAGTAGGAATGGGTTCCAATGACCTTATACATGTTATGAAAAATTGCAAAAATATTTTTCAGAAGTTCATTTAATACAGCTGAAAACAAATTTTAAAAAAGAATGGAAAACAACAGGTAAACAAAAGAAATAAAAATGAAATAATTTTTTTTAAACCTCTCAGGATATCTTATAAAGAGCCTCCAAACTCTCTCAGCATGCATTCAGCTTTAAAATGGCTGAAAGGGTGGAGATTGCATTACATCTGCTCTGATCATCACCTTTATAAACATTTCATTTTTATTTTCCTAGAAGAATAAGAAAATGAATAGAGCAAAGATTTATGTCATTGAATGTCATAGCTGATTACCTCTAGAAATGAGAAGAATGCAATTTTTATGACTTTATTTAAAGCTGAGCTATTTTTCATAAGTAAATACAGCCAGGACAGACAGCTTTAATTTTTAAGAATGTATGGGACACTGTGGTGTAAATTTTTAAATGATATGTTTTTTTAGATTTGGTGTTTTTCTAAATAAAACATTCAGCACAACTCTAGTATGCATAATATTTCTGTCGTAATTTGCAATGATATTAAGACAATAATTTTTCTTAGTAAGATGCAGGCACTATGAACCATTTGAAAATACCATTCACTGATAATCTACTTCCAGGGATGACTTATGGTTACAAGAAACTGACTTCTTTTTCCATCCAGTGGAAAGAAGTTGCATGGAGAATTAGGCATGTGAAAAATGTGTAAAAGTTAATGAAATTAAAGGATCATTGCAGTTAAACTGATATGTAACCGTTGTGTGTCTGGCATTCACTTTGATCTTTATTTTTGTAGGATAGATACAAATATTCAGATTATGTTATACAAACTCCCTGTGTATGGCCAACATAGGTAAAGGTTCCAAAGACCTATCAACTCCCTGCTAGAAGTCTACTTGGTGAATTACTTCTTTTTGAATCCATTCTTGAACATAAAAACACACCCCCACACACACATTCTTTGTAGCAACAAAGTAGAGGGGTATGTAAGAAGGCAAGCCCATACGCAAAGATGTGTTTGTGAGAGAGCAAAAGGTATATCCATGTAGATGGTGCCAGCCACTGAAAGAAAGTTCTGCTCTGAAAGCTGTGTGTATAATGATGTGTTCAGGTTCACAATCTTAGACATCATGTGCCCTGGCATAGTGACACTCAAGAACAGGGGCACATCGTTTTTGTTGCTGATTTAGTTATCATTGAAATATTCACGGTGAAACACTGAGTAGAGCAGATGTATTCTAGGAGTGAGCACAGACAAGTATGGTTGTTTGTTAACTGAAATTCTGATATATTGAAAAACAACTAATGTTGTTTCCACTGTCACACACAGATGCCTTCATTTTCTAGTTAATATTTTCTTTGAAACCTCATTATGAGGTTCTTTGCTTCCTATACTCATTGTATTTCCAGGCAGGAAGCAAGGAAATCCCACTATCACCTACCACTGAGCAAAAAAAGACGGACAAAGCAGAAAACAGAGATAATGCTATCATGAGGTTTAACATGACAGAAATCTACACTGCAAATCTGCAAAACTGTACAGTACACTAGTGTCAAAGTCCTCATAACTTAAAACTGCAATGGATCTCTGAGGTAAAGCACACTTGAGTTTATCTTGATTATTCTAACTAGTTTTTCAGCAGCGTGTGGAGCTCTGAACTACTTTAAGCATGTTTGCTTTGAGAAGTGAATACAGGAGCTCTTCCCCATTCCAGGCTCCATTCCAGTAGCTACCTTGGAGAAAGCCATGTCAGTGCCTGTAATCTGGGAAACTACAAGCAGATTTCACATTGCTGTACCATATCCTTCTTCTCAATGCTCGTGGTTCACCCCTGGTTGCAAAGATCATCCATCCATGAAGACAGACACCTGACTTGGCCAGAGTTCTGAAGACCTACCCACTCCCTTCTTTTAAAATGAGCACACCTGGAAAACCTGAGCATTTTAGGGCGCACCAAATTTCTACTTGATCAAAAAGTGAGAAAATGACCTATTGGAAATAAAAGATTAAAACAGGAGTACTTATAAATGAAATTCCCCCTTGTTCATGTATCCTGTCAGAATGGCCTCATTTGAATTTGGATCTCAGCCATCAGTTTTCAGTAGTTTGTTAGGTTACAGTCCGGAGAAGGCTTTGGGGTCACCTAATTGCAGACTTCAAGTTCCTGAAGGGAGCCTACAAGTAAAATGGAGAGAAACTTTTTACAAAGGCACATAGTGATAGGACAAGGAGGAATGGCTTCAAACTGAAAGAGAGGAAGTTTAAATATTAGGAAGAAATTCTTTACTGTGAGGTTCTTGAGGCATTGGAACAGGTTGCCCAGAGAAGTTGAGGATGCCCCAAACCTGAGAGTGTACAAGGCCAGGCTGGATGGGACTCTGAGCAACCTGGTCTAGAGGAAGGTGTCCCTGCCCAAGGCAGGGGGGTTGGAAGCAGATGATCTTTGAGGTCCCTTTCCAACCCACACCATTCAATGATTCTGTGATTCAGTGAAACAGTCAGCAAGCAAACATTCTTTGCAGCCTGCCTTTCCTGACCTTAGCATCAGAGTGTTCCTTTGCAGTACTTATTTTTGTCCTTTCCACTGTAGCTAAAACACATTATTTAAAATATTTTAATATATAACTGAAAAAGTTTTCTTGGGTAAATTGCTGGGTTTTCTCCACACCTCCTCCTAATAATAAAGATCCAGAAATAGTGACACCTTGTTTTTTTTTTTTCACAAGAACTCACAGGACATGAAAATTCAGCTCATCAAAATAGCCACTCCACAGAGAAATAAAACGTCAATCAATATTAAATTGCATATATTTGATAGGAGATGACTTGTTGTCCATCACACAAGCCCTTATTTCACAAATTCCAGTAGACAGAAATAACTTAAACATTCCTATTTCTCCCTCAAATACCAGCTATTTATAAAATGTAACTCATTCACGCAGAAATACAGGCAGTGGGTTAGAAAATGGTTGCTTATTTTTAGACATCACCCTGTATTCTTGCTAGAGCCTGAGAGCTTCATTTACCTTAATTGGATATGATTTTTCTGGTTACTAATATTCTGAGCATGCTGGTAGCTTCAGCACGATCTGTCATGCCTTGCTATTGACATAAGAACAGAACAGATATGGTTGGTAGAGATTGAGGCAATGATGAGCAAAAAGATTCAAAATGAGCTACTAACACTAAAAAAGCCCACAGGGGCCAGGTACAAGTTTAACATCCTAAGAAGTTTTATGTGTTAAAACAGGGTCAGTTGAAAAATATGCCCCTTGAGGAATCTTCTCTTCACTAACTCTTATATTCCCAGATTATAATGAGCACTGAATTCCTATCAACCCAATTAGCAAGGAATATAAATTCCATATTACAAGTTTATAATAGGAAAACACTTAACCTGGAGACAAAACCCCAGTGGAAAAAAAACCAAAACAACAAAACCAAAAGAACAAAACAGTCTATTAATTCCCTAACTGTAAAGCTGGAGTTTCATTTGGCATTAGTAGTTTTTGAAAGTTCTTTAACAGGTGTGGAAACACATCTGAAGGATTCTGTCAGGCTATGTGTCCATGATATTTCAATGGTAAAACTTTTAACATACATATATTCCTAGATGAAATCACAATGGATTTGGTTTTTTGTTTCTGTGGAAAAGCACTGGAGTCTCTGTTCAGTTCTATACTAATACTCTTGATGACTTCCTGTAATATTAACCAATAATAGAAACAATAGAAATCAATACAGCTTTGAAATATTGCCATGCAATAGCAAAAATAAGCATGAAAAAAGCCAGTCTATGCAGCATCTCTAAATGCTTTTGAGAATTGTAGAAGCATGGCAGACTAACAGATTTTTGCTCTGTAGGCAGCTAAGGCTATACTTTTTATATGGTGCGCTTGGTGGTAACTGATACATTCCCTTAATGCTTCTATTAAAGTATTAAGAGTGGATTCAGATCATAGCTACTCTAGTTAACATCTGGCACAACTCCACAGGGGATTTTTGGAGTTATTCTAATTTATATTGGTTTCACTTGGTGTCACATTGATGAAAATTTGGTCTTATAATCCTCCTCTACTCCCCAAGTTGTTTCAGCTTGCAGCTTTGGGGCTAATAAGAAATTTTATGCTGATAAGTAATTTTTCCCCAATTCTGATATTCTCAGCAAATCTTTGACTTTGTAAGGACATATGGGAAGGCTTTGTTTAGCTTAGAAAAAACATAACTCTGGAGAAACCTTAAGCATGATGCATAAATAATACTGCAGGATTTTTCTGATGTAATTTCATAGTATAACTTTTAATAAACATAGTGTTAGAAACTGTAGTCCTGTTTATAGCCAAATTCAATAAAACAAAGCTACCTTCTGTTGAAAGACAGGAAAATCTCAGAGAGCACTCTCAACAGTAAAGTAGTCGAGTCAGTAAAGAAAAGAAAAATAAAAATAATACCCAGAATCTACTTAGAATTATGAGTTATCTGATGGATTTTAACACTTTATTTCTTCAGTTATTGCTTAATTTCTAGGTTTTTGGTGGAGGCTGCATCCCTCTGCTTCCTTCTCTAGAAGATAACCTTAAAAGTCTCTGTGGTTGAACAATGAATGCCTACAATGGAGGAAGTCTTGGAGGAAATGGATATAGGAGGTGTATTCAGGAAGCTGAGCTCCAAGCTAGAAAAGCACAGGAAGTGATCAGAAGTATTGTAGGGAAAGTTGAACCTAGGTCAACACAAACAAATCACAGGGTGACCTTTGTTTTAGATAAATGGCTGTATTGGTTGATCGGGTCAACAAGTGTTGAGAGTTGAGTGGGTGTATCTGCTGTGCAAATGGTTTTCCTAGYGTTAACCAAAAGGCTGTGAACGTCTTCTTGGATTAGCATGAGACAATCAGAGAATCACAGAATGAGATGAATTGGAAGGGACCCAGAAGGATCATCCCGTCCAACTCCCAGCCCTGCACCATCCCCAAGAGAAGAGCATATATGGGTAAGCCCAACCCAGTGTAAAAACCAACCGACCCACGGAATGGACTTTGAAGAGAGCAATGGGCTTGAGTTGGCTTCAGCCCATGTATTTCTTCTTGGTGGCTATGGACACCCAGTGTCATGACAGTGAACATATAGAAATCATTAACAGGAATCATATTTGTATGGTGCATATTGCAATTGCTATAGTCTGCTCAGTGTACTTGCATTGTGATTTCAGTGCACTGATATATCTCTTGGATAAGTCAAAATCCTGTGTAATGTCAAATATATAACATGTAAATGAACTTGGTATTAAACATTAAACTCTCTGCATGTGGAATACCAAAAATGAACCTTGTCAAGTAATATTGGACTCTGACAATCTGCTAACAGAAATATGAGAATTTTCTACTCATTTTTATGCTCCTTCTTATATGCAACAATATGACTAGAAAAGTATTTTGAAMGATAGATTATCTCCTCTACTCACCTAATGTCTTCTCAAGACAGTTTCTAAATAATGGGTGAACAAGCAATGTCACTTGTTACATGGAAAGTTAATTCAAAACAACTGTTCAGATTGGGCAAGAAAAGCAAAGAATAAGGGTTTTTTTGCTAATACCAACAGTGCAATCCTGACTTTTGTAAAATAGATGAAAAGATCTTACTGAGCTTACAGCTCTGTCAAAATGCAAATATTTTTCCATGGAAGTATAATATTTCTGGACACTTTCAGTGTGTTTTTTTATCTTGCTATCTGTACCATTTTTTAAATGCTCAACTAATTAATCAGCTTAACATTGCAGGGATTTAGTTCTGACCTCGTATGAAGGAAACCACACTGTTAATTCTTGCAGGTTTTCTGCAAGCTATACACTATTTTATGTTCATAGTTATATATAAAGACATCATTGCTAGTTACGCATAAAAGTACTTTCAGTGATTTTTAAGTCATCTAATTCAGAAATTTTTTTCAAATTTTGGTATTAAGCTTTGCACTCTATTGTCAAAAAAGGCCACAATGGGATGCCTCATATAGAAGTAGAACTGATATTTGTGATGCTTTCCTTTTGTTAGCCTCCAAGTTTTCCAACTATATCCATCTCACTGGTTTTCATGAGCCTGCTAAACTTTCCCTACTTCCTCACCCCATTTTCCTTCTGGTTATGCAACAAGTAGGAGCTGTTTCTCCAGTTTAGAGTCTAACTGGTACTATCTTCCAGACTTGCAAGATTTTACTCTGAATTTGTTGAATGTCCCTCCATGTGGTTCCAGAGTGCCACAGTGATGTGGGCTGTCACTTTTCTTGCTCTCTTCTCTTCTCTTGCTGTCCATTTAATTGTGGTTTTTGCATCAAAGTCTGGCTTCAGTGATGAGTTGGGGTGTGCTAAGGAGCTTGGCAAAGGGCTCTCTGTCTCATAAATGATGGCACAATCCCACAGCTCATGGTACAAATGTTAGCCTTCCAATTTTTAAAATAGCATAGAGTAGTAAATAATAATATTAGACTCACTCAAAACCTGCTATTTCTGGAAATACGTGATCTGTTTCCAGAAGCTCAAAGAGGAGCTACTCAGAGCTTGTGACCGAGAAGGCTGTCAGTAGTCCTGATCTTTTTCTTTTTTCCTTTTATATGCCACAAACTTCTGCTAAACGAAAATGCTCTCTTCTCTCCTCTCTGTCCTCTTGGTGAACCAACTCATGTTCTCCATATTTTAGCTTGCTTAATATCCAGATTTCTGCTCAAGGTATTCTTTTATGCTTTTCTTGTTGCTTCACCCCTACGCAGCAATCAGTTTTTCATAAAACTACCTGCATACTTCCCAGTGGGGATTAAATAATCAAAGCTGCATTTATTCCTGGCAGGTCATGTTGATTATCAGAAAACCAAAACAAGCAAAAAAGTCAATTCTTTTTTCTCAAATGTCATACTCTTCACGAAATCTGTTAATGAAATGAGCTTTACAAACTATCCTGCAATAAACCAGTGCATATATCTGTGATGTCACTTGCTCTGTACGAAGGAGATGAAGCAAAATGGTGTTTGGAGTTCTCATTTACATACATTAGTCTGTTTTTTTCTATGCCTTTTCAGTAAGTGTTTGATTTATATTAAAGCAGTTTGTAGCTTGCTACAGTGAGATGCCATATTTCTGATACAATAGTGTGTATAATGTATTCTTTGACAGTATGCTTACTATAATCTATGAGGAAACACTATTTATTCATACAGCCACTTATAAGAAAGTCTGCCATTTCTGAAATAAAAGCTAATGATAAATAATGTCACTTATGCACATGCATCCAAAATTAAATACAAGTCCCTGTATTTTCAAGAAGGTCAGGGTACATCAGCTATACTACAATTTAGCATAAAACTACTTATTCAGAAGCTAAATTATCCCTGCCAATTTTCACTTAAAACTTAAACTGTTACTTTCCTCTATTTAACAAAATACTAAACTGACAGAGAAAAAAGAAGAAATTTATAAAAATGTTCATTCCAGTGATCACAGTTTTGATGGGCTGTGTGGGCTATAAGACAGACCCCTTTCAGGATGCCAAATTATTTCCATTATTATGTTTCCTTTAATCATCTGTCAAGAAAATCTCTGTTTCAAGACATCACACTGTTTAATATGAGAAATACTTATCAAAGTTATATGAATCCCAGAAAATGTAAAAATATTGTAGCTTTCTTATCTAAAATATTATTAAATTTTTTTTTTAAAATAATACTCTCTGCCTAAATTCTGACATGTCTGCAGTGGGCATTTATGATGCTGGGTCAGATTTATCTCTTTAAAAGCAGGCCTAAGTTATGAAGTGAACAATGTCTGAGCCAGATGTTTAAATTTGTCCTTATAGTCAATGAAGAAAGAGGGGTAATTTCAGCACAAAACCCTTTCAGTTTTATCACTCTCTACAACYATCTGAAAGGAGATTGTAGCAAGGTGGATGACAGTCTCTTATCCAAATACCATGTAATAGGACAAGAGGTAATTCCCTCAATGGCACCAGGGGAAGTTTAGGTTGGATATTAGGAAAAATTTATTCATAGAAAGGGCTGTTGCACGTTGGAACAGGCTGACCAGGGAGGTGTTTGAGCTACCACCCCTGGAGGTATTTAAAGATGTGTAGGTGTGGCACTTGGGAACAGGTTTAGGGGTGGACTTGACGGTGCTGGGTTAATGGTTTGACTTTATGATCTTATGGGTCTTTTTCAATCTAAATGATTCTACGATTCTAGGTGTCCTCAGATGAATCATTTCCTAAAAGTAGCACTTTTTTCTCCATTGTCTATAAAGCAAGCCCTGGATAATCAGCTCAGCTATAAATGTCTACATTATGGACCTCTAAACCTCTGTACTTGAAGTGAATCCTCACCCTAATGTGCTAAGGACACATTAGATACCCTAATGTCCCACTCCTCTCCAGGATCAGCAAATATTGCAATGTCTTCTAAAAAGCCATTAGGAACGGTAAATGAATAGTCAGGAAGAGCTTCCAATAATCTGTAAACTATAAACGACAAAGAAGTTCAGTTTTCTGGTCACCATGTCTCTCTAATGGCACTGCATATAAGATGGCCTGAGCATCCTTCATTGTCYTAGCATTTCAAATCAAAATTGGAAAGCACAATTTTAGCAAGACGGAAGAGAGAAGTAATTAATGTCTCTGTCTGAAAACCTCTACAGAGTGGTCATGAAGGCACTTTTCTAGAGGAGCAAAGGGGTCAGATGTTTCAGACTGCTTTTCCAGTTACTATCCAAGTAAAAGCCTGATAAAATGAAGGCAGGACTCTTCTTCCAAGGTATCTTTAACATTTGTGGTTTGAGTCAAATGGGATTATTGACATTCATTTCTTAATTCAGCTGATATCTTTTGGGATTTATATTTTAGTCTGAAGCCATAAAATGGTTCTCATTCAATTCAGTAGCGGAATATAAATATCTGTTATTGACGTAATTCTGTGTGAGAGAGTATCACAGCTCTGTGATACTGATATTGCTGTTAGATTGTTGTACACAGCTGCTTCACCAGGGCRAAGTGAGAGCCAGGTCACATCACTCCTTCTGGGAGAAATAAGTGAAGTGCAGAAAGGGTGTCCTYCTCGCTCCTTCTCCCTGACACAGGGATTTAGGCTGACACAAAGCACCAGAGTCTAAGCATCTAACCCCCTGATTATTGCATTGACCTGGCCTCAGCTACGAACACTAGAGCACCCGAAGTTTAGCTGGAAGGAACAAGCCTAGAACCTGTCAATTCAACTGTAACAAAGTTCAGAGGTAATCTTTATGCTATTTATAGGCTTGAATCATGTTTTGTGCAAACCCCTCATATGCTAATAAGGAGCTGTACTTCAAAGTTTATATTGCTCTCTCTACTTCCTTTTGTATTTACAAAGGACTCCTCAAATATATAGGTGTTTTAAACTTCCTTTTATTTCCTTTAACATGTGGCTCTTTCTTACATATTTTCCCTGTACTTTTTGGCTCATCCAAGCATATTTTTTTTGTCTTTCAGATGCCTGACATGCTTCTCTTTCTCGCAGTACATTTAGTTTTGTAGTAAAGGTTTTTGTTCAGAGGAATGACAGACAGAAGTGCATTTTCTTATGCACTGAAACACATCTTTCTAAAATCAAACTGGCAAAATGATACTGCAACTAAAAATACCTCATCTAGCAATAGACTGGAAGTTTATCACTGAACAGCATCTCTAATACACAAATGTATTTGATGGAGGAATGTGGGTTGCAATAGGATTATGAAGGAAGTTTGGAGGTGTAGTAACCCTCATTTATCATGACCCATGTAGTGGTTATGTCAGATTTGATCAGGTCATCCAGTCTCAACTTGGTCAGTTCTTGCATGAGATGCCTTCAAGGAAAATGCAAGGTTGCAAGGGAGCCAGTGCTGTTGATTTATCTAGACATTCTTTACTCTGAACTATTAATAAATTTATGGAGTAACAGAGCACATGCAATGGGTCAGAGAAAAATTTCTTTCAGAAATGATGGACTAATGTTTATTGAATATTAAAAAAAAATAAAKTTCTACTCACAAAATTTTAAACTGTATATTAAATTGTGTTTATTTCAGCACTGAGATAGAAAATTCTAGTGTATGGAAAAATAGCAAGAGCACAAGTAATAGAACAGTAATTAAATTAGTGTAGAATACAACTTGCTTCAAAGAGATAYATAATAAATTTAGTCCGAAAAGGTTTTCAATTTACAAATAATTGCTTTAGATAGGTGGATTTCATAATTCTATCAATGCTTTATTAATACATCAAGAACTAATAGAATACAAACCTTTATTGTTTTGTATTCTTATAAACTTAAATATATTACAAAACCACTTTGTCTTCTGATACAAAATATTTCTAAGGAGAGGTGCTTGTCTAAATGTCTCAATTAATTTTTTCAGGACTAGTAGAGGAACTTTTTTTGGCATCTTTTTTAAGAGTCTTCATCCCTCCCCTACTCTGTGGACTTTCTCTGCAATTGCACGTTCACTAACAGATGTGTTTTATGAATACATTGAGCTGAACTTTTCAAAGAAAGTAGAATATGCTCTTGTTGATAGAGCATGATGTTAAAAGGTGACATAATGCCATTTTTTTCATGAAGTTCTATCACACACAATGTGATAGAACACAGTTCTATCTCATCACAATGGTGAGAGGTATATAATTTCTATATAAATTTTTTCCTTTGTCAGAAATAAAGAGTGTGGGACACCACTAATGTTAGTTATCCAAACCCCTGTTCTCAATAAAGAGAGGCCTCTGTGGAAGGCAATTCATGCCAGCCTAAGAAAACTAGTCAAGATGAAARGAGTAATGATCTCTCTGGAGGATGCCTGCCAATCTGCACTTAGAACCAATAGCTCTGGATGCTTAGCCCTGAACGGTTAACTGCTGCAAATACAGTCTGAAGGGGTGATTCCTTCCTGCCTCAAAAGTAGTAAAATATTTTTCTACCTTCTTAGAACCTTTTTTTAGTTCCCTTTCCTAACTCTCTTTCAAGTATATTTTTCATCAGCTGTTCAGAGCTGACTCTTCCTTGTTGATGCACATTCCAGTTACAGCCCAGAAAGTCAACCATATTCTTGACTGCATTAAAAAAACCTGTGGGCAGGAGGTCAAGGAAGGTGATTTTGCCCCTCTGCTCTCATGAGAGCCCACGTGGAGCACYGCATCCAGCTCTGGGGCCCAGAGGACAAGAAGGAAAAGGACTTGTTAGAGCAGGTCTAGAGGAGGGCCACAAAAATAATCAGAGGGCTGGAACATCTACTGTGAAGAAAGGCTGAGACAGTTGGGAAGAAGAATGACAAATATTTTTATAGCCTTCCAATGGTTAAAGACATGCTTTTTATAAAATTCAGTGGTGACAGGAAAAGAGGAAATTATTTTAAACTGGAAGAGAGTAGGTTTCAATTTAACAAATGTAAAGAATTTTTTACAGTGACGGTGGTGATGCACTGGAATAGGTGGCTCAGAGATGTTGTGGATGCCTTGTCATTGGCAGTGTTCAAACTCATGGGGGATGGGGTTTTAGCAACTTGATCTAGTGAAAGATGTYCCTGCTCACAGCAGAGATGCTTTTATAGATCATATTTGAATGACCCCTGAAATACAAAACATTCTGTGATTCTATGATTCTATGATTCTTCGATTCTTTGAGTGTGAGTCAGTGTCCCTGAAGTTATTTAAAAGACACATAGATGTGGACATGGTTTAGTGGTGGACTTGGAAGTGCTGGCTTAATAGTCGATGATCTTAGGGTTTTATTCCAACATAAATTATTTATGATTCTGTATTTCCATTATTTTATTAATTCCAGCTTTACTTCAGTTTCCTTTCCAGGAAATTCTTTTTTTTTTAAGACAGTATTAATTTGCAGAGAGTCTAGGGAAACAGTGAAACAGTAACCCTGAGAGACATTATTTTCTCTTTCAGTTTCTCTCTTTCCTTGCATTGCTCTGTTCAACCACAGAGGCTGCCACCGTCTCTCCCTTTTGTTTGGGTATGTCCAGTTTTGTCTTTTGTCAATGTTTCCCTGCAGAGCAGAAACAATCTGACTTTAGGTTCTAACTGTTTTAAAAAGGGTAGATGCATTAAATTAAGTAGATTGTTATACACAGAAAAAAAATCTCTAACTTTCCTATTCAAATGTTGAGTCTCATCTTGTCTGACAATTATATATCTCCCTAACTTATATCCATGTACTTATAAAACACCTTTCCTATAAATTGCTGGTCTGTTTCCCTTAATTATGAATTGTCCTTTGCCTCACATGCAAAAATCCGCCCAGCACATGTTCTGACTCAGAATGAATTCCTTTAAAGCTGACCTTTAACATGCTGCAAATTCTCCAATTAGATTTCAGGCTCTAAGTCAGACTACTAACTATGTGTGAATCTATACCTTAATGGTACCTGAAATGTACCATTAAGGTACCTGAAACTACTATGTAGTTCATGTTTTCATGGTATTTTATAAAAACTTACTCCTTTTTGATGGAAAAATTAGTTAAATTAGACAAAGTACTC
Source organism: Parotia lawesii (assembly GCA_003713295.1). Lineage (NCBI taxonomy): Eukaryota > Metazoa > Chordata > Aves > Passeriformes > Paradisaeidae > Parotia > Parotia lawesii. The sequence goes on from RAHM01000077.1 coordinate 3,407,731, forward strand.
TGTTTCTTTAAACTACTTTAAACTATTTTTTGAGAGAAAATATTAACATTTCATGTGTTTAGTTTTTGGGGCTTTTTTTAAACTACATTTCACATAGCATAACAGAGAACATGTTCCTTTTGCCATATTGTTTCAATTATAAGTAATTTATTTCTTACTGTGTTCTCAGAAACACTCAAAGCTTTCATCATATTCATCAACATATTTAACATAAGAATGTTAGAGGTACAAACGTCACATTGCTTCTTGTTTCTTTATTTTGAGATGAGTTTTATTGAAATTTGTCAACACCTTACACAAGATATATGGCTACCAATTATCCATAAAAGTATTATTAAATACATATATTACCACTGAATGTTTATATATTATTAACTGAATTTCTTCTCCATAACTGTTAGTGAATTAAAAATGAGACAAAGAATCAAAGATAATATTTTTTAAAAATAGCAGCAAAATAAATGAGTGCAAATATGTGACAAAATCTAATTCTCATCCAACCATGAAATGTCCACCTGAAAATGTTATTTCTACATATGAATTCCATTATAGTTCCAGGAAAAACTCAATAAACCTAATTCTGTAAGTCACAGTACAGAGGCATTTCTCCATTTCCCATGCATTGCATTATTCATTTGATTGCCTTCACTTTCCTGTTTTTGAAGGTATATTTACCATACTATTTATTTTTGAATTTATTATTTTACAAGTTTTTTAATCAGGTCTTATAGTTGCCCTGAAAACTTTTTTCCCACTTTTCTTATCCTGTTTTTTTTTTCTTTTCTGTTACGGGCTCTATACAAAGATGTGATTTACCTCCTTTTCATGATGAACTTATAAATTATCTTTTGAAAGGACAACATTAAAAAAACATAAGCTCCAAGATCTCTAGATCAGTGCATTTGAGTGTCACCAGTGATGGTGACTTACACTGAGCATTAGTAAGTTATTAATTACAAGCTGCTTTCAGATCACATATGTGTTGTTCAATTATCTACATCACCAGAACTTGTCCTCCATTTATCTTTGTGGCTTTATGATTGTGAGTATGCAACTGCTTTTCTAAATGTAGTAAAATTAATTATTTTGAATTTTTTTCTTGCAGATTGAAGTCGTTTGTTCTCTCCAATGATAAATACAGGGACGTTTACTCCCTTAGCCAGCAGCTAAAGGCAAATGTATATTTGGCATGTAAAATCTGTAAAAGTCCCATCTCATGAATTGAAATTTTTGGCGTATCTATCCCCATGACTGCAACACAGAACATAGTGAAACAAGGCTGTGGTGACCACTCAGTGTCCCCGCAAGTGACAGTGTTCTGCTCATGAGATGTTAGCAGCTAAACTGAACTTATTCTCTTGCTAAACTTCTAAGCTCCTTGCATTAACTGAAATGTTTTTATCCATTAGAGGGATAATTTTGCATTCTGCACATGTTCTTGGACATATTCTCCAGATCACATTAATCCTGGGATGCCCTAATTGTTTCAAGAAGTCTCCTCTGAACATAACAAATCTGCAAAAGTCACTGAAGTCTTCATTATTATTATTTTCCTTCCAAATCAATGACAATGCCAAAACAAACCAACCAAACAAACAAATAAATCCCACCTTTTGCTGTACATACAAATTGAGCTTCATGTGAAAGACTATTATGTGGTGTATGCTGTGTGGGGAGACAGTTAATGTCAATATTGAATGCTACCTGTATATTGAACATTATAAACCACAGGCATTTCAGTCAAACAGCTGTACTATTTCTCTTATCCTTTGACATGCTTTTCCTTGTTTTGCAGAGTAATTGAAAGGTTTTTGCTTTCACTGCCTTTTCTTGACAGAGATGCCACAAGGTATCTATACATCTCAAAGGCTAACACAAAATCAATCTGTGTGATTATGCAATTTAACTGCATTTGCAGTGTTAATTTATCTTCTAGCATCTGTAAATTACTTTATTATAAAAAATTCAAAAGCTTATCTGAAAGCCAAATTAGACCTGGTAGCAACACAAAAACATTATCAACGAGGGAAATCTCTAAAAGCAACAGCAGACAACAAAATATCAAGTGATGTGTAGAAAGACATAAAATGTGATATAAACTCATTAAGTGCTGACTATTGTTGTTTTATTTGAGATCTGAGTAAAAGTATATATTGCTGGCAGGGTTTGCCAAGCTGCCCTACAGGGAACCACTTTGCCATTTCATATTAACCCTTGTTATTCGGGTATTTTATACTTGTATTTTTGTTTAACAGTACCATTTCCCAGTTAAAATGAGAGGGGTGAGGGATAATTGGAGCTTTGATAAATGAAGACAAAAATTGACCTTCAATTGGGTTAAGCTGATATCTGAAAGTCTTTCTTCTAGTTATTAAATGACAGGCACTGAACTCAATGTTAAATATTCATGCATGATGAAAAAGCAACCTATGGATTCAAGGTTAAACATTTATGTAAAAGAGCAGCATGGGAAAAAATAGGCACTTAGAAGGAAGCTAATGACCTTTAAACATCAAAGGCAAAGTTCCTATCCATTAGGAGGTCAGTGTGTTAATGTAGCACAAAACTGCACTGACATAATTTCTGACGTCACATCTGATACTGAAGGAAACCCAGCTGTCACTGAAAAAAAAAGATTTATCATAAAAGGGGTAAAGACCTAAAAAATGTCTCTCTTTTGCCTTTACAAATACTACTTGAGTTTTGCTTTTTGCAGTTCTGGAAGAATTTGACATAAGACTTGACATTCTTATTAAGCAGAATGTCTGGCAAAGACAAATCTACTTAATGTTTGAATATCAAACAGGTAGTAAATGTAAGGGCTTGACACAATAAAGACACCCAGAAGTAACCTTGCGCTCCCACACATTCTTTTTACCATGTTCTCCATCCTAAATGCCATAAACAAGATAACTGATAATTGAGTTCCAGATTGGAAAGCTCCTTCTGCAGAYTGTATGTTAATCATTGTGGAGGCAAGCCTAGCACTARTATTTTCTAGTCAATCTGACACTGACGGAAGATTTTGACTGAAAATCCAAAATACGTCTGTCATACTTCTTACAAGATTATTTTATATGCATTATTTCTAGATGACTTCAAAGTGAAATTTTGTCTTTAATAATCATATATGATATTCGGTAAGAGAAAAGTTAGCAAAAGAAAATAGAAAAAAATATAATACTATAAAAATATTCTAATATAATGTGTTCCATCTGAAGGAAGAAGAAAATCAGCCATTTATAAACCTACTGCAATCTTAAAATAATATAATATCACAATGCTCTGCCTTTTAAGACTCCTAATGAAACGTATATGTTGATGAGTAAAAAAAGTATCGTGTTTAGATTATACTGACAAAGCCAAAGTGTCCTTGATGATTATAAAGTCATAGAATGGTTTAAGTTAGAAGGGACTCTACTCCARCCTCCCTGCAATAAACAGGGACTTCTTCAACCAGGTCARATTGCTGAAACCCTGTCCAAYCTGACCTTGAATGTTTCTCTAGAGGGCAACTACCACCTCTCTGGGCAACTTGAGCCGGTCCTTCAGTTTGAAGCCATTACCCCTTGACCTGTCACTACAGGCCTTTGTGAACAGTCTCTCTCTGGCTCTCCTGTAGCTCCTTTTAGGTACTGCAACGGGCTCTAAGTTGCCCCTGGAACCTTGTCTTCTCCAGGCTGAATAACCCCACCTCTCTCAGCCTGTCCTCATAGGAGAGGTGCTCCAGCCTCTGATCATCTTTGTGGCCCTTCTCTGGACTGGCTCCAACAGGGAGCATCCTTCTTATGCTGGGGACCCCAGAGCTGGATGCAGCCTTCCAGGCAGGGTGTCATGAGAGTGGGATAGATGGGGAGAATCACTTCCCTTGGCCTGTGCACCATGTTGCTTTTGATGATGATGATACTTTCTCATTCTTATCTATAAAAGCCCAAACGAAATTTGACTGACTTGCCTTCATCTCTACAGAACACCTGTACTGCTTAACTAAATGAGCCTATTCTCGAATATTAATGTCAGCAACTGTCTGCCTGCATAGCCTATACAGCCAAGAGAGACTGATTTACAGTTGGGGCTCCTTTGTCATGTCTTTTCTATGGTTCGCATTTTATAAATACCAAGCAACTAAATCCTTTCTGAACACAGGTAAAGTAAGCCTGAGAATAAAGGTTTTGGAGACAGTTTTCAATCCTGGCCAATCCCATAAGAAACAACAGATTTAGTATCAGTCACCCAAAGTTTGGTAACTATGACCACAGCTATTCTTTAGACTACTTCGTTTATTGATTATAGATACTTATAATGTGTCTATCAGTCAGCATGTCCCTCCTATGGATGCACCAGATGATAGGATTTGCATGCCTCACTCAATGCTAGTCTGCAGAACAGGGTTCATAAATGCACAAGGCTTTTTCATAGATAATAAATTTTTATTGACGTAGTGTAGAAATGAAAAAAAGCAGATTCCTTTGTATAAACAATATACCAAAAAACCCCAGCAGAATGTGCTCTAACATGTCTGAAGTTGTAGCAGTGTGATTTTACTCATAGTAAATGGTAGATTTCCCTTATGCAAATCAAAATCACAAAGTCCCAGAGATTAAGCCCTGCCCACAACATATCCTGAAAAAATGAATAGTCTTTTGTTACTAAAAGGTTATGTTCCTTAGATGGAAGTAGAGGCTTTACACATTGAGAGAAGAAAAGAGAAAGCTAAGATTTAAAAAATAGAGAGAAATATCAACTAGACAGAGTAGAGAGAAGTACCAAGCAGAGTGTAAAGACAGAAGGGATACAGGAAGTATAATATTGAGAGAAGAGTAATTATAGGAAACTAGTTACTATGGGAGTCCAGGAAAAGAAATAAAACTGAAAAAATGAAATATTTTGTTGTCACTGGGGATACACAAAGACAGTGAGGGAAGAGAAATGGAAAATAAACAAGATGGGGAAAGGAAAGTACAGGAAACAGTGAGGAGAATAATGGAGTAGGTTTTTTTAAAGGGCTTTTTAGTTTGTGTTTTGTGAGGCTCTTTTTTCCCCCAAGAAACACCACATCTACATGGAAGGGGATGATGCAATATCTTTTATTTAGGAGACTTAGAGGTGAARCATAAACCATAGTAGAAAAACAATAGGCTAGACATCTTAAATAACCAAAGTAACAAGGAAATTTAGTGTCTATGTTTTTAAAGCACTTTTTTTGGCAAATCTCAAAGTATAATTTATATAAATCTTCATTTTCTCTTTTTATGAACCGTCCTGTGTGCTTTTCTCTGGAAGAGTTATACACTCACCTTGGAAGATATAATTCCCCATGACATTTCCCTTTTCAACAAAGAAAACATTCAGCAGGCCAAGAATCTTTTGACAGAAAGACTTCCCTAGGAGCAGAGATCTTTTCACACATCCTTTACTGCTCTACAGTCTCCAGTACGAAAAGCAAAGTGTTATAAACCCCTTGAAAAACAGGATAATAAGAGATTTTTTCCTTTCCTCAGATGCAGTTCTATATTATTTGGATTTTGGTCCAGTGTCTTGTGCTGTCAATGCTGCCTCACTTTTCTACTTCTTTCCTYAAAACAAGCTTCTCTTCCTTCATATCCTACTTCTTTATTGGGGGTTGTTTTTAGCTTTTGTTTGGTCTTTTTGTTATTGTTTGGGGTTTTGGTTCGGTTTTGTTGTCTGCACCATGCTTATCCCTCATAGAGCAAATGTGAAAAAAGAMAAGGAAGACGATAATGAGGAACAAATGGTATGTAGCAATACTCCCAGTTAGATCAGGTATGGAAAGTGAATCTGGAACCAGAGAATCAAAGCGTAACTGGTTAGGCTAGTGGCCCACTACCAGCATTAGAATCATCATCAATCTGTGCCACGCCCAGACAACAGGAGGCAGCAGAACCCTGTGTTGGCACAAATTCCAAGGATCTTTTCCGAGATTCTTTTTATTGTTCTCCATTTATACTAGGACCTTTATCTTCTCAAGACAGGTGCAATTTAGTTTAGCTGCACCAATATATGGGTCTGCAACAACTTTATTCATATTATTGAAGGAAGCAAACCAGGGAGCACTCTTCAGCTCTGAGAACAAGTGTCATTTCTCAGCTCACATCCAGATGGCTAAATCTCTGAAAATACGGTGCCTTCAGACTGCCTTTTGGAATTGGTTTGGTCAAAGTTGTCCTCTGCACTGTGCCCAGGAATGTCTGTTCAAACATCTGTGTTACCAAGGTAATAGTAGCAGTGACTCTGTGGCATTGCCTATTCTCATACCCCTGTGCATATTAATTTACTAGTACAGGCATTGCCAAAAAAGCATTTAAGTACTACTGTAATGTAACCAGTAAAATGAAACTGGCAGATTTCCCACTGTTATGTTAATCTCTTTGGGTGTATTTGTACATACTTCTTTTAAATTCCAATCAATGATAAAAATCAGAAAAAAATAAAGTATATTCTTTTTCCTGTTCTGGAGAATAACCTTAATAGACCGAAATCTTTCATTGTTTTCATTTGTCACAGATTAAAAGAACTGCAAATGGAAATACTGGCTTGGACACCATCTGTGAGACAGATATAGAYCCCTGTAAATATGTTACAGTAATAAAAATCGGAAGCTAGATTAGATTGTGTATGAAAAATGCAGACTTTAAATTTTCTACCTTTAAGGCTCAAGCTGGAGTATATCTGAGCTGTATAAAAGAATGAAGATACAAAAGCATGTTTTAGGAAGAAACTGCAGTGTCTCACAGGCCTGACTTTAACTCAGGGTTGGTTGTTTCCATAGTCCAAAATAGGTCAGTGAAGCAGCCCTCGGCACATTGCTGGATCTGAGCAATTTCCAAACACCATTGTGGGACCTCAAGGGTGATTTTTCATGTATTGTTTGCACAGACTCTTTGCTATTCTACTTTGCCACACTGACACTATGTTCTCTTTCCTCTTACTGAAATTCTTGCTTATACAGATGCAAAGGGGAATGAACATCCCACAAAAGGGTTGTTTGTAGTGATCTCAACATTTTAACAAAGACTAAAGGAATGTGTTAGTCCATTTAAAAAAAAATATCCTAAATGATTTGAAACCATTTATTGATACTATTAACAATGGCAGAAGGATTTTATGTATGCAAAAACACAGACTGAAATGAAAAATYCACTGCCATTGTTTGTCTTCCTGTTAAATTACTCAGCAATTTCCTCTATTTCTTGGATTTTTTTTTTGTTAAGGTAGACCAGTGAAAAGCCTTTCACAGATATACATTTACACACCCATATTAGAAAAGAGGCCAAACAGGGCCTTTAATTATGAAGATATTAGTGTCAACAGCCCAGTTTTAAGGTTGTTTATGTAGCATGCATTTTCAGCAAAAGATTAATTCTGATAGGGGAGTGGTGGGCCTATAAAATTTTCTTATTCTGGTAACAAATGCTACAGTCAAAGACAGTTCAAAATGCAACCTCTTTTACACAAAACTCTAAGAAATATAAGGATTTCCTTTCCTCTAAACACAAGTGTAAGTTTTAGATTCAGACAGAAGCATAAACCTGAATATAATTACAGAAATTCAGCCCAGAGATAATTAAATTTGTTTGTGACTTCTCTAATATCTGAATCTTTGTTTGTGAATACTTAAGCTGTAGTAGGATTGCTTTGTTTTGCTTTTAGCTAACTGTCAGTGTCCTTGTCTCTCACCCAATAGTTCAAACCTAACAAAAGCATTGAAGATAGACTGTTCAGACTGAACAAAACCAAGTTTTTTGCTGTGAAAGTTCTTTAGGTTTTTCTTTGTCATCATTTAGGTAACAGGTGAATATTAAGGAAGCAAATATCACTATTTCACTCAAATTAAAAAAAAAGTTACCTTTTTTTTAAATTAAAAACAAAACCATTTTTTCTCTACTATTGATTTTGGACTTAATTTTTAATTTTTTAGTTCAGATTTTACTCGGGACTTTACAGTGTCCACTGCTGTAAATTCATCAGTTCACTTAGGAATTCAGTCTTGTCCTCCTGAACGTGCTCATTTTCATCCTGATAGATATCTGCAAATTTCTAGTGAATGAACAGCTGCAAATTCTTTGAGCAGAAGCTCAGCACGTAGAAAAGTTCAGGAAATAAGTAGAGGTGTTTTGCTTATATTCAGCAATGTGTAAAAAAATATCCCTGGACATGAAGACAATTTAAATGTGTTCTGGGATAAGACCAAGAGTCTCTCTCTCTCTCTGAAGAGTCTAGCACCAAAGACAAAATAAAGAAATCATTTAGAGGCTACCTAGGACCACTATGTCTGACACACATTTTTCATAAAGAAGAGCTTTCTGAAACTTAAAAGGGGGATATAAATCATATGAAAAAATCAGGAATAGTGTTAAAAAAGATTGATTTTTTTTTCCTAGTTGTCTAAGTTTCATTTTCAAAATATGTATTTATGATTTCGGCTGCTTCAGTTTATCCTGCTGCCTATACTTCAGGGATGAGAGAAAGCTGTGAGTTTCAACTAATGGTGTGGGACTGCTGGCCTRCTGCTTGTTTCAGACAGTGTCAACCCAATTCAGGGAAGGATTTCTCTCATAATGGCATTTGCTCCCACTGCTGCTTTCTAACACGGCCCTCCGAGGATGTCACTTTAAATTGGAAAAGAGAATAACACTGCATGAAAATGTGGGTTGTGCTGTGAGGTAGAGAGGGTTTCACAGCAGCTAGGAATTTCTTTCCCTGTGTTGTGGCTCTATGGAATATTGCTTCAGACTATTAAAGTTCTTGTATTAGAATCAGAATTGGAAATAGACTCYGTATCTCCCCATTTGGATTTAGAAAATGATACATCTGAAGGAGTAATAAAACTCTGGCATGACCTGCAGAGCCTGAGGCATTCTAAAACTTTTTCCATTTGCCTTGATTAAGGGTAATGTCTTATACTTTGTAGGCCGGTTAAAGTCTTCAGAAAAAAATAATTCCAAAGTGATGAACAAAGACTATTCAGAACAATTTAAAGTACATCAGAGAATTATCAGGACAGAAGATCTTTGATTCTAAAAAAAAATTGCCGCCATTAAATTAAAATTTGAATGCTAAGATTTTTTAGATTTCTACTAAAGTTAAAATCTTCGTAGTGAGGGAGACAGATGGATAATCCAAACAAGTGACTAAAAATTTTGCTAAAATTTAAATTGCATTCGTTCTTCATAGGTCATGCCCAATTTCAATTAAATAATTTGTTGTTTCAGTTGTTGTTATAGTCATAGTATTTTTAAAGCTAAACCAAGAATCTTCCTTTTAGACATACTACAAAGGTTATCAGTTGCATCTAAAAAAGTTTGAGCCGAAATCCAGGATCAATTTTGAGGGATTTATGTAATAATCAATCTTAAATTTTCAGGGCTTTACAATTAAAACAAATTTATTTTTCTCTGTATATTCCTTGGGTTTGTTTTTTTTATTGTTTGCTGAAATAACAGATTTTAGTACCAAACATAGAAACTTTTACCATTACTACCCTCTAAACAGATTTAAATCCAGAATACCAGCAGAAGGTCGAGCTAAGCCAAACATCCCTGTGTATATACTTCTCAGGACAAGTGCAGGTATGGAGAACTTCTGTCACAGTTTAACCATTCCATGTCTAAACCATGTTTTATAGCTTCTGGTGGAATTAAAATTTTTATTTGGCCTGGCAAATGCACCTAACTGCACAGTGCTGCTTGTGGCTGTTGCTGGGACTGCAAGACATGCACTATTTCTTTGTCATAAACAGTGATTTTAGCTTTATAAAATAATGCAACATGTTTTCTTTCCAAAGCAGTTGACATTACTGCAAAATCTCATGAGCCAGTTTTTGCAGTGGAAGTGGAGAAATATACTCCATATACATCCAAACAGAAAAAAGAAATATTCAGCAAGGCCAGGGAGAGAAGATTATGCTTTATGTGTATTTCTGTGTTTACTCAGGCTCRTTTGTTCTGTTCTATATCAATTCTGTGTGGATTTCTGGTGTAAAATGATTTGTAGATGCTTAAACTGTATTTGTGCAAATACTGCTATCCCAATCTAATCCTTAAGGATAATGCTGAAATGATACAATACCTCTTATCAAATATCACTGGGAGAGAGCAAATCTCAAGATTCCAAAAGAGAACTGATTATAAATATTTTATAAGATAGATGTCTAATGGACAGATCATATTTGCAGTGTGCAAGAGGCCTTTATTCTCCTCTCCTCTCCTCCCCTCCCCTCGCCTCGCCTCGCCTCGCCTCACCTCGCCTCGCCTCTTCTTTTTTTCTCTATAGCCCAATATAAGTAATGAAGAATCAGCACGAGACCATCTGGGTTTGAAAATTTCCCTCATCAGCCAGATTGTACATAAACCAAGATTTTCTAGGATAAGCATGTCACTGTCTTCTTCACTATTTAAACATTTTGACGAAGTTTCTTTTTTATACTTTTCAAAATCGTGTATCTTTATAAAGCACCTAGCCTAGCACCAGGGTTTTAAGAACAATAAGGGGAAACAAAAAAAAAGTATTACTTGAAACTGACAAAAAACTTATTTTGTCTCTCCTTTCCTCTGCAAAAAAATAGTATTGTTCTTGCTAAACAAAATTAAGGATTTCTAAAGGAAGGGAATATATCATGAGATACTGTACCTTGCTTACATGATTTATAGGAGTATTCAGTTCATTAGCACACGTTTATGAGTTGAGAAATTACACATTAATTCCAATTTCTCAGTTTTCTCATTCTTGGTATAAAAATATGTGGACATAATAAGGCTATTGTCATATGAGTAGTGTATTACTACTTTTGCTGGAGATAGTTGGTATTGGCATACGATTTAACAGATGCATTGAATGTTGTTTTTTGTCCAGCATATGGTACTCTAGCAGATAAGCTGAATAACACTGGGAACTACTAAAGGGATTTTGCTTTGAGCACTGTTGCATTTGCACTTCATTGAACAATTCGTCGTTCTACAGTCTGGGCTGTGGTTCATGAGGCTATTGGGTTTCTACCTGAAAGAAATTTCCATGCTAACATTTTGTTCAGAGGCAAATGTTCTGGTATATGACATTAAAAAACACATTACTATTTGAGAAAATCAGGTCAAGTTTTTGGGGCCTTTCCCCTGTTCTGACTTAGCATAYAGTCCCAGTTTTGTGAGGACAGTACCTCAGGATTCTGATGTTTTCTTGCATTTTATTTCTTCCATTCTGAAATAGAGGGCTCAAAAATACAATCTAAATAAAAGAAAAAAGCATTCATTTCAGCTCAAATTTACTTTGCCTTTTTGACATGAAGACAACATTACGTCTCCTACAGCAAAGATAATCAACACAGGAAAAGATGAAATATTCTATGCTCAACGAATCATGTGACTGGGCCATAAATGTAATTTCATATCATACAGCATAAGATACATTCTTAGAATTACAATGTAGAATAAAAAAAGCTTTTATTGTGAAAGAAAATTAATTTTTAAAAAATTTTTGTAAACATTCTGGTTAATAAAAGAAAACTTTAGAACTTAACTTTTGGTAACTGTTTCACTTTGCTTAGTTTATTGGACAGAAGGTGCTATTTTCAGTGCTCTGGAGAAAGTCTGCTACTGAAAGAGAAGGCGACATTGAAATTCTTCAGCAACATTTTTTGTTAAACTTCATTAAAGTGGATGAAATGGGATCAATTTCAGAAGASTGATGGGGCAGTAATGAAGAGAGGCCCAGTGCTGCTGAGAGAAACACACAGCTGATATTTTTATTCTGAGACCTCTTCCATGGGAACATCCTTACTCCTTAGAAGCAGTTCTCTGTGTAATCATCACCTTCACTGCTAAGGACAAACTGCACATCATTTAATCACTCCATCAACAAAGTCCTTGCCTGTGACATCCAAAAGCAGGCAAGAAGGTATTACTGAAAGAAAAAAGGACAGAGGAGAATTTTTTAATATGGTAAACCAGAGAATCAAAGCTTTTCCATTTGCTTTAAGATAACATATGATAAACAAACATAATGAAGAAGGCAGAAAATGTCACTTAACCTTTTGTCATGCAAGGTTTTTTCAAAATACATACTGCATTCAACATTCAGTTTCTCAGATAAGATTACGAAAGTTTATATTCTATTAAGCCATTAGATAATATAGTTAATTCAACYGCTCTTTATGCTCAGCAAGACAGAGTAGTACACTGTGGCTCATGACCTGAATCAGGTGACAAAAAAAACCAGGCTGACTCCGTGATCTTGGTCATAATTCCCCTACCAGCCTTTTCTTTCTCTGCTTAATTGAATTCTGTTTGAGATAGGGAAATTTTACAACACTATTTCCTAGTGTGTCTTGAGCTTGAAGCCTTTCTGGAAGTTATTTCTGCCCTGTATAAGTATACTTACTGTTTCTAAAGTACTGTCAAATTGAATAGTTAAACCACAATGTACAGCAGTCTATTTCTCTAACAGGATCAGCACTTGGGAACAGAAATATCAATACCAGTCTTGTAATAAGCCATGCTATATGGTTATTCTCTCAGACTCATAAACACCTCCTAAAACACTTCCTACACGAATATTATTCAAATACTTCCTCTGTGGTAGCATTCATGAAAACTGTGACAAAATTTTTCAGAATGTGATCATAAAATTCCTGATCCTAAAATCAGCATGCAATGATTTCAACATAGCTGAATGTGATATCTGTCCKAGGTCTTCTGGTGTTGCCTTGCACTCTTCAGAACAGGGTACATACAGAAGCTCTGTATGTATTCCCTGGATCAGTTCCACCATCTGGAATGCAACGACTTACGCCACTAAGGCAGGTAGATACACACTAGCAACCTTCTTACAGCAAATCTCACTGCTGAGTCAATGAGTCTCATAAACTCAAAATATTTCACAGGAAGGATTCAGAGCCAGAAGCAGGAAATTAGACCTACTGGCCTGGCTTGGTTTAGAGTATAATAGGTTTCCAAAAGCTAATGAAACTGTGCATTTACTGGGGGTTAAATGAGTCTGAAGTACTTTTCTTAATTTTTTTTTTTTGTTCTAATAATACACTGAGTATTAAGAACAAGCTTTTCAAAAGAGACATTTAGGATCATTTGCAGAAAAAACTGAGCATCTGCTCTCTGAAATTAAATTTTTAAATGGTGCAAAATTGATCTAACAAACTTCATAAAAGCTTTTCCAGGGGCCATAAGGTTACCCTTCATATATGGTGATTTTGAGAACCTATTTACTTTGACTTGGAAGTGGTATTCAACTTCTCTAACTGAGTTACTGGAAAAATTATTTCCAGAGTCTTAGAAGCATTATATAAATAAATTCTAAAGAGTAGTAATGCAATGGTTAGCTTATAAGTGTAATGAAAATGAGAGAAGAAAAGAAGAATCAAATAATATGTCTTTTCCTGATAATCTGTTCACCCCAGAAAAGGAAGTTTCAGCCTGGTCAGTGGGGAGTGCTAAAAAGAATAAATATCTTATGACACTTTGCAGTTATGTTTCTTTGTGTATCATCTGTCTTAAATATGTAGCTTCTGTTCCCCCAATGTGAAAAAATCCCTTTGCTCTCAGCCTGCTAATTAAAGTACAGTAATATTTCAGATGATAAAAACATGAAGAGACGTGTTAATATTTCAGAGATTATTTTTTTCCTTCATTTTATTCAAAGATGGAAATAAGAATACCTAGTAAGCTTGTAAAGATACAATGATTATGGAACAGCATGGCTGTGGTAGACACATTCAAATTAAAGGTCACTGCCAAAAGAACAGTCATCTTGAATTCTATCAAACATAGCAGAAAATATATGTCAGAGTGCCTAGAAAGTCTATTGGGGCTAAATCACATTCAGATTGTTGGATCAGATGGTTGCTTATTTAAGRTATATAATGCATATGCATTAGGGAAGTGGGATGGCTGATATTTTTGCAGAGGAATGTGTGTAATTTTCCTACTGAATATCACAACAGTAAATTAATAAAATCTGCTTCCCCCCCCCCCCATCTACACATTTCAAATGCACTCCCTTTATTTGAGCCTGCCTGAAATATCTTAATTCATGGTTTATTGGAGCTTCCCTCTCCTTCCTTCTCACAGCTGTTAAGACAGTATCCACTCAGCATTCAATTTATGATTTTAAATCCTGACCTGCAGGTTTTTTTGTTTGTTTGTTTGTTTGTTTCTGAATCTTTATATTCAGGGAAAATCTCATTGAAGTAAGCCAATTTAATTTGGGAGAGGACTACATGACCAGAAAGGATGATCAAGTCCTTTTCTCTAACGTTCCAGCTGACTATTTGTACCAGAAAAWGTAATAGAATATTTAAATCACACACCAGAAATTTTTCAGAACCCCACAGCAAATCCAAACTCCATAAGAAAATACCAATATGTGGCTAGGTAGCAACAGTAAGGCATAGGAAGGGAGCAGGATACATGAAGGCTGCGGCCGATGTTCAGTTTTGGCAGAATGACAACTGAGGTTACCCAAACAACTGGCCAGACTGGAGAGAATAACTGAAAAATTTCCCCCAGTTCCACCCAAAGGATGAAGGCCAGGAAGTAATCAGTCACACTCAAGTGAAAACTGTAGTCCTGAAAATAAAATGTTACACGGAAAGTCGTATGCTCATGAAGAAATTCTGCTTTTGATAGGTCACTCATCAAGATGTAAAATTGATTGAGAAAAACGTTTTCAATGCTAATTAAAATATCTTGCAGCCAGAATCAAAACTCAAACACAGAAAACAATCAACACACCAGCAGAATAGAAGGAAAATATAACTTGATGACACAAWGGGAAATATGATGAGAAGTTTTCACCTATAAAGCAATATCAAAGGCAAAATTTTTCACACCATGAAGTTCTATTTCAATTCATTCGCCCAAACTAAACCAAGAAAAGTGGTATTTTCATGACTAAACACACAGATATTTTTAAACAAATAAATTTATAATTATTATTAATAACTAATATAATTTTAGTTATTTATTTAGCAATAATCTAGATGTTATTGGTGTATTACAGCTACAAGAAGGAAAGAATTTCTTATCTTCAGCTGACATTTCATCTCCTCTAAAACTCAATGAGCAAGTAGAAAAAGAGGATTAGGTGTTATGGTTTGTTAATAAACTGCATGAAAGATACTTGCTGTAAGGCCAGCTGATGGTGTTTACAGTAGTTACCTGAAAAGCATTTCAAATCAAGGCAGGTCTTTCAAATTCAAAGCTGTGGAATGTCTATTAAAGTAAAAATTTTGTGTTGCATCACTTGCATTATCGATGTTTTTGGTAACGTTACATACACACTGCCCAGACATTCATGACTATTAGGAGATCCACAGAATCATAGAATCAATTAGGTTGGAAAAGATCCTTAAGATCATCAAGTCCAACTGTAAATCTAATACTGCCACAGTTGTTGCACAGGAACATTTAAAATCACAGAAAGAGATATTTTCTTCAAGTATGTGGTGAAAAAGCAGATAATTAAAAATTATATTTATTCTCGCTCTGTGTTTGAACAAGTGTCAGAGATAAAAGTATGTTAATGACACAACAGCAGAAATTTGCAGAAACATGAGACAATTTTTTAAATTTGCCACCAAAAGTGATGCTCTAGACCCTCTTTGCTCTTCTGCCTTTTTTAGGTCATGCTGATAAGGGATGCTGACTCCTACCTTGTATTAAATGTCCTTTCTTAGTGCATGTGCTCTGGGAAACAACCTGGATTATCTGCATTGCTCCCTCATTATCTGGAGAAACAGAAATAAAGATGCATTCCTTACAAGATATTTTTGAGTGTTAGTCAGACTCTATGAATAAACAYGTTGCTCATTTCTCTTGAGCCAGGAAATGTTGATAAGAAGTAAACATTTTTACCAGGACCACAAAGGTTCRTTGTCTTCTACTGTTTTCTTCCTATCTTTCTCTGAAAATGCTGAATAGATTTTAACTGTTTTAAAGTACCTTTTCCTTCTGAGGTTACATCTGCCTCACTACCTTTTCTGTTTATCTGAGACACACCATGAAGTATCAGTTATTTCAAACATAAACAGAACAGAGGGGTGATAGGCCCTCAAAGCTGTATAAGCACAAATCTTCAGGTGGAGGAGGTCTATCCGTAAACTAGCACCAGAAAGAGACAATCTTAGGTCAAAGATGGCAGGCAGCACTCTCATTCCTGTTGTGTTTTCAGATGTGAAATTGTTCTCTGCAGCCTAAATGACTGGGAAAATGTGCATCTACAGGAACTCTTTGTGTGTGTGTGTGTGTGTGTGTGTGTGTGTGTGTGTGTGATAAGGGGCTTCAGAGTTCAAGGCTAGTACAACTGGTTACTGGTTATAACTAGCAAAGTTACAAATAGAAGTTTTATACATACGATTTATTACAAGTAACTTCTCTCTCTACTGTACCACTATGAAATAGTGTGCTTTTCCTCCGATTATCCCTCTCTTTAGGCATGAGTTGTCTAGACTTGTGAGGAGGGAGTGGAACATTAATGGTTTTTATTCAGGCATCCAGTGAGGCAGCACAGAAGAGGAAATGATTATTTTTTAACTGAATGCACTGGTAGCAATGCACCCAAATGCCCCAAATTAGCTTTATTTTTCAATGTTTCTAGAGGAGCAGAATGCAGGACCTGTAGCATACATATTAACAGCACCAATTATCCATATGACTGCTGCTCTTCTTGAGCCCTGTATATTTCAGGAGAAACATTTTCTATCTTTATGCTTTGTGCTCAGAGTGTGAAATTCAATAAAATAAACCAGAGCAGTATCACTGATATTGTGGTTTTTTTACTGCTTCCCATCAGGTCCATTAGACTAATTAATTCCTGTGATATAACCATATATATTCTGCAAATGAGTCCTGGAAACATGTGGGCAAAAGAAGGTTTCAGCATTTTTGTTGCTCTTCATTTATAGTTTTCCCAGCTATTTCACTTAATTCTGTCCACAAGAAGAAGTAATTCCTGCTCAAACATCTTTGTGCTCTTAYTCCCTTCCCTCAGTTGCTGGCTGTCTGAGTTGCATTGACAATAACTTTGCAGTGTGTTTTTTCTTCTCTCAAACAAGTGCAAGCACATTATATTTCATCACCTTTTTACATGTCCATAGAGACAATAAATAATGGAGATTAAAAAAAAAATCAATATTTTAATCAAGGAAATGCATGCCAAGGATGTTTTGATTTGGAGGGAGTTAGTTGTCTCCTTGGAAGGATTTTAAGCTAGGGATTAAATGACACAATTTGGGATGGTATTGTCCTCATCTTCAATGGTCATAGCCAGCATATCAGACAATTTGGTGCGGTATTATTTGAAGATAAGAGGATTTYGTAAATGTTCACTCAGACTTCAGGAGTCTGTGCAGAGTCAAGATTTGTTCCCTTTTGAGCTCAAATTTGGGATGGCCGTGAAGAGAAACTCCTTACTGGTCTGTCAGGCCTTAGCTGACCATAACAGAAAAGAAAGTCCAGCTGAGGTACCAACAGTTTAGTTAACAGTAATACCTGGGAAACAAAGACTACAGAAATAATTTGATTTTTTTCTTAAATGAAATATTTTACGTTTCTCTGGACTTTTTAAGTTTGGATCCATGACTGTAGTGAAAGAGAGATTTAAGTCATTCAAAGAATCACTGTCAAAGGTTATTAGCAAAAGTGGTTTTAATCTGAACTTTTTACAGTGCCATTTAACAAAGCTCAATGGCAAGGTTCACTCTTACTTAATGAAAAAACACACAAAGGATAACTGACTTAAAACCAAGGTAGAATGATTTACACAGAGATTGGAGACAAAAAAGTGTAAGGGAGACTCTCCCATTGAGTCACGCGGTCCAGAGAGGATCCCTCTGCTTTCTAAACTTCTGAGGGAGCTGCTATATTTCTGGAAAAGAAGTGATTGGCTTTTGGTCAAAATACATACAGTGAAAAAGGTATGCGTGAGATTCCTTGTTCCCACCACTTTCTTTGGTCCTTGATAAGTGACTCTTAGAAAAAGCACGTACTATTTATGCGTGATTGGTGTTTCAAGCTCAAATGCATTGATGCTCTCTGGGTCACTCTCTTCATTCGGGGGTTTCCTAGAGGAACAGCCAGGAGCTAGAGCCCAGGCCTTTACCCACTTGGAAACTGCACCAAGGTATGGTTAGTTTATTTAAGGTGTCGAGTGCATGCATCACAATGACCAGCTTCTAAATTTTTGAAGTGATTATGTGAAATATTTTGCTCAGTGTACATTTTTGAAAGCAAACACAACATATTCATCTTACTCTCCAAAATTATATCTATGTTTATTATCCAAATATAACTAACCACCAATTCATTATAAAAACATCTATTTATTTAGTTGCACTATGCAACAGTGGACGTGWATCTAAATTGTCAAGTGTGTATCTTAATTGGTATCAAATTATTATGAATTAAAAAGAAATGTTAATTTAAGAGCAATCAAATCCTTCTTTAGGATGTTTAATTTAATATGTCATCAAAAATTGTTTGCTAGGGAAATCCTATTGAGAATTATTATCATATTGTTATTATCCTGAGGCAGTGAGAGTTAGTTAAAATTTCATTATAAGAATACTAAATATCAAAGAATTTTTACATGATGCTCCACAATGTGATACATATTCTAGTCTAATCATTTACATATTTGATTTTTAAAACAAATTGTATCAAGCAGATAAAGAAGTTTGGAGTACTTATTTTAAGATGATGCTCCAACATACGCAGAGAATCTCTTCGTTAGTTCCATCCTAATTGGGGAAAACGAAAAGCTATAGTTCATAAAGAAATTTTCATGCACCATTACTTATTTTCAGTTTTAGACATATGGGTACTTTTGTAGCATTTGAAYAGTAGCAATGGAGAAATATTGCCTTGGTTTCTAAACTGCCCCTCATTTTTGTAAGCACTTCAATAACATTCTCAATTTAATATTCCTATTACCATTTCCCAGAGTGAAATTATGTTATATCAAATATATTTGGTCTCTTTTATTAAGACTAAATCTGGATGGACTTAATTACTTATGCACTTTTTATTCCATCAGCTTTATTCAGAAAGTTTTCTAGGACAGAGCAATATTTTTTTGGATGAGTGCTTCTAAGCAGTTCTTTCAACAACAGCACTCTTTTTCAACTAGCTCACTTAAGAGCAAATAAAAAGCTCTCTCTGAGAAATGAGTTTCAATTGTATGAACATGATTGTGATTATAACTAAATAAAAAAATAATTGTAATCATTAGATTATCTAGAATCTCCCTCATCTTCTCACAGCAGGTAATACTTGACTCAAGTTTCTCCGCTTGCAAAAATGTAAGAGTAGTAATACTTCCAAAATGATAATGTATCTGCTATAGCAGTATACACGTGTTTGTGCTCTCTGGCTCCTAAAATTTGCACAGTTTTTCTCAGCTGAGTTTGATCAGACATCTGCAATAGGAAGAATGTCAGTGTTTCGATTCCCATTCTTATCGTTAGGAGTAAGTTAGAAACCTGGTGACTTGAACTTTCTGATCCTTCGGAGTCAAGAAGCAGGAGAATGCCATGCATTGTCTGATAATGTTACTTAGACCACATTTTCTTGAGTTGAAGTGAATCTAAAAGCCTAGTTTTAATCCTAGGCGGTATGTAAAGTTGCATTTTGTTACCACTGCTTCATTGGTTAAATTCTGATAATATATAATTTATGAATGGCTTCCAGAATGTGGGTTTCGGAGAAGTTTCAGAACTTTTACATAGCAAAGCTACTTCCAGAGCCCAGAGTTACAAGTTTACAGCCTGAAGAAAAGTAACATTTCAGAAGCAGATTTCCATTTGAAATTTTGTAATAATTGCTGACAAAATTTTCATGTTGTTTGTCTTGTTTTTGCTTTCCCTCCTCACAAGTACCCTATGAAACCCAGGCACTTAACTCTCAGCATTAGGTTCTGCCTGAGAGAGGAAAAGCCAAAAACAGGGTGAAAAATGCAAAGCCTGGACACTTAAAACTTCTCTTCTGCCTAATCCAGAAAAAAAAGTGAGCAAAAAATTTTCAAAGTTGACAGTTTTAGATTCAAGTTTAGATTCAAGCTTGTGTATATCTATGCATATATATATACACATACAAACAACTACAAAGGCATACCTCAAAAGTTGTAATTTTCCTTGCATAGATTCACTACATTTTCATTTAATTTAGGATTTGGATGCTCTCAGTATTGTACTTCTTTCTTGCACACTCCTTTCCCTTTGTGAAGTGTACTGAATCTATTCATGACATTTAAGATAGATGAAACCTGTCTGAAAGATGTTCATATTACCTGGCCTTGCGAGGGTCTGATTACTTTGCTATTGGACATCAATGCGCTTCTTTCAAGTTTGCTGACATCTCATTAATCGTGAGTAAATTCATGCCAGGTCCTTGCAAGAATTGTAATTGATGCCCAGTGGCATCCAACCAGGCTCTTAAATTGTTCATCAATAAAGTAACATGTAAATTCTGTCCTTGAGGAGCAATGAATCTGCTTTCTTTGAATCCCATCAGAGAATCCAAGAAAGCATAGGAAAAAAAGGAACAGATGGAAAGCTGGATAATAAGAGCTAAACAAGAGCACAGTGCTCTACTGTAACACAGCTATAACACATGAATCTCTGACCTGGAACTAGCTCCAAGAAGCAAATCCCTTGAACTTTGTCTTTAGGAGAGCTTAGTGCTGAAAAGCGAAGGGAAGTGAGAGGAAGGACTCCGTTCTGCTACATTTACTGTTGCATTGCTGTCCACATTATTTATTTACTTTTATACTCATATCACATATATACATGCCCTGTTTAATTCTTGATTGCAGCTTAAAATTCTGTAACACAAAGATAAATCTTTGGAATTCAGATAGCATCTTATTTTTCATATTCTCTTGTTTCAACAAAATGTATCTTTTAGCATTGTATGGAGATATTCATACAAAAAATCCAATTCTAATTTCTAAGATATAATTGTAATAGCATACAATATACCTGATTTAAAGAAGACAAAATGTATTATATTTTGAGAAATCAGAATGTAAATGTAATTTATTCTCTGCATACTTTTTTTTTAAAGGGAAAAATATATGCCATAATATGAACTATTATATTTTAGAAGCAAGGCAACTGCTTCTAAAGCAAAGCTGATAAAAATTTATATAATTTGGATGTTTTGGAAACTAGACTTTTTGATAAATAATTTAATTTCTGTCTAAGAAAATATTGACTACCTTGTCTGAAATAACCATAAATACTAATACTTTAACTATAAAAATTTTGCCTGATTGAAATATATATGGATGTGGGTTTTTTTAATTACTGTAGAGTTTAAAAAGTGCAGTTTACAAAGTATGGTTCTAGTGAGCTGGAAAGCTATGATTTTAAAGACTTTAATTTAACATCTCTTTTGTATTACCTTTTTTTCTGTTGAAACATCTGAAAAGAGCTGCATAAAATATCCTACATTTCACAATAAAAGCATTCATAGGGTTCCTTTTTAAAGAACTGTGCTTTACCTGTCTAAGAGGAAATGTCCAGACTGTGACCAGATATATTTTAATTTTCATTTTCTTATTGTTAAGTCCTCATGAGAGAGGGTTAGTATCAAGAATGACAATACTCTTTGCCCTTACAAAATTAACTTCTGTTGCTGGTTGCTGCTGCTTTCAGATTATAGAATTGTTCTCTGTCTTACCTTGATCTAAACGCAACACTGATACAAATGAAATGAAGAAGAATCTTTGATACTTATCTTTAATTTATATTTTGCTTCAGTCAAAACTATGATCTTGGACTCTGAACAAATTTAGTTTTCCTATTCACGGAAATTTATTTATTAAGCCTTTTAGGAAGCTATGAAATTAAATAGTTCACATATCATCTAAAAGGACTGAAAAAGTCTCCCACTTGTAAGTGGCAGACATTTGTACAGTTATTGCTGTTCATATCCTCATGCTGCCCTCAAACACCGACAATGCAGAAAAACTCAAGGAATCAGTACAAATGGAAAAGTGATTGGCAGGGCAGCAGTCTTGCTGGAAAGGACCTGGGGATTACAGTGAATGTAGGCTGAATTTGTATTCAACAATGCACTTCCAAGCATACAAGCAAAACCTCACACTGAGCTACAACAGAAGCAGCATGACTGGCAGATGCAGTGAAGTTATCACCTCTCTCTGCTCAGAGCTAGTAAGGCTGAACATTGTATGTTGAGTCCAGTTTTGAATCCCCAGAGGTCTGTGAGAAAGCGGAGAC
The DNA here is from genome assembly GCA_003713295.1 of Parotia lawesii. Lineage (NCBI taxonomy): Eukaryota > Metazoa > Chordata > Aves > Passeriformes > Paradisaeidae > Parotia > Parotia lawesii. The sequence goes on from RAHM01000077.1 coordinate 3,429,995, forward strand.
AAGGCTGCTATTCTGGGTGAGGCACGTGATCTATGAGAAGAGGCTAAGGTATTATGAGGTTTATTAGACCAGCAGTGCAGTGTCTAATTCATGATTCAATAGCAGCCTATGGTTACCTGAAGGCTGCTCCAGGACTGAGGCAGACAGACTCTTCTCAGCTGTAATAGGTAATGCAAGGGGTAAGAGCCACACAGTGTCTCAGGAAGTTAAGACTGGACATTAAGAAAATAGTCTTCACTTGTAAGTCAGTGCAGACTGTACTGAGATTTCTCAAAAAGGCTGTGGATCTCCATTCTTGGAGGCTTTAACATTTAGCTAGACAAAGCTATAGCTGACTGGTCTAGAACTGGAGACTGTCCTGCACAAATCAGGAGTATGGACTAGGTAGTCTCCAGCATCTTACTGGGATCTTACTATGCCAGAAACACTCTCAGGCATCCCAGAAATCTCTTGGTCTGATTCAGCCTCATTGATTATTTTGGATCCCTTTACCATAGAAAACACCCTCAAATCAGAGTCCCCAAAGAAATCTTCTCTGGAAGAGACCTTGTTCTAATAAATTCCACTGTAGAAAACATTGATTCACTATACATGTACTCACTACATTATTTAATCCCTTCAATTTATCACTGACTTATTTGAAGAGTCCAGCCCTCTTAGTTATTTGGTCTCCTGGCAGACTGCCTCTTGATGCTGACACAGACAGATAAGAGGTAACAGTTCCTCTGATGTTGATGATTTATGGAGAAAATTTCTAAAGATTTGTCACATATCACATAGCTCCTGTCCTCTTTCTTCTTTGCTGTACAAAAGACCCAAACTGTTGAAGTGACGTTCCCAAAACTTTTTACTTCAGGATAAGTTTTATGTAATAAAGTCTGGCATTAAGATCTATATCACAATGTACCAGAAAAGAATTATTTCACGTCCTAGAATTGCATATCTCACTGTTCTGGTTCCTTATTCTCATTAAATTAAGGTGAAAAAAATGTTGTATGTGTATGACATCAGCAAGATTAAATGGGATTAATGACTTTATTTCCACGAACTCTTGGATAGCCTGCCAAGAAAAAAAATTCTCATCCAAATGTGGTAGCATTATCATTGTGTTGCTCAATTTTGGTTCATGATCAATAGAATAATTTTTAGACATAAGTGGACTAATACTTCCACTTAGTCTAGATGCTTTTCTACTTAGATTATTCCTGAAAATACCACTAATGGGCTTTTACAAAGATTTATGCAGACATATAATCCTTTCTATGAAGAGCATTATTGCCTGTGCAAAATTGTCGTTAACTTCTAGCTAAGGCTGGAAAATTACAAAGAACTTCATATAATGTTACATTTGGAAAATGCTCTAACTGTACCACATTTGAAGCTGCATTGTTCTCTTCTATATAACATAACAGGAATCTCTGCTAAATTCTTCTGAACAATGTAAATGCTGAGTTATAGCAAATAGTACCCCACCACAGAAAGTGTCTGTCAGAAATTCTGTGACTGCACCATATCCTTTGGGAATAAGAACGCAAGGATTTGGTATTTAGAAAGCTTTGTATTTTAATTAGGAAGTCAACATTTGTTTGAATATGAAAACATCACAGGGAGAGTTTCAAATGTAAGGTTGCACACATCATCGCACCACGATCCCCTTTGATCATAGCAATATCTAGTATGAAGGTCTTGGATCAAGCTATACATCAATTCTTATAGCTGTTATCTAACACGGGAAAGAATCTTTATGAAATAAAGCAGGTGTGATTTCTACTTGCTTTTGAGAAATTTTTTTTGTGCTAACATTCAGCTGCTGCAAACAACCAGCAGAATACAATAGGTCCTGTTTCCAAGACCTCAACAAGCAATAAACCCAGATATTGAACCGTTCTCGTACATTCATCAGCACAAAAGAGTTTCAAGTCACTCAGTGTGCAGCAGGTTTCATAGTGAGCTGCATGGTATATGTGATTTTATTTAAGGCTGTTACCATGAGATAATAGTATGGAAAAAACCACGCTCCAGTAGCAAATGCCAGCAATTATCAGTATCAGTGATCAACGTGTCCTTTTGAAACTGTACGTTTTCATGCAAAATGAACAAGAGAAATTTTTGATAACCTTGGAAATACCTATTATTTTAAAAATAATATTGACCTGCAATCCTTGATATTTTTGATATCTTGCCTCATCTTTTTACAACTTTGTTCCTTACATTCAACATTTTGCTGTTTTTCCATTAGGAAATTACATGTGGATGCAGAAATCCTTTTTCTTTTCATTATTTCAATCCCCAGTTTCCTCCTTCATCCCAGAAACCTTCAAAAGATGCAGCTAGCTATATCCAACAAATAGGTAGATCTAACTAGATTATGTAATATTCTGGATGCCCCGGTCAGGAATAATAAAGCTCATATAAATGTAAATATTATGCCTGATATTTTGTTGCTACATGAGCTGTTCCAAATGTGAGAGAAACATGGAATAATTACACCTGACTGGCTGAGATGGACTTCTGCAGTTTATTCTTACACTTCTTTGGCCGCAGGCATCAGTGGGGATTTGGGTGTGAAAAACTGCTCAGCTRTGCAAGTGTTGCATGTTTTTGAGGAGAATATATTACACTGAAACATACATCAGCTAAAAAAGTAAAAACCTAACTAAAATTAATCTTGTTTAACAGGTTTTTTACAGCTTTTATAAAAACAAACAAACAAAAGCTGAAGTGTTTGTATTTAGTAAATATTTTTCTTTTAAGAATAATTCCAGAGATGGTCAGTTTGAAATAGAAATTTTTATGCTTTCTTTTAAGAGGCAGTGGTGTCAAAATGCACGACTGAGAGATTTCTTTGCACAATTGCACTCTACCTGCAGGGAGAGATCTTGATGTAAAAWAATAACAGCTAGAAGAATATTTTTTTACCCTGGAAATCCATATCAATAAAGTTTCTCATAGTTCCACAGATCAATAACGTCTTAGAAGCAGCAGTACTGCAATAGTCAACTGATGAGAAGCTAATTTTATCATATGGGGACCAAATTTTTCAGAAATAATTATAGATTATTATACACTCTTATTGAAGTTTACATATTGGGCTCCAAAAAATTATTTAATGTTTGATTCAGATTTTTGCAATAAATTAATATTCTGCATGTAGTATATTCAGTTTTATTCATAATAACTACATAAATACAACACATTGTGCAACATAATTCATTCTCATGGTGTGAGAAGAGCCTGCTCCATCCTCTTGACACCTTTTCCTGGTGAGGGAATTATAGATATTGATGAGGTCATTCCTCAGTCATCTCAAGACTGAACAGGCACAGCTCTCTCAGCCTTTCCTCATAAGAGAGACACTCCAGTTCCTCAATCATCTCTGACACCCTCTGTGGGACCCACTCCAGGAACTCCATGTCTCTCTTGTGCTGAGGAGCCCAGAACTGGACACTGCACTCCAGATGTGGCCTCACCAGGGCTGAGTAGAGGGGCAGGATCACCTCCCTTAACCTGTTGGCAATGCTCTTCCCAATGCAGCCCAGGGCACCATTGGCCTTCTTGGCCACAAGGTCACACTGCTGGCTCATGGACAGCTTGATGTCCACCAGGATCCCCAGGTCCTTTCTCCACAGAGCTGCTTCCCAGCAGGTCAGCCCCGAGCCTCTGCTGGTGCAGGGGTTATTCTTCCCCACRTGCAGGACCCTGCATTTGACTTTTTAAAATTTCAGACAGCTCTTCTCTGCCCATCTGTCCAACTTGTTGAGGTCCTTCTGAAGGGCTGCACAGACCGCTGAGGTACTGATCACTCTTCCCAGATTTGTGTCATCAGAGAAATTACTGCTCTTCTCTCATCTATCCATCCAGTTTTCCCATTTTAGAAGGCAGTCATGATGGTTAAGCACACTTTCCCATTCATGAACATCTATGCAATAATATCTATATATTTACTATATGTATGTCTAGAAATATACACATAAATGTATATGCATATGAATTGTATATAAATTTTTGAATCTTGCCAAGAATGCTAGCTAGCATTTTAGGAATAGATATTGTTTCTACTTTTCTAGATGATCCTTAAATGGAAAGAAGAATATTGTATATGTGATACACAATACAAGAATGCCAAAGTAAGTGGGATGCAACACTACATAACTGCAGAAATATTAATTGTGGTCATTATACTCATTAAATATTCTATTCCAAAATGCAAGAAAAGGTAGTAATATGCATTTAAACCCTGATAGTATGCACTAGCCAAACTCTCACTCAAGACCAGGATCCACACCAGGATCCAATTATTAATTGAGGCTACCTCAACCTAAGGTGCTCATCAACCTCCTACAAACAGCTGTGGCTGCAGGGCAGGCACAAGCCCTATAAATCAGACCCTGGGAGGAGCCAAAGGTGGAGCTGGCTGTTTTTGGTTGTGGCGTGTGCTCTGAGAAATCATAATCCAAGACTCAGAAGACCGCAAGCTCCAGCACAGGAAAAAGATAAGTGTTAAATAAGGTGATGGGAATAAAACAATTAAACTAGTTTCTACTTTAGGAATTCTAAGAATTAATAATTAAAAAAATATAAAAATGACATCCAAGAGGAACCCTCAATATTTAAAATGAATTAGCTTGTATTTTTTCACCAGCTTTTCCTATAAACGTGAATAGATGACATGTTAACATTACTTGGAAAGGTGCCTGACTTGGTTACTTTCAGAAATGAAAAACACAAAAGAGAATAATAGCATGCATGATTCTATTCCATAGGGGAAAAAAAGTCAATAAATAATTCAGTCCTTAAGAAGAAATTGCCAACACAGAAAAGTTTCTGTATTTGATCAGTCCCTGATGAAGACCAAGTGCAATACAGAAGACTATTTCTAATCAGCAGACATTTTAAGACATGCTTAATATTGTTATCAGTAACTAATATGACATAATTTAAAAAAAAAATTATAACTCAGCAGACATACTCATAAAAAGCAACACTCAGGACAAAATTGAATACTGTTAATGGATCATACTTGTTTATTTTTTTTGTTTATGTATTTATTTATTTTGGCAACTAATATTTAAACACAGCACTCCAAAATAGTCTAGCTATATATTTCAATTTGCCCAGATTTTTTTAAATTTCATCATATATTTGTTAGGCAGATATGGAATTCCATTTTACATATATATGCAGATGGATCTTACTAAAAGTTAAATGATAAGATTTTATACTGAGAAGAGGGCATCAGAGCTAATGTTCATAATCAATTTTTATATCATTAGCATAGAAAATAGCAAAAAGATAGAATTCAATCGATCATTTAAATTATAAAGCCCAAGTTTTGTCCAATTCTGACATGCAAGAACTGAATTTTTCTGTTGCTTCTTACATGCTTCATACAATAGAATAAAGTATGCAAGTATCCATTACTAAATTTCAACTTTATCCCAAATGTTTCGATGCATTGGTCAGATAAGCCAACGCATTAATATTTTCCGTTGTATTAATCCATTAATATTTTAAGCCTGTCACATTTATTATTAACTGAAGTATTAAATTGCCAAGAATCAATATGAGAATCAAGTTTATACAGTGCTTAGATTATTAAGGAATAATAAAATATTTAGAGATCCTTTATTGTGTGCAATCTGCAAAGTGGTTGTTAGGAAATTACACAATCAACTCCCATCCTACATTTTATATATAACATAAAGGTAAGTTTGAGAACATGATTAGGCTCTCAAATCTAACTCAAGAAGCTCTGAAAATGCAGGGTAAAGGCTGACAGAATTGTTTTTAATTCTCATATTCCTTCTTGGAAAACAAAATGTTGCTTTTTTCTTAATGGTCTTATAGCTGACTCAATGAACTAACAACAACACTTGAAATAATGAATGGCTATTCAATATGGTTTTTTCTCTTGTTCAGTGCATGGTTCTGTGTTGTATTTATTGCATACCATACAAATCCCTTCCTCAAGAAAAAAATATCAATTTTCTTGTAGCCACAAGGTTTTCAACTGTACTATCTGATTTCTCCACAGGCAGTTATAAACTTATTTCAGCAATATAGCTGTGAGTTAGTTACATGAGAGGTTTCTTCAGTATAAGAATATTCAGTTTCATCTCCCCACATAGCAGATCATGTTGTTGGCCCCCGTCTGCCAAAACATATTTGATTAACTTAAGCTTGATGACAACGGTGGGTATCGAGTAGTTTCACTGTGTGATTGAGAGAGATACCTTACTCAGGCACGTCTTTGCAAATGTTCATGAAGCCATTGATAACATGGCCTTTATAATATTTAGTAAGATCTTTAAATTCCATGTCAACCGTCCTGTGCTTTGGGATAACTCCCTCAATGTAAATACATTTGCTCCACCATCTCTCCATCAAATGTTTTATAAATCTTTCAGTTTGGCAGTGAATTAATGTTATATTTTGCATATTCTGTCTCATAAGAATAAGCTTGTTTGGCATCTGCAACACCGTATGAATGAAAAACAAGAGAAGCTGAAAACAACCTGAATTGAAAGTTATCCTGAGGTGGTTTCTACTATGATGTATTCCTCAGAGCAGATGTCCCACCTACCTGTACTGTTGTATTGCTGTGTAGCATACAACATTAAACAAGTTGGGATGGCATTGAACCTGCTTCATCTCGAACTTTAGCTTTAGCAAGTAGGTATAGCGTTTAGGATTAGACAGAAGTTTAAATATGAGGAACAAAGGCAGTGTAAACTAGATTGATAAAAGACAGTGTAATTCTTGGGCCTTCTCCAATTTGGTTGCTATTTAGAGGTGTGTAGAAAGAAACTAGTTTTGCCTTATCAGACTTAGGTTTAACACAACTAAAATGTAATACACCAGCGAGGACATCTAGAAGCACAAGGTCTTTGTGTGTGATGTGATGGCTGTTTCTTCTCTTCTCTGTTTCAAAAGATAAGCCTCAGGAATTCTTCTGACAAGATTAATTTATGTATCTGGTATCTATAATTTCCAGAATCCTTCATATTTATAAATAAAAAATTGTATATTAAATTTTCTGTTTTAAAATGCTTTAAAATTACACTGATCTATTTTGGCTGTAGAAATTATTTATGAACAAATTTGTCCCATTAAAAAGTAAATCAAGGTTTTCTGATTTTCCAGGGAAAAATAAAAAGCCAGCCTAAACCCTTTATTTGCCTTTCTAAAGTTACTTTTGATCCAAATCAAGCAGAAGCAGATGCAAAATTTCTGGTTGGATTGTCTAAATCAGTTCATCCTTTTAGCAACCTTTTTAGATACTGCGCATCCATGCTGCTTTCTGCGGAAGAAAAAAAAGAAAAGAAAAAAGGGAGAAAAAAACCCAAACCAAGATCATGTTGCCCTTTTGAAAAAATTAGAAAAAGTTTCAGTTGTATTATACTGAGTTTTTGACTCAGAGAGAGAATGACGGCAGATTTTATATTTTTTTTTTAGGTAAATGGTGCATCCTGTAGAAAATTAAATGAGAAATTACCTTAATTCTGTTCCATTATAAGTCTGTAATATGCAACAGTATGTTTTCCAGATTGTAGTTTCTGATATGGAAACCAAGAAAGCAGAATCAAAAATAAGATCAAATGTGCCATCTGCCATTGCACAGAAGACCTTACCACAGCTAGCAGTGGTATACAACACATGTTCAGCCACTGTCAACATTTTATTTTGTTGCCTCTTCTCCTCACTGCCCACATTGTGTGCACACAAGGTTGTTCCTGGGATGTCTCTAGAATACCTGAAAGCCTCACTAAGATGAAAACTTATGAGCAGTCTAGTGTTCACCTCACCCAACAATACAGATCTGTCACTTGCTCTAGCTCCCCAAATCTCTAGCATGGCAGAAGGATCATATGGAGCCGCTCTGCATTCAGCACAAGCTCTAAGCATCATGATCTGTCTAATGGGATGTGGCAAGGAAATGTCATGGTGAGGGAATACAACATAGGTTTGCTGAAGCATATGAGAACTACAGAGACCAAAGACAGAAGTAATGAACCAAGTGCTGCAGTTATGCATATAAATATATATGGTAAGAACTGAGTCATTGTTTCTTTTTTATGTAAAATTTCATTTAAATGAATATGGTTCTGTCCTTTTGGTCTGTTTTGTTTTTCCTTTTGACTGATTCAAATTTTCTGGTTGGTTTTAGCATAATTAGGCAATTTTCAAATTGTTATGTATACTAGAAATATATTTGAACTTTTCTTTCTCAGATGTGAAACAGTCTTCAGCTGGTTTATGAAGGAAATATTTTCTGAAGGTCTCTTTGCTAATAACTCTTAATCTATGCTTCTACTGTGTGTTTCCTACTGTGCTCAGAGAATAGCTCTTTAGGAATTCTTTGTAAGGAAGCAAAAACTCCATTACCAGCTTTTCCTAACCACAGCAACCTCAAGTTTCCTTTGTTAACCACTCAGGTCAAAGGGCACATCTACCTCCTAACTAAAAACTTTATTTTTTTTTTCTCTTCCTCTCTTTCTTTTTGATGCTTCTCAGAAAGCCCATGTGGCAGCTTTGGCAGTATGAAGTGTCAGGTTGGAAAGTTGTGAACTTGCTCTCTGGTGAAATTAAAAAGCCAAGATTCAGCTCTGTGAATTCTAGTATTTTCCAGTTTTAGAAAGGTGACTACCTTTACCTTGAGTTCTTTTGCTTTACTACACAGTGTTTCATGCTGTTAGCATTGAAAAGGATACTTCACAGTAATTCAGAGATTAAAATTTAATGTATGTTTAAAACTGTTGCAATCTTGCAGGTAATGGTCACTATATTCACAGTATATTAAGTGATCAAAAAAAAAAGTCCAGCAGCATAGCACTAAAGGAATTCTGTAAAGAAGTAGATGCTGTTAGTGTGGTTTTTCTAAGACTGTGCAAACATCTTCAAAGTCCAGGTGACACAGATAAATACTGAATGTATTTTCTCCTTTGCTTCACCTGAGCTGAATGTAACCTTATAAACTCAGACTGAGACCATTAAACTCCAGGAGAATATAAAGAGCTGATTAATGCAAAAATGTGTCCTATCTCTATCACATTTCTGTCTATGGAGTAGATGAGAGCCTGTGGATGTTCTCTATCTGGATCTTGTAAAGCCTTTGACACTTTCCCACAGCCACTGTCATGGAGAAACTGACTGCTTATGGCCYGGACAGGTGCACTCTCTGCTGGGTTAAAAACTGGTTGGATGGCCTGGCCCAGAGACTGGTGGTGAATGGAGTTGAATGTTACATCAATTACATCAATTTGGAGCAGGAGAGGTTTAAATCGGATATTATGAAAAATTTCTCTATGAAAAGGATTGTCATGCATTGGAACCCCTAGAAGTGGTGCACTAGCCGTCTGGAAATGTTCATAAAACGTGTAGATGTGACATTTGCGGACATGGTTTAGTAGTGAGCACATTGCAACTAAGTTGGATTTTATGGTCTTTGAGGTCTTTTCCAACTTTAACTGTTCTATGATTCTATGAAATAGAGGGCAGCGAGATGACAGGCTAGACATTGTTCCCCATCTGGAAAGGTGGAAGACAGCTTAGGTCAACCCGGTTTTTTTTTTTTTGCAGAGCTGAGGAATAGTCCTCGTTAAAGAATGAAACAGTCATGGAGACTGGGACATATCCTCCTGGGAAATGTGTGCATTAGTAGAGAAGTTTTGCCATCTAGCTTGGGAGGCAGGTGTGAACACAAATACACTTTCTCCTCTCCCAAACATTTTTACCTTTCCCTTTCCATATGTAAATATCCCGTAACACATACTCTTTGGTCCTCAAATACTCTTCTCTGCTTCTCACAGCAAGCTCTGTGGCCCTTGGCAATGCCTGTTGTCTGTGGGGTGACACAGAGAGTGTCCCCACTGACTCCTGCTGCTGGATGATCCCTGTCCTGTGGGACTTTACCACTGATGCCACAGCCCTGGGGCTAGGGCAGTGGCTTCTTTTCCTGACTAAGGTATTGAGGATTTACTGCCCACCGTCATGCCTCTGTGATCTTTCATGTTTATGAAGAAGAGTCTTTAACCATCTAACATAAGAAGATTCATTTCACATTATTTCCTCTTTATAGCTGGAAATTAAAATGGATACTAGTAAAATGAGTGCTATATAAAAATATTTTGGAGTGGGCTGCATATCATCTAGCTATTTACATAAGGTGTGCATCTAAATCTGAGCTAGTCACTCAGATTAGTCACTTCCTGCCTGAACGTTATGGAAGAATAGGAACTCCATCCAAACCAAACTCACCTGCACAACCAAGACAGCCAAATTCCCCTCTCTATGTCACTTAACAGAGTTCTGTTCTAAAGACGAGTCTATGAATCACTACTCCATACTAGTATAATTTTGTTCATTTATAAACTCATATTTTTTCAAGTTATCATTTAAGGGAAAATTTTTCAGTTTGTTTTGTTCAATTTCCTTGTTCCCTGCTAGCAGGCTTCAAAGGAGAAGTCAAATTCACACAACAAAGAAAGCTGTCAGGAATGACACTGTTGGCATATACTGGAACTTGTCTTGTCACATACTTGAGAACTGTCCAGAGGTATATAAATWAGATACCACTGAAAGCGCCTCTTTCACCAGTATTTCACTACTGAAAAACTCTGCTTATTCTATGAGAATACACCATTCTACAACAGGAGTAACACAGTAGGGAATTTATTCAAGGATGGATGGGTTTTAAGAAAACTTATGGAAATATGATAGTAAAGTCTGTTAACTTTTTTCCTTGCCTTTGTTTAAAATTAAGGGACATATCAAAAGATGGGGAAAATTCCTTTTATAGATTATATTATCCTTTTTAAAATATACTATCCTGGAAACATAGCCATTGATTTTGCTGTTATTTTATATACCAAACTATATTCAGTTTTACTGTGTCATTGAATAATATTGGGGTTTTTTTCATTGACATCTGAGAGCCTGTAGAGTCTGTATTTGTTAAATAAAAAAAGGGAAAGGCAAATATTGCATAAAACATACTGACAGTGATGGGAGATTTTTTTCTTAATCAAGTCTTGAAATTGCTCTGGTTATCCAAATAATGATAAGAACTTGCTTACTTTTAATTTAAATTTATTCAGAGATTTTAAGATTTGGCCTTCATGTTCAATAGAAGCCCAACAAATTATTTACCCTGCAGTCCTATTGGAAACAAATTATTCCACTTCATCTCACAAATAATACCAGGAAGAGCAGATGGACCAGCTCTGGGATGATGGAGGTGTTAGTGAACTGAAAGGTAATTAAGGAAATGCACTGGTTAAAGAAGTCTATGCATAGGAAACATTCTTTCATAAAGTGAAAGTCAAATTACTGTCTATCTGATAAAAAYATATCTATTAAATACCTAATATTCAGAAAAGGTAAGTTATAATATCCTTTTACTTTCCTTCTCTTTTGATTTTATGCAGTAATCATTGAAAGTGTGAATAATGAATTCACCTTCAGTGTAAGTTCCATGTAGTACAGTGCAAATGACCAAAATATCAAAAGAAGTATCTAGTTTTCTTCAAAGCACGATTTGTTCCTGCCTATCTATCACCATCTGTAGATGGCTAGTGACTGAAGGTCCAAGTATCTGTCCTGCAGCACTAACTATGATCATTAGAGGTGTGCATGCCAGACTTAAATGTTGATTTCAGTTTTAAAGCTGTTTCTTCATCTGCATGGTTAGTGTCACAGCTTTGCTGACACTAATGCAAATTCTGCTGACATCCAAGGTTCACTGCAGCACACTTGGAATGCGTTGCACTCAGACTCACCAAAAGTGAATATTCTAATTGAAACTGCTTAATTAGTCTTAGTCTGTACTCAGTGGGAGATGAACACTTGCAAAGACTAATTTTCCTGGCTATTTTGGATGAACCAGCTTTCTAAGTTGGGTTGTTTTTTTTTATTTGCTGTCCTCTCCTTTGTCTCTCTTCTGCTGATCCCCAGTAGTTTTGCCACATGGACCAGTCTCAGCTCCCTGGGGCAAATGGTCTCTCTGGACACACCAGGTCCTTCATCTTCCAGAATTTTGCTGTAATGATCCGCCTCTATTGTAGCATATGTTGTACCATTGATTATCAACGGACATACTTCTAGGTTTTTAATATTGCTTTATCCATAAACATGCAAACATTAGCAACAGTAGAAAGTAGTAGCAAAAAAATGCTTATTTCATGCTCTATATCTTTAAAGATCATATGCACACATTACTAGTTCTGTGCATCTTCCTACTTGCAATAGTAGGTGGTGTTTTAGTAGAGGTGTTTGAGAACAGTTTTACAGACTTTTGATGGGCTAAAGACATCCTGCTTTTTAGTCTGTGTTCTGTCAGATTGTCAATCACACTCCCAGCTTCTTCATTATGTCACTTGCACAGCTCCATTAATTAGATTTTGTATTTTTCCAGCTTTCAAATCACTGCTTTAGCTTACACTTATCTCTTCCTGCCAGCTACAGAGGGAGCTGGATGACTGCTTCAAACTAGATACTTAGCTTCTAAGCAGCTAAACTTGGAAGATACTTCGCACTCCTAATACTTTCARTTCCCAGAGACTCTAATGAAGGCTTGAGTTTTAGAAAAGAGGGAGCCTCCATCTTCTGAATATGAGGTCAAGTTAAATTAAACACTCAGAAGCTCAAGTATTCAGTCACCAAATGTTTTCTGACAGCATTGATTAATGAAATACAGATTCAGAGATTCTCTGTACATTAAAGAGAGTACTTTTTTAACCAATGCTATCTTTAAAACTGAGAGAAAATTTCAACCTGCCTGTTGTGAGCTGACGTGTTCTGCAATTTACTTTGCAACTAGAAAGACTTCGCCCTCCCCAAAGTGACTAAAACCTTATGAAGCCATTGTTAGTTTAGATGCATGTTTATATACGTCAGGGAAAGCAGAGAGTTTTAAACACAAGAGCGTGTTGTCAGGATATTAGCTGTTACTCTTGGTTTCGTTAGAGGATTAATTGTATCCTCTACAAAGGTCAATGTAGCAGGCAAAGATTGTGAAGAAACTGCTTTAGAGACAGCTATCTCCTGGATAAATTAACTGGTGCTTTATCTTGATTATGGTTTATTCTATATTCCAAAGAAGTTTAAGTAGGTGAATACCAGAGCCAATAAATACAGATTACTCAGCTTTCATTGAAAACTGATCTTCTCCACAAGGGAAATCTATGGTAGACTTGTTCCTTAAACACAACGAAAATGTTTCACTTCACAGTGCAGACAAATGGAGCCTAAGTCTGGTACTTCATCAAGCTGGACAACCAATGCAGTGGAACAACTCATATTCCTAAAGCACTGATTATGTGTTCCTCTTCTTAGTTTAAATAAACTATTGGATCATTCTTATTTTGTTGGGTCTGTTTTCTTTCCTTTAAAAAAAGCATGCAGAGAATTATGCTCTCTAAATCCTGTATAACTAAAGCCAGAAAGAGGAGGGAATTCATCTCTAAAAGGAATTAACTATGTTTTCTTGCTCAAATCCTTTGGCATAATGATGCCAGGACATGAATTCTTGCATGAAGTAGTACTTATATTGTGAAGAGTAACATGTGGGGGTTTGGTGGGTTTTTTTTATTGTTGTTCAGGTGCGGTTTGTTTGTTTCAATGTTTTGTTGTCTTGGTTTTTTCTTTATCTTGTGTAGATTCTACTTCTCAAATTCAAGTTTGAGTAAGATATTGTCAACCACCAAGATTGGCCATAGTGCACTATTAGCAGTTATTGTTGCTATCATTATTGCTAAGGATGAAAGGTGAGCAAAGAAAGAGCTATAGCTCTCTCCAGAATACCACTAGTAAGGAAAAAAACAAGGATTATACCGGAACACAGGGTGACTGTAAAATCGAATTCTAAGCATGTCATTGTGACTATTGGACAAGAAATGTGCTGTATATGTCACTGGTCAAAAGGAAGATAGGATGTCTTCCTAGGCAGCAGGACAGAAACCACCATGAAAACCAATTCCGACAGATAGAGGAAAACAAGCTATTCTCTGCTACTGTGTCTCTGAACAATATCGAAGAGTAGGACAGTAATACTGAGCCTTTTTTGCTCAATTTATGACTTCATAAAGCATAGGTGCACCTGGGTTAGCAAGCCATACACTTCTCATTAAAGGTCTATTAGCTTTTACTTATAAAGTAATTGAGATCATTAATATCAAAGCACTTGAGGAAAAAAAAAAAGCACATCTTGGATTACTGCCGTATTAATAAAGAACCTAGTTTCAAATGTTACAAAGCAAAAAGCAGAGTTCAGTGAACCAGCTTCCTAAACCAACTTTTTTCATTGACAACCTCAAAGAAAAAGGTTTATTATTACCGCAAGGGGCATTTCAAAAGATCAAAGAAAATTGTATATATCAGAAAGGATATATTTGAGAGTGTAGGATTTAGAACTTAAAACTATGTTAAGAAATCCAATAATAAAAATCAGTCAGTTCTACTCCAAATCCGTGACATCAGTGAGGCACAGTAGTGAATACAGATTGATGCCTCAGTATGTCCTCAGAAAAAAATTATTTATGTCCCTGGAGCAGGAAGCCTGAGTCAAAATTCTTTGAAAACATTGAGGTTACATCTTAGAAGACAGAGAGGTTAAGGGAATGATATCAAAAGCGAGATGAAAATATCCACGAAATAGATGAAAGCTGAGGAACCTAAACACCCATGTAAGAATAACACAGTGTAGCAAAAACAGAAGAAAAACAAAAGATATACAGACAGAAAAAACTCGTTAAGATCAATAAAAACATTTAAAAAACAAAATTATGAAAGATTTGTAAAAACTTGGATATTGCCTTAGGCCACAAAAGACTTGATTTTTCTAGGGAAGATTTCATTACGGTCTGATTAAACAGTAATTATGTCGCATGAATTAAAGAAAATTTAAAAAAAAATTATTCCATGAAAAAATTGGGAAAGAAGACTGAAAAAAACTTGAAGACTGGATATATCTTGTATTAAAGATAAGTATAACATCTGCACGTGAGCCTATCAAGAAAAAACACATAATAAAGCAATGTTAAAAAAAAMCAGTTAAGGTCATCAGCAATTTTCTAGTTATTGACTGATCGTATTTGCCAGTGTTTCCCAATTATTTGAGAGAACTCAAATGGGTGAGATACTCATATCAATTGATATTCATCTAGGTGCTGGTTCTGATTGGTTTTACTCAGTTTTGTTCTTTTAYGTGTCTTTGTCTTTTTGAAATTCTAATTTAATGTCTACAAATACTGTACAAAACAGATCAGTACCACCTGAATTGATTAGCTGAGACTTACTAATGTTTGTTATTCTTTTGATCTCAGAACCATGAGTCTGTTAGAGCTGTACATCAATAAGAGAAATAAAACTTATTTTCTATCAGGGTGAAAATGCTGTTGRGTTTAAGTGCCTTCCTGTAGAATCATAATAGCAAGTGAACTCCAACTTCTTTTTTATTGATCTCTTTGAATGAAATGAATGCCAAAAATGCTCTTTAAGTGTTCTATCAGACCATGTTACTCTGAGGTTGTATGTCTATGAAACAGGCACATACATGCTTAAACACTGCAGCAGGCCTGAAGCAGGTACATATATTAGTGCATATGTTTCCATATGAAAACTGTCTAAAAAATGAAAACTGTGTCTAAAAATGCACACCCTTAATGTTAGAAACTTAAAAAAAAATTGGCAAGGAAGATACTCAATGTGATAAGGTACCTAGAAAGCCCAGCAGTGTTTGAAGAAGACACCTAAATTCAAACAAAGTCCCATGCTGTTTGTCTGGAGCTTTCCCTTGGTCTTTCACTGAATCAAGCTCAAAGTGAATCAGGAAAGGTGTTTTCCTGACCCTACAAAACATGTTGTTTTACATGAGCAATCATGGGTGTGTTCAGGATTATGGAGAAATTTGGCAAAAATCTGGGAAAAAGGAGTTAAAATGGATTTACTGTCTCAGAATAACATATTTATCAAAGCACAATGAATTTCTTTGTCTTTTTTTTCTGGATTTCCAACAGATTATTTTGACAAGATCTGACTATTTTTGTTTGTGTGGATGCAAATCTGACACTTGGAAAAGACCTTACTACCTAACTACCTAAGAATCAAGCATCCTGTTTCAATAAATTTTCATTTAGATTAGTCTGATACTTAAGAGAATAATATGAGTTGGAAGGGATCCAGAAGGATCTCCCAGTCCAGCTCTTAAGTGAATGGCCCCTGTAGGGATCGACCCCATGACATTGGTGTTACTAGCACCGTGCTCTGACCAACTGAGCTCACCTCAGGGTCACTTGGTGAGACTTGTGGTACTTGACAGGCTACAGAGCCCAGCTCAGCAATGAGCAGACAACCATCAGCTATATTTTCAGGATAATTACAGTTAGTTAAAAAAAAATATTAAAAAAATCCAATTGCACCTCATTTAAGCTCTGTAGGACCTCCCTTTCCTCTTCTGCCTTTACTATGTTGCGTTGATCTGAAGTGTGACAGAGATTGTTCTAATTCAGAAATAAAGTATATGAATTATTTTGTTCAGTCTACATTGCAGTGACTGATTATGTTTCCACCTTAACTCTGTCATTTTCATCTCAATAGCAGGTAAAGTAGGAATAAACCATCGGTTATAACAAGTCAAGTGATCTAACAGAAACTCTTCCATAGATTTCTGACCAGTAACCTAATGTACATAAAATATATGATTTACATCTCAAAATTTATGGTCTTTCCAAGAGAAGAAAGCTGTTGCTTGAGCTGAACAGTGGACATTAAAATGATGCTTTTATATGAAAAAATGAGGCTCAACTCCTATCAAACAATATGCAGGGTTAAATTATGAAATAGTTGAAGGGTCCAGATACATTTTTACTCTTAAAGTTATACTTGACTTTAGTAAGTGTGAAAAATGAAGTTTTTGGCGAAAAAATAGATTTTTTTTTTCTTATTCCACTCCAATACATACAGATTTGCCTTTTATGGAGTTCTCCTATTGGTACGTAATTATGTCTTGTTTAAGCATGACAGGCAATGTAATTACAACATCATCATGATCACTAGCTTGATTTTCCTGTCCTTTATTTCTTGTGGTTATTACTACTTAAATCTGCCTTCCTTTTTTTTTTTTTTTTTTTAATTTTAATTTCTTTAAAATCCTCCCTTTAAATTTTGGGATTTTCTCAACAAGTCTGGTAATAATACTATTAATTTTTTACTCCTTCTGTGTGGTTTTTTTTTTTTTTTTGTGTATATAGTGCCCACACTTATGTTTTTTCCTCTTTAAGAAATATTTAATGTTGAATCTTGTAGGATAGTTTGCATTTACATTCTTCATTAAAAATGTGGGAAAAAAACCAACAAACCAAACTGTACCACATGGCTTGGGAGACAGATAGAGCCTCTTATCAACATAAGATCTAACAGGCCAGACAAAAAGTATAAACCCCTTCACAGGAGCCTGAGTGCAGCAGGCAGCAGGGGACACACAGCCTCGCTGAGCTGCAGGCCCATTGGACCTGTGCTGCAAGTGCACAAACTTCATGGCCAAAGTGCTTGCATCTGTTGTGCTTCAGGACTGCAACGCCGGCTTCCCAGGCACAGCTTGACCAGACTGCACATCTCTGCAGTACGACTCACTGCTCTAYGCAGTCGTGCCACTGCTGTCACAAAGGCAGGAGAGGAGGAATTTGCACTCGAGCTTCTGCTCAGAGAGTAAGAAATTATTTGCATTCTCTTCTCCCCTCTTGGTTTTGTTGCTGGTATTTTTGTTGTTGTCCTCAGAAGTGCTTTGGGATTATTTCATATTTTCAAATTCTTTTCATAAYCACAGAAGCTAGAGATAAAAAGCTATTTTTTTCATAATCACTAAAGCTGTTTCTGCTAAGAACTAATTTAGACATGAATGAACAGAACAACTTCTAAAAGAGGAGTTGTTATTCCAGTGTGACCTAATTTAATCTGAAGTTTGTATTTTTTGCACTGATGTCTTCTAGCAAATCTTGAATGCATTATGTTAATTAAAACTTCCTCATGTTAATCTGAACATAGAATTTTTTACTACCTACTTGTTATCATTTGTCTGCACTAATCTACTAATATCTTAAGGACTGCAATAAAATCTGATATTTCTGCTCAAAATCTTAAGACAAAAATAAATAATTCTTTGGTTTATGATCATGAGATGATCTGAACATAGAAGTGTTCAGGTATTCTTACATGGAAGAAATGAGAAGTCACTCCAGACAGAATGGTATTACAAGAATGAAGTGAAATATCATATGTCAAAATTTACTGTGAAAAAAACATATATGCTTTTCATATACTGAAAGCAACACAGCATCCAGATCACATTTGAAGTTAGAATAGCACCAGTATCTGTATTGAGAAGAACATATTGAGATACAGTTTATAGAAGCCCATCAAGAATAAAAACTAATCTATTAAATCAAGCAGAAGAAGCTAATTCGGAAATATTCTGTTCTCCAGCAGTTATTTCAATAAATACATAACCAAAGTGCCTATATAAAAGCTCATACCATATAATTAAGCAGCTACTTCGAATAATGTGATCATGGAAAATTTTCTGGCATTACCGCATTAAGCAAACAGCACACTTGCTTCCACTGTGCAAGGCTACAGCCGAGTTTGGGCTTTGGTGACCCTGAGGAACAGCCAGGGCTCTGTACAGCTGCCAGGCTTGCGGAGTGATGTCCAGCTTGAAGGAGGAGTGGAGACCAAGGCACCAGACCATTTGGGTGAGGGTCTTCTCCTTCCCCATTGAAGCTGTATATGGTACATTTATAAACACTTATGTCATCAGTTGTGTCAGCTCTCTCCCCAGCTTAATGATCACCATTTATATAAAGCATGGCTTCTCAAACAGAAATAAAAACATAAATAAAAAATCTTAAAAACAACTGCCCTCTTTTGCGACACCTGTGGACCTCTGTGGGCAGTGTGTGGCTGAATACAAACCCACTGCTCTCTGTAGAAGACACCCATGCTCTATGGAAAGAAATCATATCTGTCTGAAACCACTGAAGGAAGAATTTACCTCACACCTACTGATGATGTCATGCAGTGATAACTTTATTTGTCTTGGAGGTTGAGATATTCCAGCACATTTATTCAGATTCTATGGCCTCTGACTGACTGATATCTTGCATTATATCCAAAGTCATTTCATTCATAGGGAGCAAGATGACTTTTGTTGAATGTTATTCTTTGACATCTTCATTTTTCGTTACAGATTTTGTCAAGTTTCATTACAGATATTCAACATCGCTTCTCAATAATCAGCTTTGAGGTCTTACCATATTGTTCATCAAAATAAGTTATTCGGTTAGCTTTGGCATTATTTGCATTTGGGGAAGTCTAGCTTAGGCTGATTTTTCAGTATTACAACTCAAAAAAATTCAAATTTTTTKAAACAGTATTCTGCCTAAATTAACTTTTTTGGTAAACTTTTATTCAATAAGTTTTCAATGTTTTAAAATTAATTTTCAAAGATTTGCAACAGAATATTTTTATTAGGAATATATCTTCTGTCTTTCTGACACACTTTGTGCTTCTGAAAACATGCAGCTTCAAAGAACAAAGAGACTAGGCAGAACCTTTATAGGGGACTTCCAAGCCCAGCTATTCTATGAAGTTCCTGTTACTTTTCTGCAATTGCATTTCTACAGTTTGCTTGGTTTGGATGTACAACCAGGTCACTGAACTGAAAGCAAGTCATTTTTCTACCCTTCATTGATTCATTTGTCAGTGCACAACCAATGTAAGATAAAGGGATGATCAATTTAAACGGAGTCAAGAGAAAGACCAGAGGATAAGCACATTGCAACAGTGTTGGAAAGTAAAATTTGAGATTTAAGTTGGAGGCAAAAGGAGAATGGAGATTACAGGCAGGATTCTGGGGCAGACTGTCAGGGAGGAAAAACTGAATGCTGGTCTGGGTCAGTCTGTGCTTTAAAACTAGAACTCTAAGGCTGATTTTCATCTTTAAAATATTCTGAAAGCAATTTCAACATTCATAGAGTAAATGACTTAGTTTCCTTTTATGTATCAAAGTGTCAATTCTTCTTACAACAAATGATATTCTCATAGATTTAGCAATCTTGAAGTTTGCTTGCTCTTACAGCTCCTTCTTTATGACTTCTTTTCTCAATTAAGGGACAAAGTAAAACTTTGTGGGAATAATTTATACCCTGATAATGTGGGTGACTAGCAAAAGTGGGTTGTGTCACCTTTAGGTGTTTCTCTTCCCTTTTTCTGTAAAAAGAGCTTAAATTACATACTGAGATCACATGCCTAACACATTGATGGCTAAATGAGATTAATTCCTTCCCTATTACTGTTTTACTGTGAAGATCTGCTAAGTTTTGTAGGTGTAGTGAGAGCTGGACGAAAGAAGGCAAATAGATGCCAAAGCTGCTTTTTGGGACATTACATAGTAACCTCCATCCCTTCCTGGCTGACCTAGGTAACAAGTTTTCCATGCTGCTCCATTAAGTGATCAGACCTAAAGTTCCTGACATCATGGCACTACAAAAAATGTGGAGCCTCAAAACCAAGAAACAGGTACTCCTCCTCCATGTAGCTGTAGTCACTGAGGCAAATGAAGGCATACTGCTTTACACCTCTTTCAGGATCCTGGTATTGCTTTCTGTGATTTCTTCATGTGTTGCATCAAGTCTTACTC
Organism: Parotia lawesii; assembly: GCA_003713295.1. Lineage (NCBI taxonomy): Eukaryota > Metazoa > Chordata > Aves > Passeriformes > Paradisaeidae > Parotia > Parotia lawesii. The sequence goes on from RAHM01000077.1 coordinate 3,450,687, forward strand.
CCTCTCTCCCTTGGTACATGCATTCAGTGAATATAATGTTCAGGTTTAACAGAAGAGACACGGGGCGCTAGGTAAAAAATTAGATCCCAGCTAGACATATGCGTGGCTAGTCAGTAATTTTTACTCTTCCTTTTTCTTATGTTCAGAGCTGTGATGCCTGTGTAATGGATGCACTTGACAGGAACAACCCTTTGTAATACTCTAAAAGCAGACATAAGTACAGCAACCCAAACCACATCCATTATTAATAATTGATGTTCATTCAGCATTGGCAAGCATTGATTATAGGATTAAATGGAAGTTCTTTGCAATATTGATTTGGATGCTTTTGACTTGAAACTGAAAGCTGAATGCWCTTAGTGGAAGTTGGTCACATTTCTTAAAAATTAAGCAGTCATCARATTTCAGGGATTCACTACCCTGTTTTTGTAGGATAGATTGTAYATCCTTGGGAAAATATAAAAAATATGTTAAACCTTGCAAATTTTTAAAACAGACCCTGATAAAAAAAAGTCACAAAAACTTGCAATAGATTCTTGTTTTATATTGGGAAAGATGGCTTGCTGAAGAGTGATCTTTAAAAAAAAAATAGCAAGGGATATGGAAGGCATTAAGGGGAGGGGAAAGGAGATAAGGAATATTAGTTATTACTTAGCAGGAAAGGCATTGTGCCAACAGGTTTTTCTTGATTCTGTTGCTTTAAACCAGTTTCACAGTGGTTTTGAAACCTTGGCTGAAAAATACAGAGTTGTAAACTTGTGTAAAGACAGGGAAAAATCTTAGGTGAATGAAGCACTTAGGTAATTGTTACTATATTATTGGAGAACAGTGTGTGACTGGAAATGAGTTTTAGGTTTTGGAGATGATTCCGTTTCCACTAAATGTCTGAAATACAAGCACTGATTTCAGTTGCCATCAAGCAATTCTTCAAGAAGTTTCTCTTTTTTTGTGCTAGTTTCAGTAGTAGCACTGAGCTTTCTTAAAGAATGACCTCCACTTCCACCTCTAAAGTAATATTGAAAAATGTCAATGAAATCTCAATGTGGACTAATCTTGTTACTTGAAACTTGTTAATAGAAAAATTACTCTTGCTGAATATAATTTGACTTGATGGTTTATTCGTAACTGAATGTCTTTTCAGAAAGTATCTAAAAAGAAGAATATACACACAACATTTTAATTGTTAAAATAATAAGTGAGACCAAACAAAGCGCTTTTGCAGTCATACTCATTAAATCTTTCTTTACTCAGTCAAATGAGGTTTTCAAAAATAATTTTGGCAAAAAGCGTACATTTCTTCTACTGGCTAATGTATGCTGATGAAGTGATATATAAAATCTATATAAATACTTTATTTAAAAGATCACACAGAGAAAACTGAAGTAATAACATTTAAAAAAATCTCATAAGAGGGGCTAAAAAATTTCAGATTGCAACACCTGTCTAAAAGCAGGAAGGAGACATGGTGARAGGAGAAGCAGTTACCTTCTTCTATAATTCAGCCATGTAGCTCAGCCTTTCGTTGTAGAGAGTTTGTCCTAATCTTTTAATCTTCAGTTGTGGATGTAATAACAGCATGAAAATTTTCACCATATTTTGTGGGAGCAAATAATAGTAAATATGAGAAGTTTAGCACAATGAAAATTTGGTTGGGTAAAAGAGTAAGGGGCGATTGCCTTTGACATAGAAGAAAATGTTTCTCTTCAGTTAACTGCATAAAAATATTTGAAGGGTTTAGCTGTTCTGATAGCGTGGTCTTTGCCAACATAGGGCCTGAGTGACTTTCTGATGAACTTGCAAAAGAGTACAGGACAAAAATAAATTGCACTTATTTTACATCCATGAATAAACTGCCATATTTGTACTGCAGGGTATTCGCAATTGAACATACAAGTCAGGCGTGGCTTTCAATAACAAAGATGTGTGATTCTATTATTCTATGTACTTTCTACATGCTTTGATTACATCGTTTTGCCAGAGAAGRGTTATGAAAACAACAGAAAATTCTTTTGCTCCGTAACTATTTGACTTAAAAAATAATGTTAACTCCATGCCTGCGAATTTCCCTAAGAGCCCTGGTATAACAGGCAAAAATCAAACTCAGCAAAATTAATTTGTATTAATCAAACCTGATCTAACTGAAACCTAATCTGACAAGCAACTTTACTTTACAGTTATTAGTGCTTCAGTTCTTTAAAATGGTTCTAAGTATGGCTCTAAATCTCAAATATATACAAAACACTATTGATGTTGAATGCATAAAAATTTCCACAAATATGCTCATAAATCTAGGTGATCCTTTTTTATCTCTCCTGAAATTCTGTAGAACAGAATCCTAGCTCCCATGTGATGCAGTCAGCTAAAATAGAGAATATAACATTTTACTAGAAAAGTGACATTTAAGCCCACATCAGTTTTCAGTTTTGCTGAAGGTTTAACTTGTCTGTAAATAGCCCAGAGTTGGGGGGGGGGGGGGGGGGGGGGGGGGGGGTGGTTATGTTTTGGATGGTTTTGGTGGCAGGGGTTTTTTGTTAATAAATGCTTGCTACCAAAATTTCTGATATGAGAGGAAGTGGCATTTATTTTTGGTTTATTTTCCATGCTAATATAACAAGTAGGTCAAGGTGATTAAGATTCCTCCATAAAAAGTATCTCCTAAAGAGCAGAACTGCTTCTCTTGTTCTTTTAGTGACTACACTTGAAAAATGAACAAAAGAACGCAGAAAGTAAAAGAACTGAGGGTCTGGTCCTCCCAGAGTTTAATGGCTGATCACTTCTGGCTGTTTTGTTTTCTCAGTGGCTGGATGATGTAGGGTTTAAATAAAACAGGATTAACAAAGGTTTAGGTAAAAGAACTGTTATTTTCTAACACCTGTGTTCCGTAAAATTTAAAACCCATCCAGCAGGAGCTATATGGTCATTACTGGCCCATACCACACAGCAGCCTGGATCATAGTAGGCTTAAAACCCCCCTATACTTCAAATTGAAATGAGTTGTGAGTATTCTTTTTGGTCATACAGTGCTTCTCAAAGGCTAATTGCTCTATGCAAGTACCCACACTTACTAGATAAAATTTCCAAAAAGTCTGGATTCATTCACTCTGAGCCTTAATCCTTCCATTTAAAATAGAAATAATATTTGCAGCTAAGCTCTGCACAAGGTTAAAGCATTTTGTGCATAATTAYATGGCTGCTCTAAGAGAAATCACTGAGGAGTCACAATAAGAAATAATACCACCCAGAACTCCTAGCCTTGCTGTTTAACTCTATAACCATTGCTTCTCTCAATAAAATAATTGCACCATAAATTAATGGATTAGAATTGAAAACAAATTGCATTAATACTTGTTTTTCAACAAAAAAAAAGTGGGAATGCTTTCATAAATAATTCTRTTGGCAGAGTTGTATTTTTCTGCTTATTTTGATACATAATTATCTTTTTCTCAGTAAGACCCAGAATGTAGAATCATATTAATTTGCTGCTATTTGTGATTACAGTGAAATATCTGGGCTGCAATACAGTCTTTTTGGTCTCAACTGACAATGGAAAACATAATTCTGATAAATATATATACTAGGAAAACAAGAAAGATCCTAAATAATTTAGTTGGTGAGCAAGATGGGGAACAGCACTAAGAGTGAAAAGGAGAGGAACACTTGATAATTGTGGMATATCTTGAGATAGACAGGAACATCACAAGGAACATCAAGTCCAACTCCTGGCTCTGGTTGTTGATAATTAAGAACTTCATATTACCCCTTTTCAAAAATTTATAATCTTTTTTTAAATTTAGATGTAAACACACAGCAACAGCAAAAACATGTAACATTATTATTATATTATTCTGTTATTCTATATCTACTAAAAGGAATGCTATTTCATAATCTGGGAACTCTGCCTAAGAGCTCTAAATATACCTAACAGAGTTATTGTAGACACCAATTCTAATTAATTTGCCTTCTGAAGTTTTAAATGTCTACATGCTCAAGAAATGCTGAGTCTATGTGGCCATAAAAGAGAATATAAACCTCAGTTCCCATTACTCTCATGGACAGTGATTTGAAGTAGGCACATGYAAGAGGAAGCACATGAAAGAGGAAGTATGTAGTGTACACAACTTGCTTTCTTTTCAGTCTTCACCCTGGAGCAAGGAGTCTTGGAGGGTAACAGAATGGACAGTAGACTAGTTCTCATTTACTGAGCAGAGAGTTGGAATGGCACAAATAGTGTCATAGCCTTCATATCCTGAGATTATGCACCAACCCAGTTCCTCCTGTAACCTTAGGCTCCCTGCAAGCTGTTGTGAATGTCACCAGCTGTACATAGCCCTGAGGTGCAACTCTTTCTTAATCATTTCAATGCAGTTTGCTTAGAACAATATCGAAAACAGCATTCATAAAATCCTGAAACCTTGTTTGCAGAGTTAAGAAAAGAAATGGGGATCTCTACATCTCTGTTGTGGCTTCTGAAAGATTGCTTTCCTAGAGGACATTTCCATGTAAATGCTAACGTACTCAAATTTGGCCTGTGGTGCCCACAGGCTAGGAATGAAACAAACTAGAGAAAATTGCTTATAAGGAGTTCCTCTTCCTCTTCCTTCCCCTGTTCCTTTGCTTGCCTTGAAAGATTGATTATGCAGTTTGAACTTAGCAGTCTCAACTCAGCTGTGCTTAGCCAAAACCAACATTTATGCACAACGTAATCTTTCAACTTGCCTCCCCCCTTCAACACTTCAGAAATGACCTTCAATGATCATGCTGTTTTACCAGTAAATCTGAGCTGCCCACAGACAGACACTGCCAATACATGTTTATGAAAATATGTTAAGTTTATAAAGTGAAGGTAGCATCAGCAGGTTTTTTTCCTAGTAATTTGAAGAGTCTGTGGTACGTCTATGTGGTGCAGATTATTTATGCTTGTTTTCTTCTGCTGAATGTGTCTAATTTTCAGACCGGAAGCCACATAAGATGACTATGACTTTGAGTTAATATACTCAAGTAGTCATGTAGGGCCATGTGGGATCAAACAGTGCAAATGGAAGTGTGTGTAGGGGAGATGAAGATTCACCATATCTCATATTACCMTTTTTCTCATAGCTTTGTAACTACTGCCTTACCTATAAGCATGTTTGATTAACTGAGTTAATCATTCTTCCAATTTTCATAGTCTTTGCAAGCTCAGAGCCTCTGAAGCATATTGGACAGAGAAACGCAGAATTGTCTTCACCCATCTATACAGCAGTATGCTAAGTTATTTTTGTGGAAAGAGTTATTTCTACATAAGAAGTAAGGCTATCTAAATAGATCAGCTTGCAATTTTATACTTCCAATGACAATTAGTCCAATGGCAATTGCTCTTAATGTTGACAATGACAGTGATCTCCAACACGGCTTGCATAGATGAAACTTCATTACTCAAAGCCTGATTTTTCTTAACTAGACAGTAGCTAAATGGAACAAATCCTTACACCATATCTACACAAAAGTGCATATTTTCCCAAGATACAGGGCTTCTAACCAATGAAGATTTGTATTACAGTACCTAATTACCAGCAATTATCCGCAACAGTATAAACCCTGCCTACATGTCAGAAAATCACTCAGAAAGGTGAAGCCTGAAATGTCACTACTATTAGGTAACTTCAAGCAACCCCAGTTGAGATTCCATCAAACCTGTGTAAATTATGACAGAAAACATGAGAACTTTCTATTAACAACTGCAACATTCCTTAGGAAGGAAGTTGTATTATATGCATGTGATGATTTTTGCAGTTTTATTCAAACTGATATCCTAACTGAACTGTGCCTTGTTAATATTTTCACGGGGTCTCGGAAGAAACCCTGGCCAGAGTGGTGCTTGTATCTCGTAACATTGTTCAAACCTGACATTCTTTTCATGCAGATTTAGTCCAACGAGAAGAACTGATTAACCTTTTCAGACTTCATGAGTTTTCATTAAATTGCTAAACTAATAATTGCATCTGTATCATATTGGACTTTAGGGTAAAGTTAGCTGTCAAAGGACCTTGACCCTAGGTCTCATCTATTTTCGATTCCATTTTAATGAACACATTCAAACTTCATTCCTTAATTACATCACACATCAATGAATCTTGCATTTTGATTAGGCAATAATTCTATGTGATTCTCTGGATCACTTGAGAATACGCCCATGAAACATCTAAACCATGCTAATGAGTTCCAAGAAGGGAATATGTATATATGCTTTAGACTCATTAACATTTGTTTCCTATCTAGCCAGAGGTATTTGTATTTCATTTTATGATAGTATAAGCATTTGTGTTGTTGCTCTTCATGCTCTGCAGTATGTTTTATACTTCCCAAATATTATTTCATCTCTCTCACCTCAATAGTGATCACAGTACAGCTGCATCAGTCAGATAAAATTTCATAAGGGGATAGGGAGACATTGATCTTGTGTGTCTCAGGGTTATTTTATTTTATTTTATTTTATTTTATTTTATTTTATTGTACTTAGGAAAAAAAATACACTCAACGAACTTCAGCAGTTCTCATGTTATCTTGTTATTAGCTGAGGGGCTGTTCTGTTTTTCCCCAGAACCAGGCCATTATAGTTCTTGAAAAATATGTTCTTCTTGGAACTTCTCTACTCTTCATGTTGTCCTGTGTATTACCCACTATTTTTTTTTGATAAATAGTGTACAGAAGGACTCTTGYAAAGTTTTTTTAGTGAAGAAACAGTAAAATATATCAAAACAGGGAAATACTTCTTAAATTTGGATTTCTTAATCACAGAAAAAGTCACAGCTAAAAATGAAATATTATATATAATCAATCTGGAAAAAATGAGATATCTTGGACTAAATTTAAGTTGCAAAGAATATTAACTGAGCATGAAATACAGACGGTAGGCTGGGCCACACAACCAGTATGGATGAATGTGTATAAAGGCCACATGCAGGAGCAGCGTAAGCATTGAGGATTTCTCATAAAGATAAAAGTAGTCAATATTATTTCACAGGATTTCATGAGCTTAAAAATCTGTGAGGCCTAAAAAACAAACAAAAAAAACCCCTTCTAAATCTTGTACCGTAGATCTGTAATCCAGCATCCAAAAAAGAGTATTTGATGTCCATGCTGAGAACAAGTATTTCTGGCCAGCAAAGAAATACACTTGTAGTTTGTGCCGGTTTGCCCAAAATCTAGCAATATATCCTCTGAGGGAAAACCAGGCTACAACCACCCTTCCTCCCCACAGGGTTCGGGGAAAAAAAAAAAATTTTTCCTCGAAGGAAAGTGAATGAGATAAGAACTATTTATTTAACAAACACACAGGAAAAGGATAATAATGCWAAATAATGAAATGAAATCTCTCGCTATAGAGAGAAACCTGGGAAGATTTCAGAGTCCTTCTGTAGGTGTGGTCTCTCTCCTCCTTGGAGCTAGGTTGGCGAGAGCCCACCCCCGGGCCTCGGTGAAAAAATTCTCCCGATGTGTTCTGATGTTGTTGAACAGTCCAGAAGAGAAGAAGGGAAAAACCAAAGTTTCAGGAAACAAAATTCAGCTTTCCGTCTCACGCCGGGAAGAGAAGACAAAAAAAAAAACCCCGAAACCGCTGGCTGAAGAAAGCAAGCCGGGTGCCCCCTCCTGCTCCTGCAGCCAGAGAACGCAGAGGAGTGTATCTCTGTGTCCTTGAGAAACTGTTTTGAAAAGTTCGTTTGGNTCTCTGTGTCCTTGAGAAACTGTTTTGAAAAGTTCGTTTGGTTTTTTTTTTTTTTTTCCTCAAGCTCAGTTTAAAGGCACAGAAAAGGCACAATATTACTTTTTGGGCATAGAGCATGATAGGGGATACACATGATAGAGTCACCCCAAGACATAGTTTCAGGAAAGTAGATTTGTTACAATTTAGATATTTCATAGAAATTTATCTCTATCAAATAATGCTAATAATTTTCCTCCTTTAAATCAGACATTTTATCATTCCATATTGGCAATTACAGTTTCAAACTTTGCAACATTTTCCTTTCTGTCGTAGAGACTGGTGGTTTATTTTTTTAGGAAACCTTGTTTACACATATAATCGATTTCTTTTTTTGCAGCGTATCTTCAGGCTATCATTGTACCTTGGAGGATGTCAAGCTCTGTAATTAGAGAATCTCTTAACTGAAGAGCACTAATGGCAGTCACTGCAACTGTCAGCAGTTTCTCACTTTTCACATGAGGACACTGTTTGCTAATTGGATTAAGTCTGGTTCTGGCTGTAATCTCTGCAAGCAGTAGTTAAAGAAAGAACTGTGATGCCACACCTGGTTTGTGGTCTGGAAGGTGATGAGCACTGCTAATAAAATCTAATTTAAAGCACAACTCATGCACATAATTAACTATGCCTTATTTCCTTGATTAAAAATCTGCTTATCAATGATAATGGCTCAACTAAAACACGATGTAATATTTTAAGGTAGAGTAGGCACTTATATTACTTGAATAAGATACTGTTTAAATGTGCTGAGTGAGTTTCTTTTATGTGGCCTTGCTGCTCCTTTTGACAAAAGAGGCAAGTAATGTTCAGAGCTTTGCAAGCTGGCATTTTCTCTGCAGTGGAAAAACAGAACAGACAGGGATACTTTAATAATAAAACCTAGTCTACTTCCTAAGTTTCTCTTTCTCAGAGCAGTACCACCAAATTCCATGAGAGAGCTGCTCTAGAAATCTAAGACTGCCAGCAGCCTGCACAGAAAGTTTTTATTTCTTTTGACCTACCCCATTGCAAATATTTGACATCTCTCAATTTCTGTTGATTTTACAGTTTCCTAGTCCTTTTTTTACCATGCACAAGTGTTGATAAATAGATACAACTGAATCACTTCTCATCCCTCTGCTTTTGCTATAACAGCCTCTGGTCATGATAACTGTTGTTTGAGTCATCATTAGAATTTAACTCCACCCTTACTGAGCATGAGGGGAAAGACAACATAAATAAGGTTTATGACAGCTCAGCGATTAAAGACAAGCTTTCTGAGAGCTATACACCCTCTGGCATAACAGTATAGCTACACTGTTGGGTGATTTTTTGAATCTTTATAGTTTCTAATAAGACATGGATTCAAGGCTTATGTTCAATACTACTGCAAGGGAGAATAATAAAGAACTGATGACTCTGCAGAGGTTTGGAATTTCAATCTAAAGAAAATTCAATCTAAAGAACACTGATCTGACAAGGATAAAGAAAAGGAAACTGATGATGGAGCCTAGAAACTGTAAAAGGAATTTTGGTACAYCATGCAGTAGGAGTAGTGGGAGAATTTCAGGATGGGTTGAGAGGTTATGGACAGTAACAGAATAGCTAAGCTTTATTTGTAACTAAYGTTGTAACGGCTGAATTCTTTGAGGGGTCCATAGAAGAGCTAAAGAGCTAAGAGCTAAACACCTCCCCTTTCCTAGCAATGACAAGTAAGGAAAAAGTGGTTTTCATCTTGACCCTGTTTTTGTTTGTGTTTTATGCCATCCGAAATACCTTGAAAGAATATCTGTGTAAATTAAAATCCTGCTGCATATATTCCACAACCCATCTACCTAGTGAGGGACTAAAAACAGATCAGCTGAGGCTGCCTGTCCAGCAATAATTAAAGAAGCTGAAGGTGAAAGAGGTGTCTGCTCAAGATCTTGAGAGCCACTGTGAGAAGCTCATCAGCAGTGTTTCAGTAAAGTGACTCAGAAAAGTCATGAGGCTCTGGAATGGCCTTGTCTGGCTGTCTAAAAAAAGTAAAATAAATATCTATGTCCTACTACATTGCAGAGAAGTTACTTTCTGGCAAATATAGAAAAAATATGATGTAGAAAGCAAATGCAAAGCTGGTTCTTGGGCTAGTGTCCTCTGACTGTGGAGCTTAACTGTCCCTATGTAAGGGATAGACTGTTGATGTGACACGTTTTAGTGAACTGGCTTTGCAATGCATTTTCCCTTTCTGGAAATTTATGAATGTGTTTAAATTAAGACGATTAAGCCTCGTAGGTGTACACTGTCCTGTGATCTCCCATATTTGTGAAATGTAAGAGCAGTCTGTGAGATAGTTTTGGCCTAGGCTAACAAATATCTTTTCAAATAGCTCCTAAAACCAGCTTGGAGTAATGTACAGTAAGGATTTGCATTCAATTACTGTGCTTCAGGTAATAAAATAGTTTAACACTGGGGACACAGGCCATTCTGTGTAACCTGACCTCAGACACTGAGATTCATTCCAGGCATGATCAATTTTACTGGTACACTTACAAACCCTGTATAGTATCTGGCTAAGACGGAGTTCATTTTCCCCATAGGAGCCCTCACAGTGCTGTGCTTTGTTTTGGGAGCTAGAAAGGTGCTGATRACAMAACAGTGCTTTGGCTGAACAGCTCTGGTTTTCCAACGTTCCCCAACACCGCCAGTAGGCAGGGGGTGGGAAAGATCTTAGGAGGGGACATARGCAGGACAGCTGGCCCAAATTGACTGAAGGGTATTATATACAATGTTTGCTCAGCAATAAAAGCTAAGAGAAGGAAGTGAGGGACATTTGTTATCRCACTGTTTCTCATCCAGAGCAAGTGCTACGTGTACTGAAGCCCTACTTCCAGGGAAGTGGCTGGACATGGACTGCTGATAGGAAGGAGAGAATTAATCTTTTGTTTTCATTTGCTTCTGCAGGAGGCCTTTGCTTTTCCAAACTGCCTTTCTTTTTACCCATGAGGTTTTTCTATCTTATTTTCTTCCCCTCCTGTTCTTCTGAGCAGTGGAGTGTCGGAGTGATTTAGTGGGCACCTGGTGTCCAACCCGTCAAAATCCACRTCTTCTTAACAATCAAAAGCATGTATTCTCAATCATAAATCTCTATKTAGAACTTTGCAGTTAAACTCCAAAGGAACATCAGGATGTTTGCCTTTCAACAGTCTCTCCGGAGGTATGGCCATGTATCATTAGATTTGCACATATAACATGGTCTCATACATGATGAATACAAGGTGTGTCAGATAAATTGTCTGAGCCATTTTGTCTCTAATTTTTTGCTTTAAATACTAACATTTCCTTCTGCAATGCTCATCCCTACACTGTCTGAGTAGGTTCTGCCCCTCTGAACTTTTGACTTTTGCGCGTTTTGATTACACTGACTTGTGATTCCTTGCAAACCATATTTTTCTTTGCTTTTTTTTTGTTCCACAAAGTGACAAAATGGTCCCTTAAAGCCTTGGACTAAGTCCTTTTGATAACTCAGCTCTTGTAAATGCTTTGTCTATAGACCATGACTTTTAATTTGCAAAGTACTGTGTAGCCAGCAGTTTTACAGGTACTTGTCAATCTATTTTACTATATTCCTTGTCTTTGCTATTTTTTGTCTCTCACTGGCTGTATTATCATTTTCATTTTTTCTTTTTAACCCCCAATGTTTTCTCTCCTCTTTATTTAAGAAAATTGGAGATTTTGCAGGTTAAACTTAGCATATTAAAGGCTTTCATGTTCCATTGTTATAAATCATGTACTGTTAGACCATAACAACACTGAAACTGCTTAATTTCACTGTAATTTTTTCACTGCAATAGCAGATCCTCTAGTGTTGGACTATTAAAGTGGTAGAGTAGAAGATTCCTTAGATAGTTTTATATGATGAAATGCATTATGTGCTTTTGATGTTCAGTTAGGCTTTCCTTAATGTACTGAGATGCGTGCTTCACATGGACTGCAAATTATATGTGTATCTATGTATGTCTATATACAAATATGTATATTGTCAAAGTTCAATGTTCCTTTGCTGTAAAAGTCTCTGGTAAAAYAATCTGCATTTAAAAGACCACCAGTCCATGAAAGCATGCTATTCTCAGTAACCACCTTGTATCACACCCTCCTCATACTTGAGAAGATTTGGAGTACTCCTACATTGCAAGGAAAGAGCTAAAAGAGAAGTTGCATGTTTACTTTATTTTTAGTTTGTGGGAGTTCTTTTTTCGGAGGGGGACAACCCATRGATTCCTGAAATTAGGCTTAGGTGAAAGTAGTTAAAATCCTGTTTAGACAGATGAAAACTTTTACCAGATACATGAGGACYATGCTTTGATATGGTATTTTAAGTAGATAGATAATAAACTTGTAAAAGCAGCTGTAGGAGATCCAAAATTACTTGCAATTTATGTTTCAATAGCGAAATAGCTGCTGCTGAAGGAGTGAATTTTGAAAATTGTCTGTGAAGTGTTTTGACACTTTCTAAAAACGAAGGAGTTTGTTTTGAAATTATATTTTTGTTATTTCATCATGACTGAAACACTTTCTGTCGATAYACAAATTTATTTTCTTTTTTTTTTGTTTTAAGATGAGGAAAGCCCTCTAATAATTTATTTTCAGTTCAAGGGAAAGCTTGAGCAAGAAAATCATAATCCCTTTATCAACAAGTTTCAATAAGGCAGAAAATCATCCTGATATACTAAGCAATGCAAAGTTATGCTTTTAAAAAAATAAGTAATATGGAGRGGAAAGTCTGCCATTACACCCTCTGATACTCTCTACTTATGGTTGTACGCATATTAAGTACAAAAAAATAGCTAGAATAAAGAAAAAAGGCAACTTTTTAATAAGTCAGTAGAGTCTGTAATGCTATGAGTAACTTCCTCAGACAGTGAAATTGTACCTTCATGTCTTCCACAGAAATAAGAGGCTCCAAAACATTTACAGTTAGGAAATACAATCCTACTGAAAATGATGGAAGACATGCTCTTCATGCCTCATCGTCAGCAGGATAGGACTCCAAGAGTTTACAAAATCCTTAGAAAGTCTGGATGTTGGGGAGTAGTTCATATATTTCTGATTACAGCATTTAGTTTGGCCAAATGTTTGATAGGACATTTTACAAATATTTGTCTAACATTCTGGGTTTGCTGACAGTTACTGGTCACAGAAGGTGAAGAAATGCAGCTCTCAAAGAGTTAGAGGTTTACCTGCAAAACAGCAAGTAGGAACTTTCATTTTATCTCCAGAATGCATATAATTTCCATTTTCTGTCATTGTAATAAAACTTGAAAATAACTGAATAGTAAAAACAAGAAGCCCCCACAAAACACAAAATTAGACTGGAAAAGGCAGAAATTTATTTCACAACAAGCTGTTGGAGTTTTCAACAGGTAAGTATAAATTTCATTAGCGAAGGATGAAAGACCCATTTTCTCATAGTTTTCTGTCTGAATCAAGTAAACATCAAGGAAAAGACTGGAAATTACACAATTCCTATTAAAAATCTTTAACTGTTTTCGGATACAGACTTCATGGATGTTTAGGAAATGTGAAGTGACTAGTTCTAAATATCTCCTTATATTCAGTTGTGTCTTCTTTTATTTCTGACAGTACTCTTCTTTCTACATTGAACTAATTTTTACTTTTTGTTTTTTAATTCAAATCGGCTTTTAATGTTACTTTACAAAAGAGTTACCAGAGGAGCATTTGGGATTTTAAAGTGTCTTTTAAGTGTGCTCTTCAGACACAGAATTTTTTTATTTATTTTCTCTCGTAGTAAGTTTTCAAAACTGTCTGAAATTTTACATATCGAAAACCATTAAGAAAGGCTGAATTTTCATCTTAGTCCTCCCTCTCTTCTCCCTGTCCTCCAACTGCCTATCCTGAAAAATTTCTAACAAAATAAAATTCTAGTTCAACTCTGTAATAACTCAGATAGTTCCTCAACTCCAGTAAAGCACTTTTTTTTGTTTTCCTGGAAAACAATACTGGGATTCAAGATATCTCTCTTTTGGAATCAGAAACATCTCTTTCTTATCTCTCTCATAGCTTTGAAAAAAGTCTGCAATGGACAAATCCTTTCCTCAGCACCTGCACACTGTGACCTGGTGAGCACCAAGAAATGTGAAATACGATGGAGTAGGCAGATTCCCTAATAGTAAATTCAATGCCATTTCTGTTTCTGTCTTTCTGCCTCTGCATGTATGATAACATAATAATATATCTTCACAGTATTGTGAACGCTTTAATTGGAAGGAAATGTTCCTAAGGCAATGCTGTAAGTGGTTTCTTTACCTCATAAAAGGTTTTGTGCTTTTTCCATGAAAAACAACATCTTTCATGGAAACAACAACTGAAACTATTAATTAGTCTCATTTTTAATTAAATTATGATTCCCATTAAACAGTGATTAAATTGACATAGCCAGATAAATCAAGATAACAACATTTAATTTAATTAAATTAGGTATGGTATTACTTCTTATTGCCACTGTGAATCACAAACACAATGGAACTACAAATTTCCTTGCTTTATCATTCATTCGTTTCTTTGTGCATGTAAATGTACTTTATCATTAAAAGAAAATTATTAACAGGCTTATATATTTTTATATTTTAAAATACGTCCTTCATTTGAATTTAAAAATATTTTCATACCTGAAAAATATTTATGTAAGAAAGCTACTTGACATTTTCAATCTTAAATCCACGACTCCTACATTTTTTTCAAGATACTATTAAAAAAATCGCATTATTCATATTTTTAAAAAAATAAAACTATTTATTTTTGTCCTAAGTTATGTTCCTTTAGATCTGAGTTACTCTGGCTCCATTAAATAATCCTTTTGTTTGAAATAAATTTCCCATTTTAAAGTTCCACTTTGGAAAATCTACCATGAACTGTTTCTTACCATTCTGCTGACCATTTTCCTGACAGCAGGAATGCAGCACTTTATTTCAACTTCACATTTTACTGAAATGCTTCTTCTCAGAGATTACAGCTGAAAAATAACATATAAGCTTGTTTGCATAAGTCCATGAAATCCAAATTTTGCTTATAAAAGTGACAAATGGGAAAAYAGTTCAACTATAAAAAAAAAGGTAAAGGATCCAAAGAATTACATCCTTATTTGCCATTCTCCTATACAAGGACGAGACATATTAAAAAAAATCAAGCCCAAATTTAAATTATTTTCATCAGTAATAGAGTGCCTTTAAGAAAAATATGTAAGGCTTTTACAGCTAAAATTTAACATGAAAACCAAGATATCACATTTTAGAAAGAAAACCCACTTTGAAGAAATATTCAAAGCATCAACAGTTATACAGGCAAAAAAAGAGAGGTTCTCTTCAGTGGGAAGGTAAGAAAAGGGCTCAGTCATTGCATTCCTTATTCCTTCAGTTGTCTTTTCCAAGTTCTGGTCATTCTCAGAGATTAACTAGATGGACAACTGAATGTAAATGGGGCTCTTATTTGCATAAGGCTTTGTATATTTCTTTGATTTTCTCCTAAAGGATTTTTCTATTGCTTCTAATTCTATTCAGATCCTTTTCAAAACATCCACTATTTCTTTGGAAGCTTTCCAGACACCAGAGTAACAACTCATAAAGATGGATGAGCATGATTGAAAAGCGTGTTTTGCCAGAGGACACATCTATCTTAGCTCTAAAATCTGAGACCAGAAATTACACATTTGAACTTGATCTTTCAAGTGTCACAATTTCCTCTGGTTTGGTTCATACTTGGAAGCAGGCAAATACAATTAGTTTTGATGAGACTAAACTGGGAGATCAGCTCAAGAGCACTAATGAACATTCTTCTAAGAGGATCAGACTGGGACAAGACCAAGCCAGGCTCACCAAAAGACATGTGCAGCAGATCCCGGGTCTCTGACAAAAACTGCTTTGCTTTACTGGCCCCAATGACACCATAAAATTTAACACCTACGTGATCATAAAAAAAGCCCCATTTTGTTCAACTCTCAAAGAGGGAGCATAAAAACACTGCACTGCCAGTGTGTGTGATAAAATAGTTCTCATATGGGCAGTTTGGAGGACTTGACCTAAAGTCCAGGACTTTGGATTTATTTTCTTACTATTGTAAAGTCAGATGTTTGGAAGACATTTTTAAGGTAAATAAGAAATTATCAAGTCTCTTCCAGCAACAAAAGGAAGAGAAAAAAATTTTTCACTTTTTCTGAGATCTTTTTTTTTTTAATAAACTCAGTGGAGAAACAAATTACTAGAGTAAATTAGTAAAAGTATGGCAAAATGGTAAAGATCTTTTACAATGGAAAACTCAGTTTTCCTACTAAGCAAGCAGTAATACTCACTAGTCCAAGCTTATTTGCTATCAACAACTGAAGAATAAACTGTACTTTTAAATATGTTTTTAAAATTCAGTAAATAATGAATCAATTACAAAGTAAACTTTATTTAAAAACAGCATCCAATCAGCTAGCCCACTCTCTAACTGCAGTTTCATTTCTAGAAAATAAATTAATTGAAACTAGAAACCTAGATTTATTTCACACACAGGTATTTATTTTGTATTCCAAAGCTTGCACCAAGCATTTATTTGCTGCTGAATATAGGTTTATTTAAAAACAAAAACCAAACAAACAAAATACAAAGAAACCCCTCACCAATTTCAGGATTTGTAAATTGATGGCCAAACTCTAAAAACAGTAGTGTGACACATGCTAAATTGGACTCCTAAGCAAACAAACAGGAAAAAAAAGAAAAGATCCTGGAAAGAAGCTCCCTTTATCAYAGGACTTATTTCTTTCATCAGCTGTAAAGTCACTTGCAGTTATAAATATGCAATTATAGTTTCAACAGCTGCAAACCTAGAATTAATTACCACTTAAATATTTGATCCTACTTACCTGTATGGCTTTTAAAAACATAGTGGAAGCATTTCCTTTAGATGTAGTCCATCTGTTTAGACGCTGTTTCCAGTTTTTTGTTTTGTAATTGCCTCAGTATTTTTAAGAGAACAAGAGAAAATGTTTCAGTAATGATGACGGAAAAAAATTACTCACTTYAGGCATGCATTTTTATACGTAACAGCACAAATATTCTTTATAATTTTGAGGAGACAGATCCATATCAACATTCTTCTTCAGCACAAGTGAACTGATATAAGAAGGGAAAGTGTGTATGCATTAAACCCATGACTAGATAAAGAAAAGCTTCAGAAACGTAACTTAATTGGTGTCTTAAAATTCTGAAACATATGGAAGTCTAATTTTTGTACTGATGTTTATTACTTATCCTAGTGATTACATCTATCTATCTAGATTCTATCTAGAAACACCTATTTCTGGCTTCCTAGTTACAGACAAAAAACAARTGCTGAAGATACACAGCGAAATACTTTGAATAATTATCTGCTTTTTGAAAGTCAAAGAATTCCTTGAGTATCTAGGGCAGTGCGTGACACAACATGTCAAGCAGCTTCTCTAATTAGAAACTAAACAAGGCACCACTGTTCCCATTGAGATGAAATGTATTGAAGTAAAAAATCATAGGCTCTGTGGGCAGCACCTTACAAATTAGCCACATATTACTGTATCCAAAGGGTCCACTGCTCCAAATAACACCAGTCATGGGACTGTAACAGAAACAGAAAGTAAAGAGAAAAATATACTTTCTCCTGTTTGCTGAGCAAGTGTAAAATCAGTTAAAAGAGCTTTTAAGAATGCTGCACATTCACAAAAACTGCATTTTGTGCTATTGCATTTGTGGGGAGAAGACTGAAAAAAGAGTTCAGCAAGAAGGAAAGTATGGATTTGTTACAGTTCATCAGGGGAAAGTGTCTGCACACCTTAGGAGCAGGAATGCTGAGGAAACTTGGTATATCACGTGAAGGGGCACAGGAAAAAAGCATGGAGTGGCACCAAAGCATGGAGTGTTGCAGTCACGTTCTGCTGAGATCAATACAGATATAAAAAGAAAGATGGAGCAACACGGCAGTGTTGTGGTTTTGCTCCATCATAAACAATGCAGCTTATGGGAGCTAAGCCATAGGATGATTCAGATGGTAAGTGAAAGCTGAACTTCGCTTCATTAACTGGAAAATACATATTATTTTTCATGCCCTAGATGAAATGACTAAAGTGACTCAAACTCCAGCTAAACGTGAACCGAACTGTAACTCTATCCTTGCCCCTCCCTCAAAGACTGGTCAAGTGCAAAGTCCTTGACTTCCCTGGGAGCGCTAATAAATTGATCAAATATCAAATATTAAATATAAAGGGTTGAAGAAAATCCCCCTTTCACGAGACAGCATTGAAGAGAACAGGTGTCTAGCTCCTCCTCTCTTTTCACTGCCATGAAACAGGACAAGTACTCCTGTTCTTTGAAAGAAGGCACTTTTACCACCAAGAAATACAAACCAAGATGCTAGTCTGTAGTCCCTTGTACATTCACGAGATGTTTGGAGGGATTATTTCAATATGATCGTACAAGACAGTGGACTGGGATAATGTATACAAGTGTTTCTAAAGGCAAAAAAAGCATAGAGAGTTAATGTGACTTACTGCCTATTTTCTTTTTATGTAAGTGAAAATTATGACTGGCCTTGTGGAAGCACAAATTATATGAACCAGAAAAGTTGCTTTAATAGGCCACTGGCTGGTGTTGTATAGCTGGCATTGCTTTTTACAGTTAAAAACAATAATAACACAATACTGAACTATATTTATATTTTGAAGATGTCAGTGAATGCATCATCTTGGAGTAATACATAATGAGAAAGCAAGGCATAAAAATAAAATAAATACATATATTGAGTGCTTGTATTTCATTCTAACATTTATTCATGGGTAGCACAGGTATCCTAACATAATCCTTTTTCCCAGCAACTTTGTTCAGTGTCCCGTGTATCTTCTGAGAATCAGATGACTGGATATCTTGCTAAGTACTAAATACCCTACTGCGTGGATATTACTGCTAGGGTTGAAACAAAAGCCCTGGAGTCTATGATGGTTTATATTCGGTTTCAGATTCTTGAAATAATATTGAATTGACTAGAAAAAATTTATACAGGGCAGCTTGAAAATGATGTGTCTCTATATAAATTATATGATACTGGGTAAGTAGATCAAAGGAACAATAGTAGAATTTGGAAACAATCATATTTATTGAGCTTATCAAATTATTTTTTTCTCTTTGACCGTATTTCTGCAACAAGCAAGCAAGCTGTGAAAGTATAGAGATGACCAAAATAAAACAGGTAAAAGGTAAAAAACAATGCATATTCATAATTTTTATTCTTGATATAGTTGAAAAGAATGTCTTTCAACAAAAAGATTCAAAAGGTGTGAAGTTGTAAGATTTGACTTACAAAGCAGTTAAATGTTGTCATAATTTTATCAGCAGATAAATGGAGGGCATGTCAGCTTTCTGAAAATAAACCATCCTGAACATAGTAAGTGGCAGAAGGCAAGTTCAGCAGGTGAGCAACAAAATAAATATGGAAGATTAGCACTGTAAATACAGACCACACAGCAGCTGCCTGATGACATAACACCTTATTCTATGATCATCTTCCATTATGCAAAATAAATGAGGTTGTACATGGATAATCCTGTGATGCAAAGGAACTCTGCTGGAAGTACTACTGTTGACTGAGAATGATGTGTCCTTTCCTGTAAGCCAAAATTAAATCACCATCTCTACATGGGTTTAAAGTACTTTATATTTGTAGGATCTGTAGCCTGTTGTATAAAATTTAATTATTCTTATGGATAAGAAATACAGCGGTCCCAAGCAGAAGAAAGACATGGGCTACTGATCCATGATTAAAACATTACAATTGATCACCACCTATCCTTTCACTGATCTTTCTAAGCTCATCTCGTCCTTGTTGCTGTCTTACTTCATTCACAAGCTCTACAGAC
Organism: Parotia lawesii; assembly: GCA_003713295.1. Lineage (NCBI taxonomy): Eukaryota > Metazoa > Chordata > Aves > Passeriformes > Paradisaeidae > Parotia > Parotia lawesii. The sequence goes on from RAHM01000077.1 coordinate 3,470,324, forward strand.
CAAATTCTGTATGCAATGCAATGGCTGAGCCCTCTGCTGGAGTCACTGGGCCAGTCCATTTCCATGCAAAATATTGTACTGCACTGACGCTCTATTTTCTCATGTGGCCCACTTCTGCTACAGAAGCGTTGCTGCCATGTGAGCACAGATTTCAGGCAAACCAGCTAAGCCAGGGATGCAGACCTGGTAAATACTTCAGGGCTTTACTGAGAATGGGTCTTCATATGCCCATATCTCTCTCTATTCTTTCTTTCTTTCTTTCTATCTATCTATCCTTCCTTCCTTCCTTCCTTCCTTCCTTCCTTCCTTCCTTCCTTCCTTCCTTCCTTCCTTCCTTCCTTCCTTCCTTCCTTCCTTCCTTCCTTCCTTCCTTCCTTCCTTCCTTCCTTCCTTCCTTCCTTCCTTCCTTCCTTTCTTTTCCTTCCTTCCTTCCCAGGGGGTTACCAGGAGAGTTGGAAATAAGGAATTTTTCATTATGCACTGTCCAAGGATACAATGTAAGATGTAACCAATAGTATGTATTCTATTATCACCTTCACAAAGTGTTAAAGCAGGTGGGGCAATGTKCGTTATCTCCTACCATGACTCATCCCTGATAACTCCCTCCAGGGGCTATCTCTGTTTAATGGGCAATCAAGGACCCACCGCATGACTCACAGAATTACATCAACCCATTGTGAGATGCTCTGCCTGGGGGAGGAGCCAAGCATTCCCACCTGGATATAGTCCGGGGTTTGGAGCAGCACAAGCAGTCCTTATCTATTGGATTCCCAGAGGACAAGAGCTGCCACTGGACTGTCAGGTGAAGCTCAGACTCTTCTACAGGATTCCTGCTTCAACAGGACCACTTAATCTGGACTGGTACCACCACCCTGACTAAAAGGGTGTCAGGTTGTATTTTGACCCTGTCAGTGTTCTTGTACTATTGAATTTAATTTTCCTATTAAATTATATTTCTGACTTGTGATTTCCCACTGGTTTGTTTTCAAACTAGTACATGTACCTGAGACAAGAGCAGAAAATGAATCTTCTATGCAGCATTTCTTTGCAATTATGCCTATTTTAGAGGGCTGAATCATTTCTGCTACTGTTTTCCATGCTCTGACAATCCATGCCTTCAGTATACCTGAATGCCATTTATATACTGACTTTAGGATAGACAGCATGGTGCAGCAACCTGTTGTGTCTAGACATTTGTGTGGACAAAAAGTAACCACCACTGAAAGAAAGGAAAGGATACCATATTTTCTCTCTTAAAGCTATGCTTTGGCTGTCAGGAGTTCAGATACTGATTACAGAGCGCTCTCCATCTGGGAGAATTTTCAATGGAAACATTCCTCAAATGAAGGAAAGATATTTGGTTAAATGTCTATTTTCAGCCCAAAATTTCTTTTATTGTTTCATTTATCCACCCTGTCATCTTTCTTAAGCCCACCCTCCCATCCATTATCTAGTTCAGTCGGTACTATCCAGACTTAACAGTTGCCTCCATCTTCATCACATCCATGGGGCCAAGGTTGGCCGTAATGGCTAACTCAGAATCATCTTGCTCTGGCAGTTCTCCGCCCTTTCCACTGCTCAGAAATTATCCCATAGAAAATCTACATGTTTAAAAAATATAATCCTGATTAATGTCCTGGTCTTTTCCAAAGTTATAAACAGTTGTTGTAGTTGAAGTTATGTTTAGCAAATAACTTTTTGCCCCTTACTTACATATACAATTCATACAGCCAATGCAGAACAATTCAAGCAGAACAAGAATGCTGAATTCATATCTTAGCTACAAAAATTATCATAAATGGACTTTCTTAGAGTAACTTTATAAACCATTTTTTTCCCTTATTTGTCAACAGAAAATGAGAGGCTCTTTTGCTTCTAAAGACTAATAAAACAGTACTCAATATATAGCAATATTACTTATGGAGTTGCAAATTCAAAAGTAATTTCTCTTTAATTTTCATGATAATAGCATTTAAAAAGAAAATATCCAAGCCAAAAGTTAATGGAATACAGAAGTTACACTGAAAAGATAGACTCAAAATTAATTTGGCTTTATTTGCCTCATTTTTTTTAGAAGTGTATAACAAACATTAAAAAAATGCATTTTCATGATAAAAAAGTGTCTAATTGCTCAGTAAAAAAGATGCACAGAGGACCAGGGCTATTATTATAAATGTTGCAAGCCAGCATTACTATTATATTGAGGCTGAGTCTCAGAATTCCTCAAGCTAATAAACATCCAAATCACTTTGTTTCATAAATGAGTTCTTAAACTCAGCAAATTTTAAGATAGAAAGACAGAACTACTACATGGAAAATGTCAATTACTGTCCAGGGAATCTGATAAATGAGTCTGAAATGCAAAATGGATCAAATTGTAATGAAGAAAAGGTAACCAAACTGAAGAAAAAATAAGAATAGGGTAGGCAACCTCCTGTGTCAGGAGGACACTCTCCCTACCATTGGTACCTCGTAGGTGATAGATGAACATCTCCCTAGAATATACTGACCATGTGAATTTTATCTCTTCTAATACTGATGGAGCTGGAGATGCTCAACTGACAACTATAGATATACGTTTAGAGGTCTCAGAGTCAAATAAAGCCTCCATCCTGCTGATCAGAAGGATTCTCAGATATTTTTAACATCTATTTCCCAAGCAAAAGGTATAATGCGATAAATGTGAGCTTTCTGCTACTTCATTTTTTTTCAGTCCAGAGCTTATTTCTATCTTTCTCTTTTTAATTTGTAAACAGTATTTCTTTAAGGAAGTGGAACTGAAGTGTTTCTGTGGCAACAGCATCCACAGTAATATCCACAGCGACATCCAAAAGCCCAACTTCAATTTCTCTTAACTGGCTTTTTTATCAATTCCCATTAACTATCACCTCTAATTATCGTTTTTATGATCATTAGACACCAATTAAGTTTTTCTTTTCTTACAATAATTGCTGCTGAGTAGCAAAAAAGAGGAAAACAGGATGCTGTTAAGGATTTAACACTCTATATACTTAATTATCTTAATTTTTATCATTAATAGACAGTTTAGAAAATAACATATCTTGACATTAATAGAATGACAGCTGTTTGCTCTGTTTGCTTAAAAATCAAAATCACGTTTAACTCTTAATAATCTGAGGCAGCTGGTCTGATTAACATTTTTGCCTATGTAAGTTTATATATTCCATCAAAAATGGCTTTTGATTGTGCTTATTACATCATATCTAATGCATGAACACTAATGCTAGTCTCCAAGCTTCAGAGAAAATTATCAAGTCTCTGTGAATAATAACAGCTCAGTCATAAGTCATAATTAGCTAATTCTTATTAGGTGTTCTGGATACTGCTAATAAATGAATTTAAATATCGATAGTCAACATTATATCTGATATCTTAATATCACTCTGCATATCTCATGTATACAATATTCTAAAACCTCCATTATAAAAGGAGGGACCCAAAAATAAAAAAAATTATTTGAAAATAAAAATACATGTATATTGTGTATATGCTAATATCCCTATGGATGTTACTATATTGAGGTAACAGGACTCAGTATTTTCTGAACTTTGGGAATTTCCTAAAGAGTTATTTTATGGGTGTTTTGGTTTTTTGGTGTTTTGTTTTATTTTGTTTTTCACTAGGTTTTGCATATGTGTGTTGCATGTTTTTAGATTGCAAGGCATTTATGAGCCAAGAAATAGACATACTGTTGTTATCCTGTAGCAAAGGTGCAGTATGGTCTGTCTGAACCAAGCTTCTCAGTGGCATAGTGTTGGACTAATGGAGAGTGTTTTCCTATGTATCTTATGTTGCAGTCTGATGGTGATCCCCCCACAAAAAAGAAAGACAACAAGCAGGACTGGAAGCGCTGTGGAAGAAAAGGACATTACTAAATTCACTGATAAGCAAAATCCTCTTTTATGATTTTTAAGTAAAAATACTCTGAGTTCAGCAAAAGAGGTTATTGATCACAGCTTAGGTCTGCCGCCTGACCACCACACAGTAAGTGTGTGAAAGAGGTCATTTTTCTCATTCTTCTTCCTCTGCATATTTCCTCTGAAAGCTTCAACCACACACATAATTCAGAGAAATGAGCTCTGTTGTTATTCATTTACCAGGCTTTAAGATCATATTAGGTTTTCATTTTAAAAAAGTTATTTTTTTTTCTTTAAACTATGATGTATAGTATATTAAAGCTATTAGGAGGTTTATTAGTCTATCATAACATTTTACAGTATAACAATTTAAATGTATTCTTCAAAGCTTTGCTTAATTTTTTTTATGAACCATGTAACTCTTGCAATAATGCTGAATGAATTCATAATGATTGAACATTTAAAATAGTGAGAAATAATACATTTTAAATTTTAATCCTTAATTATTCATTATGAATCAATTCTAATAATACTGGCAATGTATTCAGCAGATATCCCTGTGGTTGTGATAGGTCTCAGTAATCTGATTACCGTATAGTTTCACAGACACTTTCTTTATCTTGGTTGTTATGAAAAGCATTATTTTAAAAAGGATCCCAGTAATATTTTCAAGACTGTTTTTCAAACAATGTTCAAACGTATTTCTCAACTCTACAAGGAGTTCAGAGTAGTCCACAGTTAATATACACCAGGAGTCCTAAAGAGACTTTCACTGTAATTATTGCCATTAGGTCTACCAATTCTTGACTTCAACGTCAAAGCAGGGACGGCAATTTCAGATTAGTTTAGCTGCCAGAAACACTATTTTCATTCAGAGGATAAGCTCCAACTGACTTCAGAGGAGTAACTTCAAGACCTTTGTGGGCAAAAAACCACCCGTAAATAAGAAACTCTGATATAAAAGATTAGCACACTCCTTGTTTGGCAAGAGAGGCAAGTACTTATCCAACAACTGCATACTTAAAAATCCTTTCGTTTAAATAACTATCTGCAGCCCTCGACTACATTAGCAGTATCTTAAACGAGTCTGTAAGTAATGAAGGTCACTCAAATGTTAAAGGATAATTGCATGATTTGATTTACAAGACCTTTACCTTGGTGTGCTCAGAATATCATCGTTTTTGCATGTAGGCAACAATCTCATTTATCTGAAAATCTGGAGTGGATTAAAGGACAGTTATAGGAATCTTGGTAATTAAAAAAGTTCAACAGTGCTACACCTTAGATGCACCCTGTATGTATTTGCTAATGTTCCATATTGATCATGTGAATACTGGATAACACAAGTTCCGCAGAATACATATGACTTACAAATGTGCCAAAACATAAATTACCGTGTCAGAAATTACCAAAAAGGATTCACTGAGGCTGAAGATGGATTACTGGGAAAGGTGTATTTCTCTGTGCTCTCCTGACAGTATGTACACCTAAAGAAAGAACGGCAGCATTTTCAAAACAGAAGTCAGAACAATTGCAAAATGAATCACAAACCTTTCATTTTCTTCATTGAGCCACTTAGTGTTTTAACAGAATAAGTCTTTTACACAGGACACTGGGTAGACAACTTTCTTTTGAGAGGAAAACATCATGTACATGGACTCATTTATCACAAGATTACAGTAATTCAGTGGGTTTGAATTAAGGGTTAATGGATTAACTCATACAAAATCCAGTCCAAGAAGACTGTGCTAAACAGAATTATTGACAGCAACAAGCATCTGTTTTTCTCTTTGTGAATCTGAAAGATTTCAGTAATTCCTATTATAGATCTGATCTTTCACTTACATTGAACAGAGATAAACCAGCAAATAAATTCCATGCTCTCTAAAAAACTTCATCAGCTTGTACACTGTATTGTGCAAGTACCTACGTATCATCCATGTAGTATATGCATACACAGTATATATGGAATTTAAACAGTGCTATAAAAAGTGATGGTTTTAATGTTTTCAAATTTCTCACTTGAATGGTTTATGCCATATAAGTCACAGTGCAAAAAGTAAGAATGAATGGCACTGAAAGGACTGAAGAAAAAGATTGTTAAAAAGGTAGCTGAGAGAAACTACAACACCTGTAAAGATTTTATATGATTTTGAAAAATGAAAAAAATCAATCACTGAAAAATGTGCATTTTAGCATATGAAAATGTAGAACCTCTTCTAGAACTAGTGAACTGAAAATCTAAACTCTATTGTCCTCTTAAGAAAAGAATCCTTGGGAGTGAGCATTTTTAATTTCTTAAATAAATAGTTAAATGCTTGCAATATTCTGTACAGAGCCTACTGTTAGAAAAATCTCCTAGACTCTGCATGCATTTTGCTGAGGGTATTGACTCTGAACATCCCAACAGCTTTTTTTGTCTGCTGTAAAATATTTTTTTTGGCCTAGGCCTGTGAACTTAACTCATATATGGACAGTATGAACTTTGAAAAGTTCTACCCAAATAACAATTTAGACAGTCATAATATACAGAAATAAATCACAAAACACCACCTTTGAAGGAACACAAGACCATATCTGATATTATATAACTATAGAGCTTATTAGCTATATAAGCAATGTCTCTTTTAATGAGAATATTCACTTAGATTTTTTTTAATAAAGTAAAATAAGTGGTTATAGTGAAATACAATCAATGACTTTTGGTTTCTCATACCTCTCAGTGTCTACCTCTTGACACGTGGCAGTGTGTCACACACATGGCAGTACCTCATTCACCAGCATTGTTTCCCAGGCACAATCATAATAAAGACAAACACTCATAATTCCCCAAAACAAAACATTCTACTTTCAAATCCTTGTCTCCCTTTAATGGGCAATCACACGTTGATATCTTATGTGATGCTTCCAGAGGTCTTGAGGCTTGCAGCATGTGAACCACTTCTGACTTAAGCTCCTGACTTCCATGCTTAGATTCAACACTGTCACATAAAATCTGATCTTCTGTCCTTTTGTGCAGATATACACTTGCATGTATTTTCAGAAAGTTCCTCTGGCTGATAAATAGCTAACAGCTGAAGTTAAGATTTGGAGAGTGATTATTGGTACATCAAAGGGTTGCTAAATGAGATTTCTGTGTACTGCACTGAATGCCCATGAACAATTTGTTAAATCCAATAGGTGAAACATGCAAAGCAAACTAACTTGTGTAAAATTTGCAGTTCTGGATCTGCAGATTTATAAACATCATAAAATGGTGTTAAAATACTCCATTGAGTTACTGTAGCTCATACCACAAAGACTACAATAAAAAGCTATCATTAAATTTTCAGAACCATAACAGTACTTGTGGCCTCATTACTAAAGAAAGTATCAAAAGCTCTAGGCTCCACATAGCAAAGACCTTTGTAAGCTAAATTAATTCACACAGGGTTTGAAGTACATGCTTCAGCTACAGCCAGCCACATCCGCTATTGAGAAACTTGTTATCCTTTCGAAACTACTGCTGGGTAATTCCAATATTATATAAGGCAAGGAGAGATTTTTGCAAATTGAGTGGAAACCATAGTATTTTCTTGCATTATGTTGCACACATCCCATATATATGCACACAGTTGTGTATATATAGCCATATATATATACATACACATTCAGTGTATGTTCAGTGTGTATATGTGTGCATTAATAAACACAGGTTCATTTTGTATACTGTAGGTCTTCAAGATTCTCTGCAGAACAAAGATCTTAGTTTATTATTTTTATTTCCCCTGACTGTTTGGCATAGTGGAATTTATTCTTATATTGTGTGTGTGTGACTAATGATGCAATTCACTTTCTTATTAGTCTTGTAGACAACAAGTATATATTTTAATTTTGACTGTTGTATTTTTTTCACAAAGGCAACACCTGAATTTTAACTAAGAAGTTCTGGTATAAGTCTTCTATTTCTGTTATGTGGGCATACAGAATTTGAAGAGCATATTTATTCAGGTTTGGCTTAGCATGAAAGCATTCAAAGCTTGTCAGTTGTAGTGAATCTGACAAAAAAAGACATGCATATGAGTTAAACATGTATCAGAACAATTCACATTGTCTGATTCAAGCACTCAGTATGATGTTCAGAAGACTAGGTCCTCAGCAGTGTAATACACTTTGTAAAAGACCACAAACGCCTGCCAACTGTCAAACATGCATGGTCTTGATTGTCCCTTTCAGAGAACAGAGATTTTGGGGCATCTTTGAGGC